>CAHIKZ030001896.1:0-172500 GCA_903632075.3 Acanthosepion pharaonis | reverse complement strand
ATTGGGATCCCTGGGTATAGCAGGGCTAATAAATTAGTCAAGGAATCTCTCTCAATGAACATATCAAATTCAAAAATCCCCTTGACAGACTTAAAAGCCACAATTAATTCTTACATTCTTAACGAATGGTAAAAATCATGGAATCACAAAGGACAAACTATAAAAAATAAAACCTATTTTAACTGTACAACATCACAGCACCACACTCAAGAAAAGATGATGTCACATTTACAAGACTCAAAATCGGATATACCCACATAACCACTCTTTCTTCCTTAAAAAAAAAAAAAAATTGAAGACCCTCCAAAATGCCCAAACTGCCAAGAAGTATGCACTGTCAAATCATTATTTTTTAATTAACTGCTAAAATCTGGCACCTGTACAAGAATATGTCTACAATGTACCCAACCTTAAGGCCCTCTTTGATTAGTGTCAAATCCAAAGCCATTCTAGAATTCTTAAAAGTAACAAAACTCTACCCCCAAAATATAAAAAGGAAACTGAATAAACATTCGGCTACAAAATGCAACTAAAACTGAATTACATCCCCACTCTTATATAATGAAGACTTATAAAAGATTTTTCTGCAAAATAGACACAAAATAAAAAGTCCAAAAACTACCAGATTTGGTGTGAAATGACCTGTGGGATTAGTTATCTGGTAAAATAGCCCATCTAAATCTATACCATGTTAGTATAATATTTAAGTTTTCGGTAATTCTTTTTAAACTAAAGTAAGTTATTTTTTAAACCACATAACTAGATTCTTTAAAGAAAATATTTATTCATTTAATAGATAAAATGAGAAACTTTTTTTTTTTTTTTTTTATAGCAACGATTATGATATTGATGTGCAAGCTTCACGGGATGAAGAAGAGGATGTTATGGAAGCACCGTCTTACACTCGCTTGTTGGTAAACCGCACGCATAATGGTTAGTAATTTGTCTACCTTTTAAGATGTACTTCTATTAATTTATATTACCCATTTACAGTATAAAATGATATCAAAATGTAATGAAACCTATTTTTATTTGCAGAAGGTAAACTGCCATTCCCTGGAATTCCTGAGCTGAACACCAGATTTAGACGAATGATTACTGGTTACCAAAGGCACCACTGTAAGAATCAGCAAATTCTTGCACAGAGGGCCAAGGTGTGCTATGTACTTTTCTTGTATTCCATTGTATCCACCATCCAAATATAAACATTTTGAATTGTTATTGGTTTTTAATTTATATTGACACAATGTAGGTGATATAACCTACTTATTACCTAAATTTCATTTGTGAGGGTAGCTTTTAGTCTGATGTGGATGTGCTCTGCTGTGCTATCTTGCCATAGACACACCACTGCAGCTATGGCTGCAGTACATGTTGTGCCTGCTATGAGTCTAATGGATTATGAGACTTGTGATGTGACTGTCTTTTGAGTAAATTTATTAATTATATTCTTTCACATTTACTGAAGAGTCAAAAACAAGTGTTAGTTTTTCTAACATTGGTTCCCATCCAATCATCGAAGTTAAGCAATGTTGAGCCTGGTCAGTACCTAGAAGAGTGACCGCTTGAGAATACCAGGTGTTGTAAGCTTGAATGTGCATTTGATATAATGGATAACAGCTTGGAATGAGAAATCAGAGAAAACTAGGTTTTTGCTACATTCACTCATGTACAAATACCTTTTGAGAAACGTATGAATCCACATCTTCTAAGTTAAATAGTAAAACTTGTATCAGAAAAACATTATCTATAAATATTAATACAATATTCACTTGAAAAAAAAAATTCTTACAATCTAAAAATGTTTTGGCTTTAAATAAACCTACAAATGTTGATAAACCATAAAAAAAACAATCGATTATCCTTTCCCATTCCAGAAACTTGAGCGGCTAAACAGAGCTGAAGCTGCTAATAAAGAAAGAGCTATTAAGAAAAGAGAATCCCAACAAAGGTAACATTTTAACTTTTTTTTTTTTTTTTTTTTCTTTTCTTTTGGGAAAACTTTTGAATTTTCCATTTATATTATCAAATAAGTTTATTTGAATTATTTTTTTAAAGACAACTATTCAACTTAAATCATAAAGTGAAATGTTGAATGACTTAAATTCTTTTTATTCGATATTCAGTCAACGTTGGTTTTATAGTCTGTTTTAGAATGAAAAAAATATTAAAATAAGTACATATCACTTTGACTGTTTATTCGCCATCATTTACTGATTTCAATTGAGAAATATTTTACTTGACAATTCTAATAGTCATTTAATGACATAAAACTCTGATGCAGATAAATCTATACAATTTAGGTGACAGCTATTACTGGCAATAACTCTTAGAACAAGTGAAATTTGTAATATAACTTACTCTTAAGGACTTGTTCAACTCGCACAATGCTGCTTTCACATGAATTAATAATATATATATATATATTTTTTTTTTTTTTTTTTTTTTTTTTTTTTAAGGTGGTCAAGGCGAGAGAGTGCAGATTTCTACAAGACTATTGCATCTTATGGTGTTGAAATTGACACTCGAACTAAAATGTACAAGTGGGATCACTTCCGTATTCTGGCAAGACTAGATAAAAAATACGATGATACACTAACAGAATATTATGAAGCTTTTTATGATATGTGTCAACGAGCTTGTAAAAAAGAGGAAGAAAGTAAGCAGAATGTGTTTCCTTTTAGTTAATGATACAAATCTGAGTTTTCTATTTTTGTATTTTTTATTGTTTCAGTAAATTTTACATGTAATTTGTAATATTCTTTAAAATGGTTATCATTTGTTATTGTTTAATTTTGCAATTTTATATTGTATTTGTAGTTATTTGGTTATCACCTCAACCCAATAGCCTGTTTGTTGAACCTATTACTAGTGAAAGAGCATGTCGATGTTTAGCAAGGATCAGTCTCCTCAGACGGCTTAGAGAGAACATTATTCCACATCCACAATTTGAAGAACGGATCAAATTATGTCAAATAACCTATGACATGCCTTCTTGGTGGGTTGCTGGAAAACATGATAAGGAACTAGTATTGGGTGCTGCAAAGTAAGGGTTTTTTTTTTTTTTTTTTTGTTGATTGTTGATATTCATAAATCAAAATATTTTCTGTATTCTATTTTTTTTTTTTTTTTTTTTTAAAAATTGTTGAGGGATAATTCTGTATACTACCTTGTTTTAGCAATTAAGGTTATTAATGCATAAAAGGCCATTCCTAACAAAAAAAAAGGAGGGGTAACAAATATATTATGGTAATACTGAAATATTAAAATATTAAAAAAGATGCAAGGACAAAAATGTGCAGTGACCAAAAAATTTTGTTGGGTACTGTATGCATTTTTCTCTTTGGTCTTTGTTCTCCTGAGAGGGAACCAATAAACTGAATTACCTATCTCTTTTTAATTGTTATATGTCTTTGTTACTCTTTTATTTATTTATTTTGTAATATGCCCATTTTTATCTTGGTAATAAAATTTTGTACCCTTGCAACAAAAATGTGGCAATTGTTTTCTGAAAGCATGAATTTTTTTTTTTTTTTTTTTTTTTTTCCTTGCCTTATTCCGCTTACTCATGCAATTAGCTAGTGTTACTCAGCTCAACCTTTTTGCACCGTTATGCTATTATTTGACTTCATAGTTCCATAATTTTTTTTTTTATTTTTTTTTTTAGGCATGGTATTTCCCGTACGGATTTAAACATTTGTCCTGATCGAGCATATAGCTTCCATTTGCATTTTAAGGGGAAGTTGAACCAGTCATCTCTAGAGTCATCAATATTTAAGCCATTAAGATGTAAGTGCATTTGCAGTAGCAAGTAATTATTTTTCTAAATAACTGAATAATTAACATATTTCTTTCCATTTTGAGAATTGTGAATTTCACTATTTATTAAATTGTGCTCAATATTGTTCTGATGAATTAGGATTAATTTTGTTCTAAATTAAAGATATATATCTGATAAATAATGTTTAAACACAGCTTTAGTTTGGAAATAACTGTCACAAATTTTATTTTGCTTCAGGTGAGTCAACAAGCCTGAAAGGTGATGATTCAGATTCAAAAGACAGTACCACCCTTGGCAAAGCAGGGGGGACATCTGAATCGGATAGCGAGTTTAAATTCAGCAAAGTTGCAATGAAACACATTGGCTCAGATAGTTGTGATGAAAAATTAGATGATGCTGATGACACATTGTCATTGGGTATGAGAATTAAATCTGTTAAAAGCAAAGAGAAGAGTAATTATCTTTCTGACACAGAAGATGATGTTACAAAGTCAGAAATGGATGATAAAGATAAAATATCTGATGCGGATATAAAGATGGAGGATGAGGAAGATTTTGACTCCAAACTTGGAATGGACAGTATTGATAGGGATTTATACATGAAAAATGCAAATATGAAATTGTCAGCCAAAGATGAAGATGCTGATGATGAGGAAGATGATGATAGTAAAAGCATCACAAACATGGATGTTCGAGAGAGAGAAACTGTGAATGTTTTCAAAATAAATCCTGATACAATCTTACAGGTATTGCCTTTTTGGAACTTTTTTTTTTTTTAATGTCATTTAATTTTACTAAAAATTATGAAATGGTAACTTTATATGCAATATTGTTATTTTTATATTTAAGTTTCGAATCCTTTCTCTCAATATTTGAAAATGTACAGGAGATTTCTGAAATGAAAGATTTTTGGCAAAGTTCAGCATGCCCCCCCCCCACTCCAATGTCAAAAAGAAATTGTTTCTTTGACACTATTATTTATGGATATGTGTTATGGTGTAATGGATGTCAGCACGGAATGAGAAATCAGAGAACTTAGTTTGAATTGCAGTCAGGTTCATCACATTCACTTAGGTGCAAAATACCCTTTTGGGAAAGGTATGAATTCCAGCTCTTCCTCCCCCCACACAGCAATGGGTTGAATAGTAGGACAGATGGGGTCCTATAGCTTTGGTTGGCAACAAGTCTACCGCAGAGAGAAACAATTTACTACTGCAGGGAAAATCTTCAGCCACGTCGGTCATGAATCAAGAGAGACCTTATCGCCTAAACATGTATCACTTAACTGACTGATTACTGTAGCAAATTTTGTTTTAAAAAACTTTTTATAGAATTTTAATAAAAAGCTAAACAGATGAAACTTGACAACAAAAGAATTAAATGCTATTTTATTACATTATTTACAAGAATAATTTTATATTTACGAGTTTATAAAAATGTGAACCAACTACAATGTGATCTTTATTATTTTACCCTTTTATAAAGAAATAACCATGAAAAATAATTGTTTTATTCATAAATTTAAAAAATGAACAAGAAAATTTAAACATAATGAATAACTATAACTTATAGTTTTCAATCTGTATTTATATTTTTTTTTTTTTTTTTTATAGAATTAACAAAAATGTTAAACACTTTATTTAAACTGTTTCATTTCAAAATTAGTGTTTAATGCTTTTCTCAATTCTCAAAAAAAATTTGTATGTTTGAATTTTATTAAAGTTCTAAGAATAGCTTTTTAAAACAAAAATTGCCATGGAAGGTATACAGTAATAGTGGTCTCAGGAGAGGGTGGGGGTACAAATTTTAAACTTTGCCAAAAATTTTCTATACTGTACCCACTTAATATTTGGTAGTAGGAAATACTGCTGTGTAAAAAAAAAAAACAAAAAAAAAAACACTTCTGATAATTCCTACATTTTGTTTTTCCACAGAATTCTGTCCCGGCTTCTGATGATATAGACATGGATGGAGACTATCAAATGCATGTAAATGATGTATACTGGCCCAAGGTAAATTACAATCTTGTGACATATTTCCATATTTAACATACTGTAATATACTCACCAGTGTATCAGAAATTCATAGTGGTTGCATGAAAAAGTGTACATAAAACTAGCATACAATGACAGCTCAAGCCATGATGTTAAATTAGGACTGTCCCAGGTAACGCTAAAAAAGTGGTATACCCTGGAGAAAAAGGTTGCCAAATTGATAAAAAAAAAAATTTAACGTGTAAATGTTTATGTTAAAATTAAACAGGGAAGACCAAAGTATTTTTTGAATATTTTTTCAGATTTTTTAGTGCTTCCTATAAATTTTAAAAATTTTATTTAAAAATCTCGTTTTTCTTGAATAAAAAAAAAAAAACTAGTAAATTCGATTTATCGGCCATTTTTGGCCAAATTTGTAAACAAAAAATCAAAATTAGTTCAAAAATCAATTAAAATTCAATTACACCTTTTTTTTTTTTTTTGTTATCTTAGGAAATTTAGAATGATTAAAGTATACTTAATGTAATTTGAAAGAAACATTACTTACTTTTTTAGCAGAAAATTTTTTAATAGAGATATTTCCAACCGTGGTACTTTCAGCATGAAAAGGCGTGATTGAAGGGTGTTAATTGATGGGTGTCAATATATTGACAACTTACGTCAAGGGAATTTATCGTGCGGTAGCGCAGAAGTGATGTAATTCGTTCTAATTTTAAGTGAACCTGGTTAGTAAATTTTAAAAAAAAAAATAACTTTCAATTTTTTTTTTTTTTTAACCTACGTTTGAAGAAAAATTTCTGCACTGAAAATAACATTTAAATTGTGAAAAAAATCAAATTTTACAAGTAAAATGAAACAGTAACAACATTTTTTAAATCGAAAAATACATATTTTATTTATTAACAAAATTAATATTGAAATGCTATGCAATCGATTTCAAATTTTGCTTTGTTGTTAACTGAATGAATGCAAAGTAATTTCTGAAGTAAAAAAAAAAAAACTTGCTTCTATCTAGGGAAACAACTCTACCTCACGTGACGTTATTTCAAAGTTGTGCATCCATACTTTCATTGGAGACGATTTTAAATACAATTTTGGAATATTAAAAAATTATTTTAAAAATATTCACGGTTGTCAGATTTTAATAAGCTTTCAAATTTATGATCTATAAGAAGTAGAGAACATAATATGTAATTTCCATAAGGCTTTATAAAGAAACTTAATTTTAAAATATATAACATTTTGTCATTTTGTGTATTTAAAATAGAAAAAAAAGAAAAAATTATTGTAAAAATTCATTTTTCATCAAAATTTTTTTTTTTTTTCAGATAATTACCTTAGTATATGTTATTCAAAAAAGCCATAAAAAGTTTTTTAAATTAAATATTGTCTCAGTTTTATTGGGTTTTGTATTTCTACAATTGAGGTAAAAGTTTGGACAATTTTGCCCATTTTTTTTACCAAAAAATCGATGATTTAGAATCTTCAGAGTCTTGTGCATTTAAGTGAAAAAAAAAAATTCAGGCTTTGAAAATAAATTTTTGAATTTTTCATAAAATTAAGTTCGAGGGTGTAACAGATATAAAAACAATATATTTATACCATGACTTTCAAAAAGACAAACATTTCTAAAATAATTTCATTCATTTGTGAATAAGTTCTGAAAGTTTCATTAAAATCCAACAAGTACTTGATTTTTACAAGATTTTCTAAATCAATGTGTTTTTTTTTTTTCAACTGAAAACAGGGAAAAACAAGTAATGTTAATATTACCTAATTTTTGACCTGAAAAAAAATTTTTTAAAAATAATTAAAAAATACCTTGGTCTTCCCTCTTTAATTTTAACATTTACATTTACACGTTAAATTTTTTTTTATCAATTTGAGGACCCTTTTTTCTCCAGGGTATACCACTTTTTTAGCATTACCTGGGACAGTCCTATGTTAAATATATTCTCATGTTGCAAAAACCTTAATTTTTGCAGCATATAAAAACTAAACCAAAAAAAAGTGTCTTGAATTCTATATAATTTTATCAGTTATTTCTTTATTTACAGGACAAAATTTTGTTCCAACGTCTTGAACATATTTGTTATACTATCGAGACCGGTGAATGGCCACAAATTAAAAAATTGTTCTTAGCCCAGGCATCTGATTCCTGCAGTACAACTCCTTTGGATAGATCCACTCCCAAGCCTGAAATGAGTGATATGGAGTCAGGAGAAAGTAATTTTATGGAAGCTTCCAAAAAGACAAAACCTGTTGCAGAATACACTTCTGAGGTCAGTATTACTTCCAAATTTTTTCTTGGTTTTGTTTCTTTTTTGATAACTAAATGTGTGTTTGCTACATAATGTTTTTTGTATTTGTAACTTCAGGTTCACAAAATCTTTTTATGAACTGATTAATGCAAAATATTTGTACAAAGTTTCCTATTCAAAATATGAACATTTTAGAAGCAAAATGATTTTTAACTGTTTAAATATGGGTTACTGGATTACTGATTCTTACTAGCTTGGTACTGAGGTTAGAAAATGACAAGAGAAAAGCATGAGATGAAATATGGAAATACTTGTGTTACAGGCATTGCTGTGTGTGGGTTAGTCTGATCAGTATACAGGGTGCGATGGATAAATTGTCGTCTAAATTACACAAAAATGAAAATAATACTGACATCTCATTTTAACAGATATATTTACCAAAATTACACAAAAATATCTTTAAATAATAAAGAGTAAATTTATTCAATAAAATCGTCATTGGCTTGAACCACAGTCCCCAGATGATTTTGGAATATCCTGCATCTCTTCTGGATGGTCTCCTTGTTGAAGTTGGTGAATGCTGCCATAATTCTTGCCTTCAATTCTTCTTTGGTGTTATAAGGAATTTTGTTGGTCTCTTGTTCAACTGTATCCCCACACATAATAATCAAGGGGGGGGGGTTGCAGTCTGGGGAGTTAGGTGGCCAGATGTAAAGGCTGATGTGGTTGCAAAAATTGTCTTACAGCCATCACTGGGTTCTCTTGCTTATGTGGCATGGTGCAGTCCTGTTGTCAGACACAGGATTTCCCAGCAGCCACTCCCTTGACCCAGGGCAGCACTACCTCCTCAAGGCACTTGATGTAGGCCTCTGTATTGAGTCATATGTCCTCACCAACAAATTTGGGAGTTATTTTCTTATCAGAGTGAGTTTTCTGAGCTGCCATGCCTTCATAATCACCATTAGACTCATCCAACTCTTTCTGAATCCTCTACACTATCCTCAGATTTGACATTCAAACACTCTGAAATGTTTGTATTGGAGCTTCTGGCATGAATGCCAACTAATACAGCCTGCAGTTTCCACATTTCTGGTAGTGTGAATTCTGTCATGGTGCTCTTTTTACCACAGTGCTAACTGACCCTACTATTCTGTGCATTCAATAAAACGAACAATGTGCATGCACAAAATTATGACGACAATTTACCCATCACACCCTGTATATGCCACCTGTTGTGAATGTAAGATTGTTTGAATTTCACTTCAATTTTCTACATTTTTTTTCCCTGTTCATGCCAGGCAAGACAATAAAACCACTAAGACACAGGTTACTGAGTGAAATAAAAAAACAAAAAACCCCAAAAAACATTAATGAACAAGAACAATAAAAGAGGCATCAAAAAGGCAGTAGATAATGATTGATATTGCATTTAAATTTTCAAAGTTGGCTGAAAAGCAAGAAGCCAAGAGTTTCACAGGTGAGAAGTGCAAAAAAAAAGAAACTGTTAGCAAAGAATTTATGGTTACATTTAGCTAATTCAACTGTAAAATGATGAGACCTTGTTGCCAATCTACTACTGCACTTAAATTCAGAAAGTCTAGGTACCATAGAGCAGTGTCCATCAGAACAATTACCATGAAAGTATTTATAGAAAAGGCACAGGGAAGCAGTGAAGAAAATGGCTGAAGCCAGTATGCAAAGTCAGGACCAATAACATTGCAAATTCTTTTTGGGATTTTATCAAGAATCTCTAAATATATAGCAGGAACAGACCATTGTATAGTAGTAAGCAGGTGTCTGTTATACAACAAACTGTTTTGTGTGTGTGCGCATTTTAACTTTTTTCTTGTGGGTGACGATGTGGCAAAATAATATAGATTAAAGAATGAAGGAAACATAATCTAATTTTCCAATTATAACCAGGTAATGAGGTTTTAACTGGTATTCATGCACATAATCTATATATAATCACCTATTTCTGTAGGTGAAAAGCTACTTAAGTATTTTTCTTATATAATCCCTTATTTTCCAACCAAACTATTGTAAAAATAACCATCTTTGCAAATGTTTCTGTTTTAACAGATTCGTTTTCTTGTCCCTTTTTCATTAGGCACAATACAGATGATAATAAACCTTGAATTTGGTTATCTTTATTGATTTAAGACAAGTGAAGATTAGTTTCTTCATGCTGGCCATTATCTGTGGTTGCTCATAAACATTCATTGCATGTCTTTCTAATCAAATAAATCATGGGAGTTGAGTTTTTATGAGAAGTTAAAATATGTTGGACCACAATATAGCTATTACTTCAGTGATAAAACATTGTAACAATATTACCTTTTGTATATAATGTGACACCTATTCTAATTTTGGATTTGTATATAAAATTTCTTGCATTATGTATGAATACCTACAGTGTTTGTGGTCCTTATTCAAATCTCACCCTCTGCTAAAATTAATTTATATCCATAATTCACTGACACGTAAATATGCTGAATTTTAGAAAGTTACACAGAGCATGTTTCAAACTTTTAATACTGTTAAAATTGGAATATTGAATGAGACAATAAAAAGAAAATGAGATTTCATTCAATGGAACTATTCCTGGTTAGAGCAAGACTTGAAATAGAAATTAAATTTCAGTGGTGGTGGTAGGGGAGATTTATGTAAAAATAAACTTGTAAAATCTAGTTACAGATTCAAATTATTAATATTTCTCATAAAATAATTTGTCAAATTTATAACTATTTCCAAATGACAATAGATTTATTGATAGTCATCTAATGTCAGTGTGTCACATTTTGTCCGCTTTATTCAGAGAGGCTGTAGCCCAACATATACCATTTTGGAATCTGGCCGACTCTGCGAGCAAATTAAAAACATTCCGGGCTGGATCCAGACTTGCAATCCTGAAATTTTGGATTCTCAAGTTTTCATTACTGCGATTGTTTTTTTTTTTTGTATGAGAAAAATTTTTATAACTTGTTGTGACGTTGTCCCCTGGTCGCAGCGTCGACTCTGTCGTTCGATCCTGGTCGCGGCGCCAATTGTGACGTCACGTGCTCCCCAGGCTCTGATATCCTGGTCACGGACAGCACCAACTGTGACGTCTTTGCCGCGGCGTCAGCTGTTCGCTCCTCGCTGCTCCAAACGTGACGTTCTGACCCTTTGGTTAGATTGATACCAGCCTTGCCGTTCCCAACCCGCTTCCAACGCCTGGTTACCAGGGTAACTGCACTGATCCCCAGTCTGCCTACCCATGTTGTGAATTGATCTTAGACAGACGAGATCAAACAGGGGTTGGGGTCGTAATGCAAGTTGAGTCTAATGGGGGTGATAACACACAATTATGTATAAAAGAAAATAAAATAAAAACTCACAAGGTCCAACGTATCAAAGAAAAAGGTAACAAACTTTTTATGTCTAATTGCTCGGTACATAGGACTATGTCTACTTCCCGACCCGTTCTGTGGATTGTGGCATGACGCTTTTACTAGGCAACTTTAAGGCTTCCAGTTGTCTGCTCTCTAAGAAATTTGTGTTTCGGCGTGTCTTTGGACGAAAGTCGAAAAAAAACTTATTTCTGTGGTCTGATTCTTAGTCACTCTTCAAACTACTTGTTCTTGGTTGAAGAAGAGTCCAGAAAGTATCGTGAATCTTGGTCAGCTATCTTGACGCGGTTTCAACACTGGGCGCTCATCTCTGCTTGTCGTCAAGGTTCAAAACTTTTCTCCGAAATTACTGCCAGGGTCCGACTGCTCAATCTGACTTCTGTCGGTTGGGGTTTCACTTTTATTGAACTTCTTCACGCAGTCAAAACTGGGGTGGGTCTGTCAAAAATAAGGGGTTTCTTCGATAATTGTAAATCATTATCCACCCTTCTTATTTCTGGTTAGGGATTTTCCATTTTCGGTAACTCACTCTCAAAAACCACTTCCTTACTGTGCCTCTGAGGGCGTGTGCTCCTTCTCCCCTCCTTTCTTCGTATCGGCTCCTTACACTTACACTTCTGACAGGGGCATCGACCAATTCTCCTCGTGCGTCACGTGACCGCTCTCAGCCAATGAGGTCCTGGTCGGGTATCTTTCCTCCTCCTTCGTGTGTCATGTGATCTTATTTAGCCAATGACATCTTTAGTCGGGCGTGGACAATCTGTGGCTTTGTTTTGGGAAAAAACACCTTGCTTAAAAAACAAAAATATTAATTTAAATCGCCCTTATCATGAGCGACTGAGATGACACCTTCGCTTTTTAACACGTGGTATTTGTCAAGCAGTTTATCGCTAATTGGATATGATCTAAGAAAGGGATTTCTCAGACCCGTTGGCGTTTTTGAACGAAATAAAAATATTTCATTTTCCTCTGCCCAAAGGTCCGATAATAAAAATCTTTATTATCTCAAAAAAAAATTTTTCAGCAACATCATCTTGTGTGGCTTTTTCCAATTCTGGAGACTGTGTTTTCGTATTAATGGTTTGCCTTCATATCCTTAGATACACTTCCCCACCCACTTAGACCTTTTACTATCATTCCAATGACACACTTTCCACTTGTTACTTATCAATATTTTCATTGTCCCTAAACTTCGTTTCTTCTTTTCTTTCTTTTCCTTGGATGACAACCAAGTGATAACAACTTCCATTTTCCCGGATCTCGGTCAGATGCTTGACCTGAATATTTTTTTCGACACCTGTTATCTGTCAGCCGTGCAGTGTGTGCTCGCCTATGACCTGTTTTCGTATTTTTTTTCTTTCTTTCTTCTTCGTTTTCTCTTTCCTTTTTCCAGATCGCTTGAATGTAAAGGAAGAATTATTCTTAAAACCCAAAATATTTTTCGGCCCTAAATAATTATTAAATGGTTGATAAACTGTAAAAAACAAATCATATATCTATGAATATTTCTTTTCAGCTCGTCAGGTATGCATGGTGCCACATTGTAAATTAATTGCAAAATCCAGCAAAAGTCACCCATGAAAAAAAAATGTTTGTATTGGAAGTTAGGACCTACATACATCAAATTGTCTTTGATATAAGTGGTGGCAGAAGAATTATCATTGAACTTTTAAAAGTTATTGATGCAATATTTAAAATGCACTGATCAATTTTGAGTTCTGTAGTTTATTGTTGCCTATTGCATCTACCCTGCCTACTGTGTTGAAGGCCTAATCAAGAGCCCTTGGCAGGAGCTAGCATAAATGCCACTTGATAAGGCGACAGTTTGCAATAAATAGGATAAACCTTTATATTAATAATTAATACTGTTTCATTGAACATCAAAATTAAAATTTAATATTTTAAAAGTAGATTAAAATTTTAAAGTTACTATGCTATTGAATTTGTATTTGCATTACTCTTACTTTTAGGTGGAAGGTATGAAAGTGAAGATTTCAAAAAATAAATTATGCCTGCCAAAGAAAGAAGAAGGTTCAGCAAATAAAGGTAAAGTTATTCTATGAAAACATTTGAAAGTGGAATTTGTTTTATTTTTCTTCAGTCATTTTACTTATTCTGTAAATTCTTAATATTTTTTTCTTCAGCATTGTCATTTCCCCAGTTCAACCACAGTGCCTTTTCAAGTGACAATGAAAGTGTTACTGAAGCTATGAATTTGTCTACATCCATGGTAAGAAATTTATTATTCTGTACTTTAGTGTACTGATTTGACAATCTGTTAAATAATTGGTAAATATGTTGCATGATTTGAGCTGTAAGGGAGGTGCTTCTAGTTAAGTGTGGGCTTCTCTGTCACGCAGAGTTATCCATCAAATTCATGTGAATGGCCTTTTCAAACTCTTTTTGACTTTGCTTTCTATAATCCTTCAGCAAATCCAGCAGTGATTGTCCCTTAAGCAACTGGGGCAGGCTTGGTTCACTGGAGGCCCTTAGTCCATGCCCACATGTTGGCAGCAGGTTTGTGATGGTTGTATTGGTGTCCCACACTCTTTTGTGACTCCTGCTCATGACTCTTCAGGAGTAGGCTAGACCTTCACAACCATCTCTCATCGCCATCAAAAGGGAGAAAGAATAAGGAAAGAGCATGCTGGTCCTGATGCAAGAGGGTGCTGTGACTGTTGCCGACTATGTTGTATGAACAGGAGAATGAAAGTGGAAGTAGGAGCATTATATATATATATATATAAATAATCTTTAATAAACGTTTTTTTAGTAGATACCCATATTTGAGTAAATGCTCAGTTTATTTATTAAACGATATGTTTATTTTTGAGAAATTTTATTAAAGAAAAATATGCTCTCTGGCAGGATAAGAACCTGCATCCTCCAAGAGAAAGCATCATTAGATCCGACATGTTCGTACTGTCTCGGCCATGGAGTGTGTCACATTAAGCAAAGTTGAATAGTGTCTTATTGTTGTGGAGTATTTTCACAGTGGAGGCTTGTATTTCTAATAAGTCGTACAAAACGTTAGGAACTTGGGAAATAATAGTCAATGACGCAGCAAATCTAGTTGTGATGGTTGGTACTTCAAATGTCCGAATCTCGACTGACGTTCTCAACACCGTTCTGCCAGACTTGCCACTGCTACTTATCTATGGGAGAGTTCATTAACAAAGAGTAGGTACTATGGCACAACACCCCCCCCTAAAACTTTACTCCGCAGGAGTAAAAAGTTATTATTTATTTTTCAAATTTTTACAGAAAAAAATTTTTTTTTTTTTTTAACAACATCGTAGCGTATTTCCTACGTTTTTTGATCCACTTTTAAATGATCAGTTGCCCTTTTTTTTTTTTTCTTCTGGATCGGCGTACCTTAGGTAAAATTATTTGCAGGGGTTTGTTAGATCAAACTTATTGAAAATCACCTCCATCGGTGTTTTTTTAATTTTTTTTTGCGGGACCGCTGTCAACCACGTCTGAAAAAACGTCGTCTGATCTGTTTACTGCACGTGAGTTTTACCCCTTTCACCAAGTACGTCATGTAGCCAATCCGCTTTATTATTATTATTATTATTATTATTATTTTTTTTTTTTTTTTTTTATATATATCTCCAAAGCGTTACCAGAAACAACCTTCTGCTTCCAACTTCTTAAAGTTGGACTCACAGTTTCTGTAGATTCTTGTTGACTTAAATCATTTAATAATACTGCATGTCCTTGGTTGCGTGTAACTTGTTCCTCAGTTTTTTTTTTGGTGTCGGCTTCATTTTTACTTTCTGGAGCTTTTTTTTTTTTTAAGGATATTGTCGGTGTTAGCCATTCCACTTTTTTTAAATAAACCCGTTTTCTCTAATCTGTCCAATTCTTTATCTATCTGTTCAATTGAAGCAAACAGCAAATTCCTTTTCTTTTTTTGAATACCGCCTGAGCGTTTTGTTTTGGCTGTAATTTTGCCTCAATCTTGGTACACGTTCCCAAACCTGGAGAAAAAAACAGTAGGAAAAGTTCTCTTTAGTTTCTTTACTAATTTTTTTAGGCTTCGTAGTTTAAATTTTCAACCTTGTAACAGAAAGAATTTATTGGTAAATCCCATAATTGAAATTCTGTTATCCAATCCGTACCAAAGTAAGTTCGTGGTATTTTTTTCATGACAAATAGTTTAACTTTTTCGCGTTTTTTTTATTTAATGTGACGTTTGTAACAAATTCTCCAATAAATTGTATTTTTTCTCCTGTCACGGACCTCGCGATTTTTTTGTCTTCATTAAAATTGGTTTCCAACTTCTTCCACGTATTCAAATTTATGATAGATAGGTCGGAACCAGTGTCGAGTTGCATTTTTTTTTTTTATTACTTATTTCGACGGTAACAAATTTTCTGGTTATTCCATCGTTTACCTCGTCGGACTTTAATTTTCTTATTTTATTTTTATTTTTTTTGACCTGCAGTGCGAGCTTTTATGACCCACTCTTTTTACAGTTGAAACATTTTTTTTTATTCCTAAAATTGCAATATCTATACCAGTGAAGTTCACCACAAGCAAAACATGGCTTCGGGAGTTTTTGTTTATTTTTTCTGGTATTTCACTTTTTGTTTGATAATCCGCAATTTTAGAATTCTTTTTGGTAGACTGACTTTTTTTTTTTTGTAGCGTATTTTTTCTTACATGCGAAACGCCAGACTGTTCTATCTTTTTTTGAATCTTTCTTTACGCTAACATATCTTGTGCAGTCTTCTGCCAAACTCTGTACCAAATCTTTGGTTCTTTTTCCCAATTTTGAAAGTACCAATTTCCTCAATTCTGCGTCTCTTTCTGAAACTAAACCCTGGAACAAATATCAAACACTTGAAATTGTCAGAGCTTAATTCTGCTAGTTTGAATTCTTCACAATGCTTGTTCACATTGGCTGCATACGTTATATAAGTCTTGTTCATCCTCTTTCATCAGATTCAAACATTTCCACCTTTTGTGAAACAAAGATGTCTTTTTACTAAATAATTCACTTAATATTTTACCGCCTCGTAAATATATTAACTCGTTAGTTTTTTTCGGTAAAATGTAGTTTACCAATTTATTATGCTCAGCAGTTCCTAATTTGCTTAAAAGAAGTCTAACCTTCTTTCCTTCAGACCACGTGTGGCAGTCCTCATTATACACGTCTGTATATTTTTTAAATACTCTTCAAAAGTTATTTCTTCATCTGGACTGTATGTGAATATTTCAATTGAATTCCATATTGTATTCTCTGGGAAAGAATCATTTTGTAGATTTTTTAACTCTTTCCTCTTCTCAGTTATTTCCAGAATTTTGTTTTGAAACTCCTTATGCATCAGTTCCATTTTTTGTTGAAACTGAATCTGTCTATTAAAAGTTGTATCTCTGGAATGTTTTCTGTAGGTCCAATATTGTCTTTGTTGTTCCATCTGGAACTTAAAAAATTCCTGGAATATATTTTTGCATTCCTCCATCTTTGCAAAAAAGTTTACACAATACTTAAATATTGTACAGGGGGGCGGGGATCCAAAACGAATTTGTAATTTGTGACCTATTTGAGCAAACTGTCTTATCGAGAAAAAATAAAATTCTTATGTCAGTTGAGAATACGACAGATTTTTTTTAAGTGTCACTAAGTTGATGTTTTGTCTTTCAAAAAACTTTTTTTTAAGCTCCGTTTTTTTTTTTTTTTTTTTTGTGGTGAGCCATATATATATATTTTTTTTTCTGAGTTGTTGTTTACCGCTAAATTTGACGAGCAAAAATTTTTTTTTCCTCCATATGAAACGAATTTCGTCACTAAATAATACGGAGCGAATTTTATTTTATTTTATTTTTTTCAAAATATGAAACCTCAATCCCAAATGTTACATGTATTATGGCGGGTGAACTTTTTTTTTTTTTTTTTTTCACCTCTGTATGAATTACTTAATCCACGTTGACAAGTGTTGTAGAGTGAACGCAATTTTTTTTTTTCCATATGAAACCAAAATACGTTCAAAAACGTTAGCAAAAGTATTGTATATATAATGCAACTAATTATTTTTTTTTAATGATAAATTTCAAATTCTTTAACTCGCCAAAATTGTTAGAGTGAAACGAAAAATTTTCTTATGTATGAATTACTATTCCTTAGTCGCCAATGTTGTTGTTAGATAGGCTATTAAAAAGTTTTTCTTTCTTTCTCCGGCACTGAGAAACGAATCACTTTTCGTCATCAATGTTGTAGTAAATACAAAACTCAACAAAAAAAGATTTTTTTTAATTTCAAAATTACAAGTCCGTTTTACAAAATGTTGTGGTTACAAGACCAAGCATCATGAAAACAATTTTTTTCCATGTGGGTTTGGTAAACATACCAGAATGTTGTGGAATATTTTCACGGTGGAGGCTTGTATTTCTAATAAGTCGTAAAAAAACGTTAATAACTTGGGAAATAATAGTCAATGACCTTCAGTAAATCTAGTTGTGATGGTTGGTACTTCAAATGTCCGAATCTCGACAATCTACGTTCTCAACACCGTTTCTGCCAGACTTGCCACTTTTTTTTTTATCTATGGGAGAGTCCATTACCAAAGAATAGGTACTATGGCACAACACTTATAAACGCAAATCTTTCTCAAACTCTTGAAACATTCATATCTGCTCAGTTTTGTATCCCCAATGTAAAAATGTAATTACTAAAGAAGCAATGGATTTTTTTATTTATTAATCTGACAGATTTAATTACTTAAATATTATTTTTTAGTTGATACCCATAATTTAAATGTTTTTTCAGAATAAGGAAATTTTGACATTTTATAACCTGGCTCTCTGACTTTGCCATTTTCTATAACAGTCAATTTAGCTGTCATTAGCTTCTGCTATCCTTAGAAATTTTGTGATTAGTGCTTGTAAATAGAATGAAAATTTGATGAGATTTCCATAGAATTATTTTAGCAAAACAACTTGCAGGAAGCAAGATTCTCTTTTCTATTTCTGGATGTTTCTTTCAATAACCTTTTTTATTCTAGTTTTGTTTAATCTCTGAAGTGTATTTTTTTATTTTATAGGTTGATTCTTTAAATCTAAAAAAGAAGAGAGGACGAAAGAGGAAAAGTGATGTTCTATCCAGTAATCTTCATGAGAAAATGGCTAAAAAAATGCTTTCAATACAAAATGCTGATAATCCAGGTATGTAAACAAATTAGCATGTGCATGCATGTCCCTTTTGCTAATTTCAAACTTGAAATTACTTTGTGCATTATTCATTGTTATAAAAGATAATTATAAGGAAAAAGAAAAAACGAGTTTTAAGGCTATGAAATAGGCATGGTTGGTTATGTGTGGCAGAAGTCGCTAACTTCTGTGAATTGATGTTATACTAGTAGATAACAATGCTGGAAAATAAAGAAATTAAAAGAATCTGGGTATATGCCATGTTCTAATAACCTCCTCAGTAGCCAATCATAGAAATGAGAACCATATAATTGTCCTTAAGGAAGGACAGACTTTACATTTTAAGATTTCAAAATTCCACTATTTGCTTGTCCTATAGATAGGTTTCTAATGGCTAAAAACCTTGGTCAAGTGAATTTAGTTATATAGTAATTGGTATTTCAATCTCTGGATCAAACTTGGGTTCAGTGAAAAAAGCAAAATTTGTATCACAAGGATGAACTAGAGAGCATATACCTCCAATGTCATTCTCACTAAAATCTAACCAATCATGTTACATATACCATATACTGTATAACAATAGCTTGTAATGATTATTATACTGGCATGAAAACATCATTCAAATGTTATTACATTTGAAAAGTTGAAAAATCATCACAAATTGCTCCTTAATCCAGTCATTATCATCCTAAAAAAAATATCATTGAAATTTATTCATAACTTGGAAATGTTGTGTAGACAAAAATATAGGCAAATACATAACATCTGTCCAGTTTCAAAAATACCAAAGATGAAGATCCCTGAAGCTGCAAACATTGCAGTTATAGCAACTTAATTGAGGATGCTAATCAGAATTTTTATTTATACTTTAAAAAAAAAAAAAATCCCTAAATAATAGTAAAAGTGTAATTTCACAGTGATACATTTGCATATATGAAAAAGTTATAAAAAATAAAATTTTATAAATGCTTTTTATTGCAATTCAAGAAATCTCAAGTTTTATATTTTAAAATAGCTTTTTCTATGAAAGTTTGTTTTTATGCTGTCTTGTGTGTATAAAAATATACCAAATTGTTTTTGTTGGCTTTTGATTAGATATAATTTCTTTAAAGCTGTTTACTAATTTGAAGGTATATTACTTCTGATTATTAGTAAAATTGTTTCATTCTCCCTCTCTCTTACAGATGAAAGAGTTACTATGGTGCATGAGAGAGAAGGCATTATTCTGTCTGGTGATGAAGCGCCTATGAAGAAGGATCTTCTCCAGTGGATGCAGAAGAATCCGGAATACAAGCCTTTTATTGGTCTTACTGATGAAGATTTTGAAGTAAGTTAAAAGCTCTTCAATGTCTATTAGTCATCTATATAATCCATGATATAACGAGTAGCATTTATTAAATATATCAAAACTTTCATTTGTTCTAATGATTATTTATAGTAAATTCTGTTGGCAAGGCAAAGTGGAATTGAAACAATCACGGCTGTTTAAAAGCCTTGTTTTTGTCATATAGGAAAATACAACATGGCGCGTAAACGAAATATTCGGCAAAAAATCTCATTTGTAAATAACATTTTAAACACTTCATAGAATGTAAAGTTCCTAAAGCAAACCTATGCCAAACTGTTTTCCTGAATCCTTGATGACTTGGCTGTCCGAAAATGATAATATCAAGATGAAATAATGGAAACTGACCGTGAAAAATACAATTATGCGCAACAGGTTTTCGATCAATCAGTAAACTTCTGGACCTTTTAGGGCGACGTTATAGGATCCAGACGGCTATTGTTTGCACATGGAATTATTCACTGGTAATTAATCTTCGATTTGGCTGTGGAAAATGTTGCTCGGCAGTTAGCATTAAGAAATTATGCCCAATTTTCTGAGAAAAATCACCGTTTTTTTTTGTAAAAAAATATTTATTTTCGCTTCAAAATAACATCATTCAAAATTCATTCCTTTCTCTTTCATTTGGCATGAACATCATTGAATAAAAAGAATGGCTAAATGGACCAATCGATGGGAAATACGAAAGATATGCGGCGAAAAAAAAACAATGTCATCTGCTAAGTGTTGTTGTTGTCATCACCCAGGTCACTGGGTGTTAAAAACAAATAAAACTCATCAAGCCATTGTTCAAACATAGGTTATATCAAGCCCCAAAATGTTTTTTTTTTTTTTTTTTTTTTTCACTTTTGCTTTTATCTGGGAGTGGTGGGTTTTATTACAACTTGTTCTAACGTTTATTGTCCGGCTGACCTTTGACCCAGATGTCAAAGTCAATTAGGTTTAATTTTCCTTATCACTGCTATTTTTTTTGGAAAAAAAAAAAAAAAAAAAAAAAAAAACTTTTGGTTTCTGGTGGTTAAGAATTGCAGATAAATCTTTTGCCTTTTACTAAAGATTTCCGTGGCCAGGTGTCAATTTTTTTTAAACCCTTGGCAGTGATAATTGAAAATTACCAATGGATTTTGTCGCATTTTGACCTCCTAGGAATGCTGATTTCCTTCAAAACTCTCTATCTGAAATAGTTTATAATTTAGGCTTTCTGATTTTCAAAAAAAAAAAAAAAAAAAAAAGTTAATTTCCCATTAATGGGGAAAATATTTGTTTAGAACAAGAAAAAAAATGCAAAATTTTCACTATTTTTTTTTTTTTTTTACCCACTGAAAAAAAATTTTGAGTCATTTACACCAGCCAATTTTACTTTTAAATGAAAGAATATATCCTTTGCTTTCAGAAAATACCTAGTTTCATGGGGTTCAGATCAAAAGTTTCCTTGATATTAGTTTAGATGATAAAACAGTCATTTTTCAATATTTTACCCCTATAAAAGTAGGAAAATCCATTTTTTTGAGAGAAAATAAGCTGTGACAAAATGACTTTTGCCATTTTTGTGATGATTTTCACATGGGAAAGAAAATTTTTACCATAGCAAGCCTGAATTGACTTTATTTATGTTCAGTGGGGCTATAGGAAACCTCAAACAGCTGTGCAATTAACACTTACAGTTTTAATGCTGACTACAATTGAAACTATATGTTGGTATTTTTATCACTGTCCACTGACTTTACTGTTACTCTCTGCTCCACTTTAATCATTTTCATGAATTAATAAACTAGGTAGCATGTGTGGGTGGTGTAATGGTAATGGCTCAGAATGAGAAATTGGCAAGTAGAGTTCAAATTCAGTCTAGTTTGTTACATTCATATTTGAAAATACTTTTTGGAAAAGATTTGAACTCCTCTCTTCTTCCCTCAGCTATGGGTTAAATACTTGGCTCTTCAGCCTTTGTTAGCAACAAGACTGGAAAGAACTCTGGAATTCCTAAACCTGGGTAGTCGTCTAATGGAAGGAAAACCCTGGCAGAAAACAACTCTTCCTCAAAGTGTGATGGTTGAGCATGTGGATAATCATTCCGCCACATTGAACCATTCAATTACAGAAATCTTACCAAGAGGGCTTACGTACCATGAGGCAACAAGCAAATAGCAACAATAAACTAGATAAACAAAAAAAATAACCTCCAAATTTTGTAATTTTTGTCTTAAAATTTAAGTTTAAACATTTAATCTGAGCTGGAAATTTAAAATGAAAAATTAGATTGTCAGTGGTTAGGAATTAAGATAAACATTGCTAACAGATATACTAGGACTATTTGTATAATTTTAGTCCAGTAATGAATAACTGAGAAATACAAATTTGTACTTCATGAGAATTTAGAAAGTTCTCCAAATTTGGTTTGGAATGCCAAATTGACTGCTACTTATAAGTAATTAACCTTTGTGTGCATACTTTCATTAGTGGAATATATTTTAAGACATAATCAAGCACTAAAATTGTTGTCGTGTATATTGCTAAGTAAGCATTCGACCTCTGTTCTAGTTGGTGTCCATTTATCATATGAGCTGCCTGCTCATATGCAAATTATACTAATTTGCATCTCACTACATCTCCCTATAACGGAGGGGCCTTATGCCGCGAGTACTTCTTGTACTTCTTCTTGTGCCCTCCTGAACATCTTCCTTTATCTCTCTCCTTTCCATTGGAGATCTAGATCTATCACGTCTTTCCCTATAATCGAACTGTTCCTCTTGCATACTCTGGTCTTTCTCTTCTAACTTGTCCCATTCTACTTCTTCCTCTTCTAACTCATCCCTCTCTACTTCTTCCTCCGCAGTTTCATTCTGCATTAACTCTTCTGAGAAGGCATTTCCTCATCCGATTCTTCTCCTTGGGATCTTATTTGGTCAGCATGAGCTAGAACACTGTTCCCATTTTCTTTATTTAATATTGCAGTATTATGTCCTTTCTGCATAATAAATTCGGCTGACTCTGGTTGCATATTCCTATTTCTTTTGTACCACATCTTTTGATTTGTGGCATATGACATAGTCAAAGGGGACCTTAATTGTCTGCCCATTAAGGCAGATGGACTTTCCGGCCTGCCTGCATGTGGAATTGTTCTGTAACTTAATAGTAGTCTTGGTAGAAAAGCATCGATTTCCTCCTTCTGTTGCAAGCATGCTTTTATGCCCTTCTTTACCGTGTGGACCATCCTTTCTGCTGTCCCATTACTTTGAGGGTGGTAGGGAGGGGTCTTGTAAGGTCTGCATCCTATTTTTCTTAGCCATTCATGTAAATCAGCATCCACAAATTCTGGTGCGTTATCAATGTTCTCGGTGTCCCATTCCTTGAAAATATTACTCTTAATATTTGTTTTACGGTGGTCCTTTTTTTATCAGGTATTCTCACCACTTCAGGCCAACCTGAATATGCGTCTACTAATATTAATAATAGTCCTATCCCATTGACATAGGCATGGTCCATGTGTACTCTGCTCCATGGTTCTACTTCTCGGGGCCATACATGTATTTTCTTTTGCTTAAAATTCCTGAATTCTGTGCATTTTTTGCATCTTCTTACGTAGTCTTCTACGTCTCTTGAGTACCCCGGCCACCACGCTTCCAATTTTAATCTTCTTTGCGCAGCTGCCACTCCACAATGTATGTCATTGTGTACACTTTTTATAACCTGTCTCCTCTGTGTTTCTGGGGGAACTACCAAGTCTCCATTACATATTATCCCGTTTGCTATAGTCATTCTATGTCTAATTTCTTTGAATGGTCTTTCAGCCATTGAACAATTTCCCCAGCGATTCTGTTTTATCCTCGACATTATTCTATTTAACACTGGGTCATTTGTAGTTTCAGTAGCCATTTTATCTACTGATATTACATCGGTTTCTACAAGGTGCAAGATTGTGTCTTCAAATTCCTCGTCGTTTTTGTCTTTCTCCTCTCTATAAAACCTCAATCTAGATAAGGCATCAACGTGCGGTATCGTATTCCCTTTAACATATTCAATGTCAAAGTCGAACGCCATCAGTCTAATCGCCCAACGTAATATTCTGGATGTTGTAACTTTCGGTAGCTCTTTTTTTGGGTTGAAAATAAATTCCAGTGGTCTGTGATCACTTTTCAAAAAGAATTTTTTTCCCATCAAAAACTGTCTTGCTCTATCCGTTGTCCACACTATGGCTAGTGCCTCCCTTTCTATATTCGAATAATTGTGTTCAGTTGTTGTTAATCTCCTCGATAAGTACATTATGGGATGCCCATCTTGTGACAAAATACCAGATATGGACTGCTCACTAGCGTCAGTAGTTAGAGTTATGTCCTTCTTAGGGTCAAAAATTTGTACTATTGGCTTTTTTGCCAGAATCTGTTTTAAGTTTTCAAAGGCTTTCTGTTGGTGTTCTAACCAATTGAATTCCACATTTTTTTTTCTTAGCAAATGGTTCTGTCAACTCATTATATTTTGGTACATATTTTCTATAAAAATTTACCAAACCTAAGAAGGACTCCAACTCTTTTTTTTATTTTTCGGTGTAGCAACTTTTAGAATTTTCTCTATTAGTACTTTATCTGGAGAGATCCCTTCTTTGATATTGAGTAACCCAAAAATGATATTTCATTACTATTGGTTACACACTTTTTTGTATTTATTGTCATACCAGCGTCTCTTAGCCGGTTCAGTATATTTTCAGTTTTTTTCTTTAAATCATCTTCATTTAAATCTCCAATACATATATCGTCTTGATAACAGATGGTATTTTCAACATTTCCTATTACTTTTTCAATAGCTTTTTGAAAAATTGCACTTGCCGTTTTTATGCCATACGGCATTCTTTTCCACCTTAACAGGCCTATAGGTGTGTTTATGGTTGTCACTTCTTTAAAATTTTCATTTATTGGTATTTGGTGGTAAGCTGATTTTAGGTCTATCTTCGAAAATACTTTCATTCCAGCAAGTTTATGTAAAGCTACTTCTACATTCGGAATAGGGTACGAGTCAGCACAAACTTTATGGTTCACCCCTATTTTATAATCTCCACAAATTCTCGGGTCACCATCTTTTTTTTTTTTCAATACCACAATGGGTGATGCCCATTTACTTCCTCCTGGAGGGGCAGGTTCTAATAAGTCTTCCTTTATTAGCTTTCGCAATTTAGCTATTACCAACGGTAATAAATGCACTGGTATTTTTCTCGCTTCGTAGTAGGAGGGGAAAACATTTTCTTTTAATTTCAGGCTAGCTTCATAATTTTTTAATTTTCCTGTTTTTTCTATTTCTATCTCATTAATCAACTTCGTTGAATTTATTTTTAACACGTCATTCCCCAGTAGTCCATGCGTTTTTCGGCAATTTGTAACTATAATGGGTACTATTTCATATTTTCTTTTTAGTTCTATTGAACCTTCAAAGTAACCCATAATTGCTATAATCGAGCCATCAAACTGACATAATTGTACGTTGGTTTTTTTAAAAAAACGGTTTTCCATTTTTTCCCAAAATTTCTGGGTAATATCGTGACCTCACTACCTGTGTCGATTTGCATTTTGACAATACAGTCGTTGATTTTCACTTTTATTTTTGTATCTCCGTTCTTAGATCCAGTATTTTGTATATTATCCTTTTTTACATTAAAAATCTGTCTATTTTCATCCTCTACTCTTTCCACATTTTTCGTTTTACATACTTCTTTGAAGTGATTTTTTTTTTTAAACACTTTGAACATGTCTTTCCAAAGGCTGGGCATTTTTTTTTTTTCATTTCATGAATTTTTCCACAGTACGCACAATTTTTTTTTTTTTTGTTTGTACCGTATATGTTTCAGCCATTATTTCTTCGTAGGATTTATTTTTATTTTGGCTATAGGTATGTATTAATTCCTGCTGTTGTATAAATTCTATACACATATTCAAAGGCATGTTTGTAAGTTGTAACTGTTCCATTAACTTAATCTATGTACTGAATTATGCATACCTTCAATTAATCTTAGTTGGATTAATTCTTCTTCCGTTGTCTGCTCTCCTGTTCCTAGTTTTTCGAATTCACAGTATATACTCGCACTTCTTAACCGGTGTAAATATTTTACTATCGGTTCATCCACTTCCTGCTTCATTGCCATAAACTTGGTCCTTTCTGCAATCACCAGTCTTTTCTTTGGCCTCATGTTTCCCTTAATAACCTGACTTATTTCTTCGAAAGTCATTTCTTCTAGTTCTCGAGGTTAAACCATTGTAGCAACCTTCATAATTGCTTCACAACCAGCTGTAGCCATGAACAAGTCGGTGATTTCATTTTCCCCTCCTCTGTTTTTGTTGTCTTTCAACTTTTAACATCTTGCATTAGCAGCAAAGCAACGAATCCACGTATCTACGTACTCTGGGTCTTCAAGGACCAAAGAGTATCCTATCGGCGACGCCATTGTTGTGTTGTGTATATTGCTAAGTAAGCATTCGACCTCTGTTCTAGTTGGTGTCCATTTATCATATGAGCTACCTGCTCATATGCAAATTATACTAATTTGCATATGAGCTACCTGCTCATATGCAAATTATACTAATTTGCATCTCACTACAAAAATTAAGTTAAAAAAATTATCAAGTTCTTTCTAATAGACTTGTGCTATAATGTATCAGTTTAATACTTGAATACAACACCACCAAACATTTGTCAAAGTGAATGTATTTAATATTCAGCTAAGAAATTTTACAGCAGAAGCTTGTTTTACTTTAATATTTCTATGCATTTTTAGTGATTTAGTAGTAGAATAATTTCATTAATAGATTTAACTTGATGCTTTGGGATGAATTGTTAATAGTGATTTTGAGAAATTTTTTTTTCTAGTTTATTCTTGTATGTTTTTTATGTGGACTGTTGTTTGCATCTCCTCCTTTTCTGCTGTTTGTTGACACTTGACAGTATACAAAAAAGTCCCATCTGGGGAATGAATCCACCAAAGTTTTGTAGAATGAGGATAATATAAAGTGATATTCGGATTTAAATAGATTTCATGCTTTTAAAGCCATGGTATTTCACTGATATTCAAATCAACTATGAATTCCAAAATTTCAATCTTAAATATATAATTCTATTCAACATTAGCAAACTAAAGACTTAATTTTTCTTTTATTAAAGTTCATGAGTTGTGATAAAATTAACTTGTCTAGATTAAGGTCTTTGTCACTCTTTTGTAAGAGGATTTAAGATTGATGTGCTAAATCTTAGATAAAAAAAATATTGTAAAATAATAGAATTTTAAATTGGAACTTGTTTTACTTTCAGCCTGAAATTGAAAAACGTCGCCGAAGACGTCCCAGACTTGATCCAACTAAACTAGATTATGATGCTTTGACTGGAGATGAAAATGTATCTGTTATGAATCGTGAAAATGGGAAAAAGGTCTGGCAATGTGTATTTGTCCAGTAAAAGTTCATTTGTCTTCATTACACATTTACTACTTTACTGTCACATGTCATCTATGGCTATTTTTTTTTCTTTGTTGTTAATAAGATTTGTATGTCATCAAATTCTCATCAAAATTATTTTCAAATTTGTAATAATACCTTTTTGGTTATTGAGAATTGTTTTTCCCCACCTTCAAAAATACAATGAATTGATGTGTTTATTTGATCTCTCTCTCACACACAATAAATTTAAGAAAGAATCAATGTAAGTTAATTTCTTTAATGAAGGTTTCATTTTTACAAAGATTTTTCTCTAAGCTCAATGAATTCTGAATGAAATTTACATTGCCAGTTTAAATTTATTTTTTTTACTGACTTTTACCCTAATTGTGTTCATGGAGAAATTATTTTTATGAGGTTTAAAGATAACCTCAGGTTTTTCAAGTAAAAGTGCTCAGAAGAATGAATTAAAGCAAGTGAATCATTTCTAGAATATGTAAATATATTTCTTTAAATTATGAAATTGCATTGCTAAACCCGGATTTTTGATTTAACTTATTGTCTTTCTAGAAATGGAACTTAATACTGAAAATTTTCTAACAAAATATTCTTAGCATCTTTTACTTGTAGAAAGTGAAGTATTTTTCCTATATTATGTTACAATTTAAATATCAGTTCATTTTGTAAAAACAAAAAATATATATATATATTCTTTTAATAAATTGTTTGAATTGTGGAATATTTTTATTTTTTAATTGAATATTCATTTCTCATCACCTTGCATAAGGCTAAATTTTAAATAGCTTTTGATAGTTGTAAAACATTACTGATATGAATTCCGAGTGTATGGTGAAAGTATACAAATATATAAAAAAGCTTATATAATTGATTCAACTTTAAAGATTGTCTTTAATACAAAATAGTAGTTTAAATAGTCGATATAAATAGTGAAAGTTCAAATGTTAACCAAATAATTTTACTTAATGCTTTCTGCTGTTAGCTTCTTCTGAAATTTGAAAGCCATTGCTGTTTTATAAAGATCTGATTTAATTCTATTAAATTTCATAGAAAAGATGAATACTTTTTTTTAAATTAGTTTTGTAATGTACAAATTTTATGCTATGTAAATTGTGTATTGTCCCCCACATGTTTATCTACGGGTCAGGTTATTTCAGTTATGGTTATTGTATAGTAATTGGCTTGATTATTACAGCAGTTTCATTCTGTCAAGATTATATAGGATTAATACAAATATAAAATTTGTCACTTAGCTGAGATATATATAAATAATATATATATATATATATATATATATATATATATATATATATATATATATATATATATATAACCAAGTAGAAGTCCTCTTCCATTTTAAATAAAGCTAACTGTTTCTGTTAATATAATAGATGCTTTTTGTCATTCCTGCAAGCATGTACTCTGGAGTATTGAGCTGTCCTTCATATCTACTGCAGAATTCTTTAATGAAATTCTCAACTTTTTAAAATGAGCTTGTATCTATTCAGAGTAATATGCATGCAACATTTCAATCGTTTTCTCTTACCTTTATGCATTTTGGCTGCTTTTATGAATTTTTTTTTTCCATTATCATTTAATATATTGGATGATATTGCTCTTCATATATATATATATATATAAAAACCCATCATGACATGAAAGAACATGTTTGATCATTTTCTGCTAAAAAAACTAGTTTCATGTTTATACCATAACTATTCATTTTTAATTCCATCAAAACCCTTGAGGAAATAGGGCAACAATGTTACCTTATATGTAATTAAAATTCTTGTTAAATAACCAAATGAATAAAAACTGAATTTTTTAAAGAATTATTACTAATAATTTTACTATTTAAAGTTAAACTGTTATTGAATCATAAATTTTATTGTATTATCAACTGTTGCACAATTGCTGATAATGCTTTGTTTCAGAGTTGTTTGAATATTCTTTAAAGAATTTCTGTCTGAATTTTTGAGATAAGAATTATCATTATTTTATACTGATTTATTCATTGATATCTTTGTCTTGGTGGTTTTAGTCACAAGTTCTTAGCCATTGTACCATTGGTCTTTTTTAGTTACCTGTCATACTTAGTGTCAAAGACTAATTAACTAAAAAGAATTAACTTATGAGATATACTCTAGTAGTGTTAGTGTGAAATGAGAACAATTTACACAAATTAGTAAAATGAATTGTCTTGAAAGTTATTTAATACAACAGGTATACCTGGAAAAGACTAAGCGGGAACAATGGTCCAAACTTTGTGACAATAAAAACTAAGATGAGGACGCTAGTTCAGATAAATCCATGTAGAATAAAACTTTAAAGAACTCATTAATAGCATTGTGAATGTTTGTTTTATTTTTTTATTTCACTGTTTTATTTGTTTATTTATGCATTTTGTTAAATAAACTGCTTAATTCTCTGCACTAAATGCTTGCTTTCTTGTCTTGCTGACTTTTATTGCTTTCTTGCATGTGCCAGAAAAATCTTAAATGTTTCTGTAACTATTTAAAAGGGGATTTTTCTATTATCTCTAAATTATTTTCTTTCACTGAAATAAGAAAAAATAAAATTAAAAACAAATTGATAACTAAACTTAAAGAGTGTTTTTAATTTAAAATAAAAAATTTATCTAAAATTGTTAAAAATTCAAATTTTTATGTTTGAGTTTTTTTTTGTTAATGAGACAAATATTGCACAGTGTTTAATTTCACTGATAGGTAATTTGCTTTGGATTATGTAAAAGTTAATTTTTATAAATAACTTGAAATCGGTTTATCACAATATAATTTATAGTAATTTTAATAATTATTGTTTGGACACTTTAAATGTTTTAACTAAGAATTAATAAACTAAAAAGCTAAAGAAGTTCAGTTTAAAGCCATCTAACTCAGATTGAGTTTAGTTTTAAAAAAAAAAAAAACCTGATTCCACATGTGAACTATTTATACTACTAAGTCTAAGTTTCTGTTTTGTGATAACATTAATGCAAACTGTTTGCAAAAAGAAACTTTTCATATAAGTGTGTGCAATGGTAGGGAACAATTTACCCAGCTTTGTGATTAATCCATTAACAGTGAATGATGGCTAAACTACCGACTGATGAAAATTTCTTTCTGCCACAGTTAATAGATTATGTTCCTTCTGTTTCAATACTTACCTTGCCGTGCGTCTCGAAAAGGACCTCCAATCGATTGTGAACTGGGGCATGAATTGGCTGGTCAACTTCAATGCTTCGAAGACAAAACTGCTCTCTATTAATCACCACAGAGAGCCTTCCCTTCCCTCCATTAGAATGTCTGACGCTCAACTTCTCGAGAGCAACTCTCTGCGGCTTCTCGGTTTCACGTTGACTGCTGACCTGAGATGGAATAAATACATTGAGTCAATTGCCTCGTACACTGCGAGGAAAGTTGGCTCCCTGAGCCACGCTAGGAAGTTTTTCTCCCCTGAGTCGATCCTCCAGATATACAAATCCACAATTCGCCCTTGCATGGAGTATTGTTGCCATATATGGTCTGGCGCCCCTTCTGTTTGCCTCGGGGTTCTTGATAGGCTCCAGAAGCGGATATGCAATATGGTTGGCCCTGCCCTGGAGTCTTGTCTACAGTCACTTTCTCACAGATGTGCCGTCGCCTCCCTCTGTCTGTTCTACAAATACTTTCATGGAAATTGCTCTGAGGAGCTGCATTCGCTGGTTCCCAGACGTCATGAGTTCCAGTGCCCTACGAGGCTGGCATCCCGCTCTCACCCCTTCACTGTCGAAACTCCTAAATGTAGTCGTCTCTTCTACTCTAATAGTTTCATGTCTCGCACCTCTCGCCTGTGGAACTCCCTTCCCTTCTCCTGTTTCCCTGTGAGCTATAATCTCCAGCTATTCAAGTGTAATGTCAATTGACATCTCCAGTTGCCTTAATCTATCCACTACCCTCATCCTTTCTTCTATCACTCCTATCTGATCTTTTGACATGCCGTTAAATCCAACATCCATCCATCCTATCTGATCTTGCTATTTTCTGTAACCCCTTGCGTCCTAGTGGCTTCCTGCCTTGCTTGGGGTGAAATGCTTAAAAAAAAAAAAAAAAAAAAAGCCAAAGCAGTAAAATTTGGTGTGCATAGAGTTGAATTTAGTTACATCTGTGTAATGCATATTGTTATTTAATATGCATTAAAATTTTTTTAATTTTTTGCACCAACTTGAAAGGAACTCTCTTGCTTAATTTAAGATTAACTTGTTTATGGTTTGAATTTTTTGACCTCTTAATGATTAATCCTTGTTAAGCATTGTGTTGATATGTTTATGGTGATGCTTTCTCAAGTTTTATTTATATGAAATAAAACTAAGCTTCTGGTAATAAATCTGTTGTGAAAGCATTGAATGAAATGCTCTTCATAATACCAGTTAAGCAAGATATGCACTTAGGCATTTTAGAAAATTGGCTTTAATAACTGCTTAAATCAATTTTTGAAATGTGCAGTTTTTCTTGAGCAATTAGGGAAAATAAAAATATCAAGTTTCAACCAAAACTATATTTGTGATAAATCGGATTTCATTTTACTTATATGTTTGTCTTTTGGGGGTTTCTCTTTCCCCTCTCCTCTTGGTCCATCTGTCCCATTCTCCCACTGGCTCCCCAATTTCTGTCCTGTTTTCCCCCCTCTGCCTCCCCAATTCCTGCCCCATTTTCTAATTCACTCACCAATTCCCCCCCCAACTCCCATCTATCCTGTTTTCCTCCTTCTGTTCTCTCTCTTCCCACTCAATTTCATCATTTGTGTTAGGTTATTGTTTTTATATAACAATTCCAATATCCTCAAAACAATGTCCAGTATATTCTGTAATTTGGAGATGAGTCATTTGGGCTGTTGATCTTATTCTTTTTTTTTTTCTTTTTTTCTTTTTTGCTTTTGTCATATTTTAGTTGATCCATTCTATGTCCTCTTCCAGATGTATAATTCCTATGGAAAGAAATGAGGTCTCTACTGAGGTAGGGAGGGGATTCTTTCTGTATGGTTTATTCACCTTACGAAGACTAGATAAGATTTTGCTGAAACATGCTGGCAAAAATAACAAATGGAATGAGATTAATAGTCTTACTAACTTTTGGTGTGTAGTTTATGTATTGTTGCAGTTTTATGTATTGTAGATCTTACAGAAAAATGGTATGTGAAATGTAAAGTCTGGACAGCTGCATTTAAGCTAAGTTTTGTTATAGCATACTTTTCATTTTGAATTTAACAACTCTTTGTATAGAGAAGTACAATTCTAAATAGGAAGGACTGCATAATACAAGTGATAAATGTTTCTAATGTAATAGTGTTATACTTCTGATTACAATATTTGTATTTCTGATAAATTTACAAGTAAAAACTATTGGCTCTGTAGATTATGAAAAATCTACATTTGAAGCACATTGCAAACTTTTTAAGTGCTGGTAATGTATACTTTGGTTTGAGGATCAAATACTTGAAAATGCATCCTTTTTTCTTCTTTAAGTTTTGTTTGTATCTTTTGTAAATAGTCATTTTTGTGCATTTAACTGATGTTGTAACTTTTGTTTGTCTTTTTTTTTTCTTTTTTTTTTTTTTTTTATTCCAACCAGTTGGCTAAATTTCCAAAGCTATAAAAAAATCTTATCAGCACTTGTTCATAATTTTTAACTAGTGCAGGCATTAGTGAGAACATTGAAACAGTTTAAACATATTATTTTTTTTAATAATATAATTTCTGTTTATATTTTATAAAATTTAGCATTAAGTAAATTATAGTGTTTTAAGAGAACAACTTTTTAACAATTTCTTAATTTTTACAGGAACACTTGTAATTGTTTTCTTCAAAGCATGTAATAAGTTTAATATTAAACTTTCAATTTTTAAAATGAATAAACTTTGATTAAAATTTATGTTCCAAATCTTTATTTAATAATATTGCTCTTTTTAGAATATCTTATTAATGATGGCTGACTACAAGGTTTGAATTGATATTCTCAATTGTGGATGTTTGACATTGAAGAAGAATGCTTAGCCTCCTTCAGGTGTAAAATCTATAATTTCTTTGGTATAAACTTATATTTATGGCCATGATAGATGATTATAATATCCTAAAATAAGATTTTAAGTGTAAATGCCATTTCAAGCACATTAGGGCATCACATATGTAACAGCCATAGCAGGAGTGAGTGTTTCTAGGGCAAGATAACCTGACAAAGTCCACCCTTTTTCAAACTGGTTTTCAATTTAGTTATCTTCTGTTTAGACTGTTTAACCTACCAAGTCAAAATGACCCTAACTGCCCTCTATTTCAACCATAGTTACCAAAAAAAAAAAATTACCTTTCCTAAGGGCATTAGTGTCAAATGAAACCAAAATCTTGATTGGAATTTGAACTCTGACTATTAGCAAAGAAAATTGCATTGTGTCAACCATACTTCTTAAGTGTTATTTACTGGAGGTAAAAAAAAAAAAATGTTAGCATTGTCTGGTGTCTGTTAGATGCAAACTTTGTTACAGCTTTTATTTGTTTTTTTAAGAAAAAAATGAATTTTAAATCTTAAGATAATTTTTTTAAATAATCTACTTGAAATATTTACGTAATGAAAATCTTTAGTCATATTGATCAAGTGTTTCATGGAAGAATAAGTTTTCAAAATGATGTACTAGTAACCTTTTTGTGAAAGATTAGCAATGGAAGATCAGTTAGAAAATAAGTTTGCATCTCAAGATACCAACAGTTAACTCTGCATATCTAACCAGAACAGTACAACTTAACTTTTCAACCTGACAACAAAGTAACAGATAATATTTAAGTTGCTAAAAATAAGTAATGGATGTTTATATAAATAAGCTAGAAATACTATTACAGGTAGAAAAATTATAGTTATTGGTAACCTGTTTATCATTTTGTGCATTAAGACAACATTCACAATACCTTGAGATTGTGAAGGATTCCCCCGCCACTACCACAAAATGAATTACAATGAAAACTTTTTATAGAAACCTAATTGTGTGGTAATGGTTAACAAGCTAGTCACTGTGACCATTACTTCTATTTAGTTCCACACTCACTATTCCACATTTGTAGTTTTATACCAATCTAAACTAAGTTTAGTTAATACCATTTTAATAATTTTAGGAAGATGACAGCAATCCACATGTATATCCATTGGCTTTCTCTTTACATTGTCAGATTTAATTTTAAAAAGAGAAAAAAAAAATTTTAAATGCTGATGAGATGAAAGGAGTCATGATCTTGTAGACATTTTATAAGTTGGCTTTGGAGAGTGTGCCAATTTTTGTCTTTACTGTCTTTTGTAAATCTTAACACAATCTATAGAAGTAATAGGTTTAAATTCACATAGTTTTAGGTCAGCATTGTCTATAAAAAAAAAAAAAAAAAAACTCTTTCAATACACTATAGTTTTGGGAATATTGTTTGCATTTAATTTATAAAGTGAGTTTGTTTAAATGTATGATATCTTTTTTTTTTTTTTTTTTTTTTCTCAAGATTTTAGTTTCATTCATCTAAATCGATAAATGAAAAATATTCTGGAATTGTTTATTTACAGATAACAGGTGCTAAGGCTCCACCTTTAAAATATCTTCGAGAATGGCTGGAAAAAAATCCTTGCTTTGATGTTGATCCTAAGTGGGCAAATTTGGTTAGAGCAAAGGTAATTAACCTTTTCATTAGTTAAATTCTTACAAGACATTGAATGATTTATTATATTGCTGTGAATTTCAAAATTAAGATGTCTCTGTTTAGAATTGCCAGATTTTGTATCTGCAATGTTTTATATCTTTTTATTGAATATTTTTTATTTATATAAAAGTAGTACCAATATATACAAAGTGAAATTTATTACGTAATTAATGCATTTTTTGTATAAAAACATTATTTCTTTCAAAAAGTCAGAAGCCAAACCTGCTTCCTGACCTTTTTTTTGTATATTGTTTTTGAGATATATTTCATTTGAATTTTTACATTACCCACCTCCAGTTGAAATCTATTTCAGTTGATGCCTTAATCAGGTGATTATAAAATTTATTTATTTTAGGATATTAAATCAAAAACATGTCAAAAATCGCTACACAATTGCATTCATGTTTGTCATTTATATACGTTGAAACACTACTGCAATTGTGTATCAATTTTTGACGTTTTTGATTTAATATCCTAAAATAAGTAATATTTTGCTCTATGTATTGAGCCCCCTTTTAAATTAAATATTATGAACATTGGAATTGTACTCTATTCGTTCTCATCTTACCTGGGTGTGTGTGTGTGTGCGCATATATATAAATTTTTTATGTTGATACGTTCTTAATAGATACAAATATTTAAGTGCTCTGTTTATAATAAACAGTATTAATGACATTTCGTTTCAGTTAGCAAGGTCGATTTTACTGTTTTTAAACTACATTTCTTGTTGCAAACCGAAACATTCCTCTGTTGCTAAATCAGTAAAGCACGTCAGGCTACATGACAGTTCCTTATAGGATACAGATTCAATTCCTGTTGGAGGACGCATATTTGCTATGAAAATTTCTCGGACATTCAGGCTGGTAAATGTCGTTAATAGTGTTTATTATAAACAGAGCATTTACTTAAATATTTGTATCTATAAAAAGAATGTATAAACATAAAAAAAATGTCTTAAAATAATTGTTGGATTTCATTTTTTGATATATATATATATATATATATATATATATATATGAAACGAATCAAGTCACAATTATTTTAATATATTTTCCATTTGTACATTATTTCTATAGATATAATGTATTTAAGTAGATTTGTTTGTTTTTTCCCCTTTAATTAAACAGTATTAATTACATTTACTGCCCTGAATGTTTGAGAAATTTCATAGAAAATACGTGCTTCTCCAACAGGAATTGAACCTGTAACTCCAATGGGAACCATCATTTGATCTGATGTGCTGTAACCATTCAGCCACAAAGAAGTGTCTGGTTAGCAAAGTCCAAATTTCTGTTTATAAACATTCACCGATTTTTCTCAATCGATCATGTCTGCTCACGTAAACAATGACAACATATGAAATGGATTAAGTCTGACAATTATTTTAATATATAATAGTCTATTGTAAAAGAAGGTAAACTCTTTAAACCATGTGGCCATACCCAATCATGGGGAAAATCTTCAGGAATAAACCCTGAGGCCAAATCTGGAGTCAAAGTCCCTAAGACAGTCCGATGTTATGTTCAACCTAATTCAGGCAACTCCTATGATGACACTAGTGCCAAACTGTTTTGGACTCTACCTTGGACAACATTGATACTGTGGAGAGGAGAGAAGTGTTGCAAGGGTAACTGCTGATCTCTCATAAAAACCTGCCCAGGTCTGCACCCTGGAGAAGACACTCCAGTGCTGCCTCACTGCAATGCCAAAACAGATGGGAGGATTCTGAAGGTCCTTCTGTATGAGCAACTGGCCATTGGCACAAGGGTAACCTCATCAGCCCTTCAAGGACACGTGTAAAAGTGACGTGAGTGCGATGGGCATTGAGAGGTTGGAAGATGTCGTCGGTGGTCACTCTTCCTGGAGATGTGATTTACACCAAGGGCTCGAGCAAGAAGAGAAGAAACAGTCATGCCAAATATGAAAAACTAAAGCTTGAGCTAGGTCTCATCCTGTTACATAAAGGTTTCAAGAAATACATCATGGTGACCAGCAGCACTTCAGTTATCATGATGGTAAAATTTAAAGAGGCAAACTATTTTTTTTTTTTTTTTTTTTTTTTTTTTTTTTTTTTTACAATAAGGTACAGCAATAAGCAATTATTTTGCTAACTTATTCTATGTGATAATCAAAAGAAACTATATCAGTAGCAAATATCTGTGGTCGTGTGAATGGAATCATCTTTTCATGCATTTACTGTCTCTTTAGAAAAATAGTTCTTTTGAGTTCTATGTTTTCTAGGTAGTTTCTTGATAATTAACTGAACAATTGTTTAGATAGGTACATTAATAAATCTGCAGCCTAATGATGAAATAATTATTTATTTTAAACAATAAAATGTTTATTTTAACATAATCTCCTTTTTCATGCACTTAATATGGTGCATGATTAGTGAATATGGATTGAACAGTTAAAATTTTAGATCAAAATTCAGTTAATAGCTCTATCAGACTTATTGTTATAGTGAACTCTCCTGTCAATTTTGATGTATCAAGGCCCAAAAGCACAGTTTAGAGCTGAACTGTAGTCTATACACAGATACTTTGATTTTAGTGGTGAAGGGTTGTGTAGAATCAATACACCTTTTAGGTTCAATCCTCAATGCAGCATGCAGATAACACTCATTCTATTATCAAATATACATATACACAAAAAAAAATTCATCATGCTGTTTTAACAAAAAGGACGCAAATATGAAAAAAAATAAAATTTGTGCTTAGTTTCATCTAGTTACATAAAAACTGACAGTAGGTAAATGGTGTACAATCTCCAAACAACTTTCCTCCAGGTTTAAATTCAGTTTTCCTTTTCTTAGAATGGTTGCTGTACCTTGCTACTTATCCCATAGTTGGAGGAAGATTAATTCATGCCTTTTCCAAGTGCATTAGTGTGAAGTGAACAAAACAATCGAGTGGAATTTGAACTCTGCTCAGTGATTTTCATTTCTGTGCTGACAACCATTACACTGTGTGTCTCTCTCTCTCTCTCTCTACACACGCATGTGCAAAATTTTGTTAGTGTTGAAAGTTTCATCAGTGTTACTTCTACTTGATTTATTGTCAAGGATCAAAGTGTTGCTTCAGTTCAGATAAATGCTTTTATGTGAACACTGTTTAACTTTGATTTTCGGTTTTAAAACCTTGAAAGAAAATGAACCACTAGAATTAAGTCTCTAGTTTTTAAATTTTACAAAATAATTTGATAACTTTCAATCAGACAACTATTTAAAACTAAAGAAATTTATATTTTATAATTTTAATTCTCCACTAAAGGAATTATTTTCCTTGGTTTGGTTAGTTTGTGAAATGATAGTCGATAACAAGAATATAGTTTTGAAACTGTTTAATATATTTGTTTTCCTTTTGAGCTGGTTGTACTTGCTGAGTAAGGATTCTCTTTCAGTAAATGAATTTTGTTTAAATATGAAATTTAAAACCAATACATCTTTTAAAGTTTTTAAATATTTACCAAGATAGTAAGTTTATTTAAACAATTATTTGTATTCACTTTATATAACCTCCTATAATAGTAATAACCATTGTGTATTTATATCTTTCGTGTCTCCATTCTCTAGAGGGAAGGGAGGTAAATCAAGTTAAGGTAGTAAATTTGAGTGGCTACTTCCCTTAGTGATTTTAATCTATGCGGATAAAATATTTATCTTTTATTTTGACAAAATTAGTTCCCAAGTAAAATTAACAGTTTAAGTAATCTCTTCTCTTAATATTGTGTTTCTTAGACTGCAGTCTTGTTTGTTCAAATTTTTCTTGGGAGGCACTGATACCTTTGTCGACAAAGTGATCATCTTGGTTCAGCTTTGTTTTGAGATAGGCTTTGTTCTCGGCATCTTTGTCGTTCTGTTATTAATCTTTTTCTTTCAAGAAGTGTTTCCATATAAAGTCACTGTTATATTAAACACATAAAATTTTCAACATGCAACAATATTGAGAAAGTTTTTTAAATGCCAAGAGAAATCAATAAATCATAGACACTATCTAAAAAATATATATAAAGAGAATGCATTATTGGTTCACTTGTTTTACTTGTGAATTCTGGATCTCTGCTTTATTGTATCTTTACATTGCTCCAAAACCTTTTTGTTTCATTGTATCTCAGTATTAAGTCTTTTTACAAAATTACTGCCATTTTTGACAGCATGAATACACTGTTTAAGTAAAACCCATAAAATGACACATGGAAAAGATTTTCCAAGAACGTCATAAATCTAAAAAATTACTTTTCTGCTTATTGCTCTGAAGAAGAATTATAAATTTACTTCAATGAAAATTTGAACTTAATATGATTTTATGTTTACATTTTTCTCTTTAGGGAAACTTACCTGAAAATTTGAAATCCAGACTTATGACCAGTCGTCGTCATCATCATCATCATCGCATACGAGACACTCTCCGCCATCATTCAGCTTATGGAGATCCAACATCAATGGCGGCAGCGGCGGCAGCAGCAGCTGCTCAACTAAATGCTTTTCACTATGCAAACCCAGCCCTCCTCACAAACTTTCCGAAAATGACATTCCCTCTGCCATTTGGCACAATGTCTAACTTAGGGATGGGCAACCCATTGTTAAGTGTTCCAGGACTTAATTTAAGAAATTTAGCTTCTGGAACTAATCTGAGTGTTGCTAGTCTCATGGAAGCTGTTAAAGATGCTTCTGATAGTGGCAGTGATCAAAAAATTACCTCAAGTACTTGCACATCGTCATCCTCATCATCATCATCATCATCGTTGTCATCATCATCGTCATCAGCAACCACCACCACCATCACATCCTCTTCTTCATCCTCCACTACCACCCCTCATCCATCATTCCCAGTGTTATATAATCCCATTATTTATAATACTCTGTTGGCTGCAAACAACTTTAACATCCCAGCTACAGTACCGTCACTTACATCATTGGCAAAAGGAGACATGTCAAATGGTTTAGCAGATATTGATGATTCTGATTCTGATGATGTAGCAACAAGAACATCAACCTCTACCACTGCTGTTACCATCACAACAACAACAACAACAAGCTCATCATCATCAACAACAGTGTTGAAAAAGCCCTCCACAGCTGCCACTGCAACAACAAAGGTTTCTACTTCCTCTCTTGTTGCTACTGACAATGGTAGTGACAACAGCAATATGGAAGCTGAAGATCTAAGTATAAAGAAAGAAGCTGAAGAAAGAGAATCACCGTCTTTGGAGAAGGGCAAGCCAGAGGGTAGTTTACAACCGAAACTGATCATAAAGACAAAACCTAAAATACAACAGTCATCCAAATTGAGTCGGATTGTGGATTCCTTAAAAGACAAAGTGAAAAATCTTGATCCTTTGAGGGCTAAGAAAGAATATTCTCAGGAAAAAACAACAAAAGAAATTATAGACAGCACACACAGTGGCAATAGTAAAAGCAGCATAATCACTACTACTACTACTTCTAATACTTCTAGCTACAGCAACACAACCACCAACAACAGCAGCAGCAGCAGTAGTAGTAGTAGTAATAACATGCAATCAGATAATAGGGAGCCAGAAAAAACTGAAAAAACAAAAGAAAGTTGACATGACTAAAGCCAAAAACTGGAAGAGGAATTTTTTCTTATAACAGATTCTTTTTTCCAACCCCATGAGAACAAGAAAAGTCATTGAAATATAGGGTTGGTTGCATTCCATAAACTATTAAAAAAAAATTTTTTTTTTTTTAATTATTTTTTTCAATTTATTTTTTTTTTTCCAATTTTTTTTTTTTTTCCATTTTTTTTTTTTTTTTTTTTTTTTTTTCATTTTAGAGGAATCACTTTATTGATTTCAAATGTTTTGTGGCAGCATATTTGATCCCTGATTGTTTTATTGCTATTATTATTATTATTATTCCAAAACTGAACCAAAGAGACCTGAGTGAGACAACGATAAGAAGCAAACATTTCATGAATAAACTGCTTTTGGGGAATAGAAAAGGGATGTGTTTAGTAATTTGGTCTCTTCTGATCTCTCAATGGAGCCCCCTCCCTTAAAAAGTTTACTGTCATAAACTCTCATCTTTTTTTTATACAAACAGACCCAGTGATGATAAGCTTATTTACACACACGATTATCCTTGTTTTTTTTGTTTTTTTTCCTTTTCTTTTTTTTTTTCTTTTTTTTTATTCTATACCTATTCAGTTTAGTTTATTTTTGTGTCTTTGTATTTTTTTTTTTTTTTTTTTTTTTTACTTGAGAATTTTCATTTATAGAAGAAAAAAATTAAACAAACTTAATTATTTCTTGTGGGTGATTTTACAAGTCAAAAAGAAATATGAAATATATGGCATTCAGAAAATTCAAAATTATTCAATTTAAGTTTTGGCAGAAACTATTCTCTTTTTGTTTATATTTTCTTTGTGTGGGAGAAGATTCAAGGGAGGAAAGGCTGCCAAAATAAAAGGATACCAGTTATATATTGGCTGGGCTCCGTCCAGGGGGAAAAATGTTTAAAACCTAGTGAATTAATATGAAAAAAAGAAAGTAAGGGAATCCATCCACAATGTGAGTAAATTTAGAATCTTTTACATTTATCATCTTAGTTGAAAAAGTGTCTTCATAGAATCAGTATCAAGATAATTTCTTTCGATCTTGTAACAGTCTGTATTTTATAATTTCTAGAATCTTTCTCTTTTTCTTTTGCATATTGATCCATTTGACTATTTGGATTCTCTTGCAAATGTTTTTTTTATTTTTATTATTTTTGTGTCTATCCTACTTATTTAACATGCAAACTGAATTGAACTCGCCAAAGCTGTTATTTGTGCCTTTCTTATGGATTTAACTAAATTTATCCCACCCCCTTTTCCCTCCTGTCTTTCTCTTGCTACCTATCTCTCTTATCCCTGCCTTGTTCTTTGCAAATTAACCTTTCAATTTACTTATGTTTGTGGGTTTTTAGTATAATTTGGTCAATGCAGCATAAATCAATTGGTGTGGGTGGGTGAGGGAAATCATTCAAAAAAACAAAAAAAAAAATTATTATTCTCAGGGATATTTGAAATTCTTGGCCTTACTTAAAATCTAAATTTAAGGAACATTGTCTTTTGAAAGCAATTGAACTTTTTTTTTTCTAAAGTGTCCAAATTACTGAGTTGCAATCAATTTTTGTATGAAAACCTACACCACCTAGTCATAATGTTACTGTCTGAAATGAAATTGGGTTAAGAAGCTATTTTAAATTTGAGCAATGATTTTTTTTTTTTTTTTACTTAGTGTGCTGGGTTTATATGGTGTTAAATGTCATAAAATAATTTTTATCAATTCTGACTTGAATCAAACTTTATTTTTGGGTTAGCAAAAAAAACAAACAATGTTACACTATTGATGGGAAGTAATGTCTGTTCTTAATTGTCATTTTGTGGGTCATAACTTAGTTAATTAATTTTTCCTCCTTCATTTTACTATTTCTAACTTTCATTTGAACAATGCAACTGAGGTATACAGAAGTTCACAACTTGCTACCTCTATCAACAGCAACATTTCAACAGCTTCATGTCTTAGACAAAAAATATCCTATGAAACAATTTTTTGAAATCTTATCTCTTTATACATTACTTTCATGTTCCTTTTCTTTTGTCTTGTAGATGAGATTAGATCATCTTCACAAACTCTTATAACTTAAAGCTATAGCTGTTTTTAAATAATCTATGTTAACTAACATTTAGGTAGTGATATCTCAATGCAAGATGTATTTGCCATGAAATGTATACATGGTTACATGACCTGCTATTAGTCTTGTAAATGTTTGTCGTGCATACAAAGTGGCTCATAAATAGATTGCATACATAGTTATAATGTATGCTGAATCAAATTCTTGATTGATTTACAAGCTATATAATTTTGAATTTTCTAATCAAGCACTTATTTAACATTTTTGGTTGGCCTACAAAAATTTCAAAGATGTATGCTAGATGTACTTAAACTTTTTTTTTGTATGAAGTGCTGTCAAATAACAAAAACTATTTGCTATTAATATTTATTAAAAACTAATTAAAACTATTTTGCTATTAATTTTTGTCTTAACAGTCATATTAAGTGATTGTTTAGATTGGAACACAAGGAGTATTCTAATTTAAACAGCTTGCATCTATCTGAAAAGAGAACAAAAGTTATTATGTTTTATAACAGTTGCTACATTTACTGTATGGAATATGTACATAAATGTAACATTTATTATGGGACATGGGTAGTAACATTTCTTTTTTTTTTTTTCCACTTTTTTCCTTTTAATTCTTTTGGTTATTTTAAGTAAATGCTTAAATCCTTATAGACTTAATGACTTCACACATTTTTCAGACAGATAATGCTATTTTTTCTCGTCATAATAAGGACATGCATTTGAGGATACAATAAAATTGAATGTCTTAAATTTTCACTATATTTTGAATTCACTAATATCATTTTCTTTTTTAATTATCTTTTCTATTTTTAATAGATGTCCTAATAATACATTTAAAAATACTTACATTGAGAAAAATTTAGAATTTTGTATCCATAATAGTTAATGCTGAATAAAACCTGTAATATGCATCCTGAAATTTACATGTAATTAAAACGTAATTAAGCATTGAATTGATTTGTGATAATTATTTAGTCTGTTATTTAGAAAAATCATAAAATATTAAATTAGATTAAAAAAATCTTAAATTGGCTTTTTGATAACTATTTAATAGTTACATATCTTTCAACATTCATATATTTTTAATCATTAGCAAATGCCAGAGCAAAAACTGATGTAATTTTTTTTTTTTTTTTTTTGGTGTTAATTTTGAAAATGACTTTATCTTAAATTGTATTGCAACAAAAATCTAACCTTGTTATAAAGCAATAGCTTTTCAATAGCCATTAATTGGCTTATTGATTTGGCATCTTATAGATTTTGACACAATATGAAATTGACTAACCTTTTGTGCATTTCATAACTTTTATATTCAAACATTCCTTTCAATTAGCAGCAGCAACACTTGATATTCTGAACTTTTTGGGTTTTTCATCTCAGCAAATCACTTGCAGGAAATTAAATAGATTTGGCTATCATATTTATCAATTAAATGTAATTAATATGTTCATTTGATTATATTAATTATAAGTGACAGACAGTAGAAAAAGATTTATAGTGATTGTTAGTATATTGGGCTTTGTAGAAGCATATGTCTAACCTGGATATATCCCCACAATCATGGACCAATAAGTAATAAAGGGTTTGTTTAAAAACAAAAAAAAAAACATTAAATCTTAAAATAAAATTGGGTGTCAGTGGTTGTTGCTGCTGCTGCCAATAATCTTCTCCAATTCTCATTATTTGACTGTAATCCTAACTATAATGAAAATGGTTAAAAAAATATTTAGGTTTATATTTTTTTCTTTTTTTTTTTTTTTCCGGATTTTATAACTTTTTTTTTTGCTTGCTCGTATATCTTAGCTTTCTTTCACAATACAGGATTCTGAAATTTATTTAAAGAATATTTTCTTATAAACAATTTTCTCTTGTTAAAGAAGATTCTCAGGGCTTCTTCATTCATCAATTGTCAAACAATAAATAGTTCTATTTAGTCATTACTGTTTATAGTGTAACAGTTACTGTTCTTTTTCTGTTTTTTTTTTTTTTTCTTTGAGGAAATGCACGGTTGAAGTCTTTTTGTTTTTCTTCCATTTTGAATTACTCTATCTGTTGATCTGTTTGGATACTAAACAAAATACTAGAAGAGAGTATAAACCTGTGTCCTGAGATATATAAGTAGTATTAAAAATAGCTCCCCACATAGATATAAAAAAATGAGTTGAAATTTAACCCACTATGCTTTAAAGAGCTAGTGAAAGATTTTATTTCATTCTTTATTATTTCAAATTTCTTTGACTATCTAATTATTGGAATTTTTACTAATTTGAAAAAAAAATTGGTTTTTAAAAACTTTTATTAATGAGCCTGTATGTGTGCTTGTAAATAACTATTCTGGTGCTGAAATATTTTTTTATGATACATAAAGAAAAATGTTATAAACTTGATAGGGTGTAGTATCTGTTATAGAACAATTGTTAACATGCTAGCATCATTAGAGTTCAGCTGTCATTAGGTGCTCTACAAATGTGGCCTTGTGCCAAAGTTAACATGGTCCAACAATTACCTATTTATTCAGTCAGTTTCCTGGGTGTCCAATGATTTGGGCAAACAAAATTCCTTGACTTTTCCGGAATTTCCCTGACAAAATTCCTTGAATTTTTTTTTAAATCTCAAATACTCAAATTTGTTGACATCTATTGGCTTGGCTCTTGGGGGGGACATTATTTTGTGTATGCTTTCTGGGAACTGACAACAACTTTCAATCCATGTAAGCATTTGACAGACAGACTGAAAGACACATATAGGACACACAAACAGACACACAGGCAATATTATAAAAGCCAGTGCTGCTTTGTCAATCTTAAAGTGCTCACTTTTAGCCCCCCCCCCCCGACTTAAATTACCTATTTATTTGACAGTTGCAGATATACTGACTACTTTGCAACATAATCATGATCATATGTCTTTTGAAGATACTATGGATTGCAAGTTATGATAGTTATTTTTGATGCAATAAAAATCAGCATTATATCATATAAGAGAGATTATAAGGGCCTCAACAACAAGAAATTCATTGACTTTACAGGAACTTCCCTTTTTCCCTGACCTATTATTTTTTTTCCTGTTTTCCTTGACCACTGGTCATTCTGGTTTCTATTTGCAAAAATGATAAGAACATCTTCAGCTATTGATTGTTCAAAAATTTCCATCTATTTAAATCAACTGGAAGTTTTTGCATTCCTTACTAAGATTATTTTTCATAGCAATATTAAAATACAAAGTGGTATTTGAAAAGTACCTAGATGTGGATTTCCTGACAGACTACATAACTGATTCCAGTAAACCTGTGTTTGACCTAAAGGACATTTTCAAAATCAATACCAGTTTTTTTTTTTTTTTTTTTTTTTTTAATGAGCTTCATGCCAGATTTAATGCCAGTAATGAATTTATCAGCTCTTCCAACATAATGTTAGAAAACCTCATGTAATAATTAAACTCTAGTAGATAATATGAAGCCTATTGGTAGATGGACTCACTAGGCTGGGTATCAGATAGTATCTTCAAAAATATACAAATATCACATGCATTTTTTTGAACAGTATAATCATAGTTTGAATTTATGAGATGAATTTACATTTGGGCAATTGTCCTCATCTTTGCATTCACAATGTTTTAGCCATTGTACTCTTCAACCTTGTTCAAGTGTTTATTGATTTGGCTAACTATCAGGAAATTTTGAATTGAACCTTTTATTTAATCTATAAGTCTAGATTGTTCTAAACATTGGCAAGAACAATCTACCCATGTAAATTAGATGAAAAGTTCAGATCAAATTTATCTGAAGGTTACCTGGAGAGAAATGGCAGACACAACTACTGATATGTTGTAATAAGTAATGAGGATATTAGTCTGACTGTAAATAGTACAAGCACCATGTACCATATGTGAACTTTCCAGTACCACTTCATACATACCATATCAGTCTACCTGTTATATGTACTTTTTTTCTGATTCTTAAAGTTCTTTCACTTAATTTTTATTTGGATTATTTAAGGGTTTCTGTTTGAATTGAGTTTTCTTATCATCCCTGTGTTTTGTCATTACCAGATGTCTTAACAATATTGTATTGTTCCTGGTATCTCATGATAGTTGACAGAAAAATGTATAAGTGAACATGTAGGCAACCTAATTTTCTGTAATTACTGCCCATGTAAGGAGTTGTCATATCTCTTGTCAACCATGATTGGCATCAGGGTACGATGCTGTTACATGTCATTATTTATGGATATGTGTAGATTACAAACTGTATTTCTAGAATTGTGTTTAACTTGGCTACTTAACTTGAACTCTCTTCAGAAATTATACTATGTTTAGCCTTCTAAAGCCAATAATGCTCAAGTAATTTTGCGTGACTATTGTGGTTTATTTAATGAACACCACCACAAACCAATTCTGTTAATATAAATATAGTTGGTTTTAGCTCCATCATAAATTATTTAATCCATAGCCAAGTTTCCATTCCTTCATCCCTGTTCTTAACATGGTGACTGCCAAATGATGCACATTTGCATCTTGTGGCATGTTGTATATTGCCTCTAATGCACACCTGCATCCATTCCATGGTTTTGTTTAAGGAAATATAAATAACTATGGTAATATATTAAACTGTTTTTGCCTTGGAAAAATAAACAGACATGCTTATTTTGTTGTGCTGTATATTCAATATTTGGGGCAGTAGTGTACATGTCAATTCTATAAAATTATTTTCTAACTTGGGGTTTTTATTCTTTTAAAACAATTTGTTGCTAAAATTATACACCAAATCATAACTCAAATAAAATTCTGATAATTATAGAATTCTTATTTAAATTGAATTTTAATTTCTTTTTCTATGAAATTTAAAAAAAAAAAAAAATGATTTTTCTTACCTAATTCTTGACATTTGTATATTTTTGAAGTTACTTGTATTAAGCTCAGAAAGAAAAGCAGTTTACAAAGGAATTGAGATATTGAAACTTATATTGATTAGTTTAAATTTATTAGAGAGCTTCAAAGTTAGATGCAGATGAAATTAAAAAAAACAAAAAAAAATAGATTTCTTGAAGGCATATAAAAGTTTTTGTTTAGTAAAATCAGTCCATAATTTGGTAGTGTGGACTATTTACAGAAAGATCAGAATGTTTATAAAAGCACTTGCCTGTATAATTATAATTTGTAATGTCTCAACTAGCCTGAAAAAAATGTAATGTCTTCATAAACTTTGCATTGGAAAATAATCTCAGCATTTGCATAAGTTTTATGAAGAAAAAAAATTATTCATACTAACATCAGGTTAAAGGATTTTATCCTACAAAACTTAATTGATTTTATTGTAATTAAAACAATACCTTCCTTGACATTAAAAAATTAACTTTAATTTTATCCTAGGATTTTATTTTATTTTTTTTTTCAGCACAAAAGAAATTCAAGTAAATATCTTAGTTCTTAAATTACTGATTTATTAAAAAAAAATATTTTTCTGTCATGAAGATTAGTGAATCTCTTTTTAAATAAGAACAAATTTACAAAATATTTTATTTTGTAGGATTAAGAGACTTATATAATTTACAAGCTAAGCTACTATATTCATTTTTACATTAATTTTGGGAACTAACAAGGCTTTGCTTAACTCACTTTTAATTTGCTAGAAAGTTATTGAAACTTAACATATAAATCTATTCATATAACAAACTTTATATTACCCATTTGTTGCTCTTCACTGATGAATTGTTCTGTGTATGCAGACAGTTCTGAAACTGAAATTGGTCCAAATATCCAGCCCTAGTAAACAAGCAAGTGGTCAGATTTCTGTGTTCAAAAGGTTAAGTAGTAAACAGAACTGATTTAGGCCCCATTATGTGACATCATTCACCTTAATGTAAAAAGAAAACAAAAATTCCTTATATTATTTTTTGTGTGAGTGAACATGAATGAATGCTATATAACTGTTGGCTTAAATTCAAATGTTGGTTGAATTATACATAAGTGTGTATCTAAATTTCTTACTTGAATGACTTATCATTTGTAAAAAAAAAAAAAAAAAAAATTAAAAAACAAATGTCAATGCTTTGATTCCTAAGTTTATACTATTTGATCAGTGCCGGATTTAGATAAAGTGAGGCCTTAGCCTATTCCACTTGTGAGGTCCCTTCCAATCCAATGTAAGAAAGATCGATGACTGTCAAAACTGTTATAGACTTTGTTGTTGCCCCACCTTAGATTTTGAGGCCATCAATCCAGCACTGCATTTAATTATGTATGTAATCACTGGATAAACTTATGTAAAAAAAAAAAAAAAAAAAACTGTACAAAAAATTTTAAAAAATACTAAAAGGAAACTTAATGTGGGAAAATCTTATTCAGATTTTTGAATGTCTAAAAGTAAACACAAAAGTAATTGAAGATCTGAATAGAAATTCTCTAAACCTATTTAATATTCCTATGAAATGATAGAAAGAGGAGGGTACCCAGAAATGTTCAGTTTATTTGAAAATCTAATTGGTCAAATTTCTCCATTCCAATAAAAATTGATTTGTATACATGAGTATAAGAAACAATTAGCTTTAAAGTTTATTATATGTAGCATAGTGTTTTTCTTTTCTTTTTTTCTCTCTTCTCCTTTTCTCTCTCCTTTTCTCTTCTCCTTTTCTCTCTCCTTTTCTCTTCTCCTTTTCTCTCTCCTTTTCTCTTCTCCTTTTCTCTCTCCTTTTCTCTTCTCCTTTTCTCTCTCCTTTTCTCTTCTCCTTTTCTCTCTCCTTTTCTCTTCTCCTTTTCTCTCTCCTTTTCTCTTCTCCTTTTCTCTCTCCTTAATGTAAGGCTGTGATTCATTTGTGTGTATTGTTGCTTTGCAAGACTAGTCCAACACTACATTTGTTATATTGTTTCCTCTGCAAATCATGTGCTGACTTCGATTTCTTTTAATTTTCTCTCTTTTTCTTTTTTTTCTTTTTCTTTTTCAAATGTTTGTATTTTAATAGTGACTCATTAGTACATTCCTAAGTTTTTTTTTTTGTTTTTTTACAATTTGATTGTTAAAAAAATCCAAAACTAAACATTTCCAGCCAGAGTGTTTTAAATCTAACTTTACAGTTTTACCTAATATGCATCTGATGTCACTATTTCATTATTATTGGTTACAAATATCTTTTGAAATATTCTTTCTATTTTACTCAATTTGTTTTCTTCTGATTATACCATGGTAGTAAAAAAAAAAAAAAAAATAAAAAAATAAAAACTGTATGTTTCTTTTACTGAATAGTGACTTGCCAGCCTTTTTCTGATTAATGCTTTCAGCTCTACAAAAAGTTTATTCTTAATTAGTTTATTCTGTCATTATAATTGCAATTTTTAGTGAACATCATCTTTAGGCATAAAAAATATATAAAAATTGAAGTATGTTGAATAAATTATTGGGTGATTCAGAAATAAATGTCATTGGTATTACAAATAAGTGTACAAGAAAATCTTATTGTAACATATAATTTAATCAAAGTACACACTGTTGACTTCAATATCTTCTGCCAATGTATAACACTGCTGTTAATGCCTTAGTTCCAAAAACCAGAATTTTATGGTGAATGAACTTTGTGAAGGCTCTTTCTGCAGCTTGGTTGTCAAACTTATTGTTGAAAAAGTTGTAGAAGTGCTTTTAAAACATAAGGGAAAATATGATGAATGAGGAAAAACTTTTGAGTTCCATTTCATTCAATTTCCAGAAAATTGTTAATGTATTATGCCATTTAAGTTCTGTTCATGTATAGAAAAATCAAACAAAATTCACATTCCTTTGAGAATGGCAATGCTTACTATCAAGAGTTCCGAAATCAGTTAACTGTTAAAGTCTAATTCCTCTTGTCACTGGAGTTGCTACTTTTGGGCTACTTTTGAAAGTCTACTATGACTGAATCTTGCTACTTGAAATATTTTGGTCTTCTTTTAAGATAAGCTGGGCTTACTAACATTAAGAAAATCAGTTTAAAATTTAGTAGTACAAGCTTTCAAATGTCAAATTCATTACTTGTAGTCTTATCTGGTTCTTGTAACAGTACTTATTTATTTCTAGACAACCTTATGGATAATTTTTGTGTGAACAGGATTTGTGTTTACAAATGACTCTGTTTGCTATTAAATTAATGTTTAGCAAAAAATTAGATTACTAATGTATTGATTGGATATTTAGTAAAATTGATAATATTCAGTGAAAGAATGGATATAAAGTGAGTAATGAAATAATAATAATAAAAAAATGCCTTCATGATTTTTATTTTAAATTGTTCATAGTGGAATTATAATCACTTAAGTTGTTTCTTTGCGTATTTATTATCAAGTTCCCAAAAATTATTTCTATTGCTAATAATTTCATGTATACTATCATAATTTTGTGTGATTGGTGTAACCTGTGTTAAATTTTGCATTTTAAGTGTGTTTAGGGTCCCTATGTGCCTTTTGCTCATTTACCTGTGTAAATGCACCAACTAAACTTATTTATCATGGAAGGGAAACATTGACAATAATCAAAAGAGAAAATCTATTTTATTCCATTTCAGAACTGAGATTGTTTGGAATTAATTCTTTGATAAATTCTACTTAGTAAACATATCAAAATATAATCCTTCCTTACATTACTGACATTTGTCCGCACCTGTCGTTGTTTAAATATGTATCTGAATGAACATTAAATGGAATATTTTGTATTTTCAATGGCTGATATAAATCATTTCCAACAGGATTTTAAATCCTCATCTTTACTGTTATTATGTGGTACATTTGTGTGCATATATGATTTTAGTGTGTATGTACATGCAAGTGGGTGTGCATGTGTGTTTAAGGTGTTTCTTCTTCCTTAATTTATTATCTTAAAAACATTGTTCCAGATGGATTTTTGGCAATAGACAACAAAATTATTTACTTCCATACTGCTGGAACAATTGTACAGTTTTTAAATGTCTTCATTTACAAAAAAAAAAAAAAAAAAAAACTCCTGGCATTACCAGATGATAGTGTCTGAAATTACTTGCATAACAATATTTTTTATCTGTTTTTACCATTGTTTCTTATTTTATTTTCTTCCCTTTTTTTTCTTTTGTACCTGTATTTTTCTTTCTGTCTCTATTTCTCTCTCTGCTTGTTGAAACTTATTATTTTTTGGTCTCCTTCATCTGTTACAGTTGCTTTTCAAGTGGTGCCATTTAGTTCTATTGAGGCTCTTCATACTGAAAAGAAACTAATTCCAGAATTGGTCCCCAAACAGCAGATAATGGGAATGGCTAACTAGAAAATGTTACTCATAATATGAAGAAGCAATGACAAATAAGAGTATAAGCAAACACAGTTAATTGCTTTATTTTTTTATTTTATTTTTTTTTTGTTACAGTTTATCCAGTAAAACCAATTCTCTTCACCTCTTTGAAAACAAATTCACTTACACGCTACTTAGTATTATGGTATTTTTTTTCTTGAACTAAGAAACTTGCTTTTCCTTAAAAAAAAAAATTTGTAACTTAATAAAATAACTATATTTAACTTCTATTGCTTACATATGTTTACAAAATTGGGGTGTGGAAATTGATCAAAATTGTTTCAGTTGAATTCTAAAACATTTTGTGATTTTGTTTTATTTTTTAAATGAAACTCAATATAAGTATATAACAATATTCAAAAATATCTTAGTCTATAAAAGACTTTATTTTATATATATATATATATATATATATATATATATATATACATCCTTTTATAGAATGCATTCAAATCTATTTGATTTGTGTCCTTTTATACCTTTTCTACCGTCTCAGTTTGAGTCCTGTTTTAACCACCCATGTATAAAGGGAAGTAAGCAATGAAAGTTAAATTTAGATATTTTGTTAGATTAAATAAAACATTAAACAATTCAATCTGTATCAGAGTTGTCAACTTATGTTGTTCCTTTTCTATGCTTATTCTTTCATCCAATTCCACTAGCCAATCTTTTTTTTTATATTCATGTAAATTTATTTCATTTGTTCATATAAACTTGCTTGCACATCCATTTGCTATTTGTATATTATGTTACTGTCTCTTTTCTTTTCATCTTAATTTGTCTTACTTTGCAGTCGGTTTTTATTTTTTATAACATAACTTCCTGAAAATAATTCTGGGTGCTGGCCATCCTCTTTTCGTCCCCATTATTTTTTTTCTTTAATTTCATTATCAAAAGTTATTTTGTATAAAGAATCTTCTCACTAACAATTCAGTAACTATCACTATTTAAAATTTGACCCTTTTTTTTCTTTCTTTTTTTTTTCTTTCTTTCTTTCTTTTTTTTTTTTTTTTTTTTTTTTTTTTTTTTTTTTTTTTAGGAAAATTAATGTAATTTTCTAATCTTAATTGGAAATGATTATTTAACATTTTATTTTTGCTTGAGAATTTTTGTCAACAAGGGAGTAAGATTTTTCTTCTTTTTTTTTTTTTTCTTTTTTTTTTTATAACGGTTTTTCAAAATTTTTAGTTTTTAGTGATGAAGATATTCCCTATACATACAACATTCACTTCTCTTGTACTGTCAACCATTTTTATGTTTAAGTCACTTCAGTAACATCATCCTTGTCTGTTCCTTATGTGCAGTAAAATAAGGAATATTAAGTGTAAAAGTCCCTCCATGAAAGCAAAAACAGCCTCTCTTCATGAAAAGGGAGATGGCATACAAAAGTTCTGTTTTTATTTATTTATTTTGTTTGATTTTTTTTTTTTTTTTTCCTTTAATATTTTTCTTTTGAATTCAAAGTGTTTATACTGCAAAACAAATATATACCATGGAAGTGCTGTGGACTTTGGTCTTGTTCCTGTCTCCTTCCCTCTCTTTGGAAGTCTTATGTCTAACTAAAAATATCAGAGTTATGATTCACAGCCCCCCCCAACGCTCCCCCTATTGAAAAGTGACTGGATATCCATCATTTCTAATTCAGTGTCACTTCTTGTTTATTTCTTTTTTTGTCCCCCCAATCCCCTCCCTTCCAATATATTTTATAACAAACAAACAAAAAATAAATAAAAAAAAAAAGCTAAAAATATTGAATAAAAATGTTTTAGAATTATTAAATGTGTGTTTGTCTGTTTTTTCTTATATAAACTTGTTTTATCTTTAGGTCCTCCATTTTTATTTAGACTATGATATCAAACAATCACAATATTTAAGTAATTTTTGCATTTGTTCTGCATTTTGTTATTTGTTCAAGACTTTCTGATTATTAAACTAAACAAAATTCTCTTCATCAGTGAATTATTAGATTTAATAGAATTTTATATTTTGTTATGTCACCTGAAGAGTTTGCAGTATAAGCAGAGAAATTGATTACAAAATAACTAGTTTTTTGGTAAAATGTAAGTGTTGTGTACACACACATATCATAATACAAACACTGTCAGGATTTATTATTCAATATATAAAGATTACCATGGGTCATAAGGGAAAAAAAAATTAAAAAAGGAAATACTTTTAAATTATTGACATTGTCTACCATTGATTTTCACAGCCTGAAGTATATTTATGAGCATTCTTAAATTTAAAAATTTTGAAAACAATATTTTTATAAATACATATTGCAAAATAAAATTCTTACATTTGCCTTGATAAAGTTCATCAGAGGATTAAATGTGTCAGTAAAAAAAAGATTTCCTTTTGTCTTTATGCACTCACTCACTTGCACACAATTAGATATTTATGGCTATCATGTCATGGCAAAAAGTGATGTCTGATCTCTTCGTGTTTCAGTTGAGACAAGTTTCACAGCCCAATGAAACATGGAGATGTGTGGGCCCTCATTTTTGGCCAGCCTGTTAATGCATGCTCATTCTTCTGAGTGTATAATTATTACAAATGTGTGAATCACTATTTGACCAGTGTTTGTTATACTGTTAGATATTATTTTGTAGGTTTTGAAGAAAATGTCTAACAGGAAGAGGCTGTCCATTGAACCAAAGAAAGATATTGTCAAAAAGGTTGAACTGTGGTTGCTTTGTTTTTTAATATTGCTTTTGTGTTGAATGCTTTTGATGTCTTTAGAATTCTTGCAATGTGTCAGTTCTATGGAGCATGCAAAGAATTGAGTATCTACAAAGATGGCAAGTGTAAAATGAACCAATACTTTAACGTCTTTCAGAACACCCTTTTGCTGACAATAGGGAATCTGGAGGTCTATTTTTCAACATGATCATGAGTTGAAACATACTATGTGAGCGAGAAAAAGCATTTCTTATTGGCCAGCATTTTCAAGTCCATGTAGCCTAACTCTGGTCACTTACCTTAATCCAATTTGAAAATCTTTGGGAAATACTAAACTAAAAGTTACATTGGATTTCTAATAAATCTCAGCTTTTGGAAAAAAATCTTTTTTTTTTCTTTTCCTCTCTCTCTCTCTCTCTCTCTCTCTCTGCTTAATGTAGAAAGTATGTGATATGAACTGAAGATTATAAGGATAGTGGCTGATACTTCCTCAAAGTAAAGGTTTGTGTACCAGTTATGACATAAAAGGGTGTGATGTTTGTTAGGCATACTAAGAATACCTAGTAAGAGTACTGATAAGGCTGGCAGCCAGGACTCTTCCTGCCATAATTGCAGTTTTAATGGTTCTCTGTGACTGTTCAATTAGACCGTTAATCTGAGAATGGTAGACAGTAGTTTTTAACTTACAAAAACTGAGTAGGGTTGCTATCTCTGTAAATAACTCGTTTTCAAATTGTCTTTATCTGTAATTTTTTTTTTTTTTTTTATTGCTTAACTTTTGAATTTTCTTTTGTTATTAATTATTTTGGTTCCAGGCTATGACATGGGGATTTGCCAAAAATAAATGATTTCAAAATTTAAAATATTATGGATTACTTGTAATTGCATGCATGAGGCCCCGTATAAATAATTATTGACCGATTTTATCTCTGTGATATTTTTGCATTATATCAAGTATTAAGAATATAGTAACTAGGGTCTGCAAATTAGAGGAGAGAGAGTACTCAATGATAATGTTCTGGCTTCAAATCTGCAGTTATCTCCCTTTTGATTCTCTTTGTTTTTTTTTTTTTAAATGTACTTTTTATCACATAAAATTTGGTAAGCTGTGAGCAAATTTTAATTCCAAAATTGCAGCCCAGAGAAAAAAAAAGTTTGGGAACCAATGATCTAGCTAATGTATAATCTGTGGAAGGTATTTCTGCTGCATAATGTACTTTAGGTGTTTTTTTTTTTTGTTTTTTTTTTTTGTCTTATCTAATAATGTTAAAATCTTGAGTAAACATTTTTTTATGCGCTTTTAGAATTAAAAGTCGGATATATTTTTTCTTTTGTTGTTTTACTATGAGAACCCAATTATTGATTTAATGAAAGCCCTGTAGCACAATTTGCCAACAATACTGAAAAGTATTTTTCATTTATCTTCACAGATATATTTTTGCTAATAAAAAATTAATCCTCTGTGATTTCTTGTGCATTTGGTTGCATAAGTGATAATTTTCTTTTGTGGATATTGTTTCATATTCAAATATATACTTTAATTGTTATCTTATTAATTTATCTTGATATTAAATTGTTATTATGAATTATGTAAATTGATCTGGTTCGGTGTAAACTATTAAACTTGTTTAGTTTTATTTTTTATTTATTTATTCTTTCATAACATAGTAAAAAAAAAAGAAAAATAGTGGGATTATTTATGTATGGATGAGCACTTATAGTTAGGATTAGTGTAGTATCTGTGCTCTGCTGAATTTAGTATTTGCAAGTTAATTTTACAAACTATTCAAACAGAACATTGGTGTAAACAATATATAACTTGCTTGCTTACCTCCAGGTCAAATGTTCAAATAGATTCAGGATTCACTTGATAATATTATATATATTTGTTTCCTTTTACCATAACAGAAGTTATGGTCAGAGAAACAAAGAAACACACAGAAAAAGTCACACTGTCGATTATTTTTCTTTAAATAACATTTTTTGAAATAATTTTTTTAATACTTCCATAAAGTAATTTAGGATTTATTTGATTAACACTTTAGCATTCAACTTGCCCTGTAAATATCTACTCACAGTGTTCAACCTGTTGTAACCTGTCCCATGTATACTCTGCCAAAATATTTGACATCATCACAAATAATGCAGGAAGTCATACAAACCATGAGATTTTGATCACACAGAGCAGATTGTATGATGAAAAATTAAATGACAGTAATGTATCTAAAGAATTTGTGAATTCTAATAAATTTAAATGTTCTCTGTCTATATCTCTGAGATACGGTATTATGATTACATGCCATATTTACAATGTATCAGCCATTGTATGCTCCAGCCTTCTTTCAGGTGATTGGAATTTCGAACCGAACCCTTTATTTTGTCCACTGGGGTAGATTGTTCTAGTTTCACGTGCCATGCCTCTTCCAGATATCTCAGTTATTTCCCTTTAACTCAACTCTCCAAATTTTGGTTCACCACTGCTGTGGCCTGGTATTGAAGTCACAACTCTTTGGGTCTAGTCACTGGATCTAACCAACGTCTTTATCTAATGGGCCATGTGTCCTGGCATGGTAAACCAAAGCTTGGAGAGTTGAGTTAAACAAAAATAATTGAGACATCCGGAAGAGGCATGTCACATGGAACTAGAACAATCTACCCCAGTGGATGAAGTAAAGAGTTCAGTTCGAAATTCCAATCACCTGAAAAAGGCCGAAGCATACAATGGCTGAAATGTGAATATAGCAATGAAGATGAGGATAACAGTCTGAATAATGTAAATATGGCAATTAATTAAAATGTTCTATACATTTTATAAGTGAAAATTGGAAATACAAAATAAATGCACCTAACTGATAATATCATTCCTTTTGTCCTGACAGAAATTAATTTGTAAAAATACTTAATCAGAGAAAATCCATGTATTGATTATACACATTTAAAAAAACAAACTAATTTACCTTATTGAATTAATGTAACCTCTTCCAAATTTAATGTTTATATTTGTTTTGTATTGGAGTGTAAAGTTATTTGGGCAATGTTTAACCTTTGTTCTTGCACCCTCACAGCCCCCCACCCCCCAAAAAAAATGGTGTGTCAAAAAAGGATGGTTATTCCCTTAACTCCATTATTACTGTATACACTTTTGACTCCCTCAGCAATGTTTATTTACAAGATTATAAAAATATGTGAACCACATGCAATGTGATGTTTTGATTATTTACCTTAAAAAAATTCTAAATTATTTTTTCATTTTATTTCTTTTTTTCTAAATAAAAATAATGAAAATGAGAAAATCCATGGTCAATTGCTGAAACCTCCTGATGAGTGGACCGAACAATTACAAAATGTTCATTGATGAAACTTGTGTTGAATATAACATCAATCAGCTAAGTGACATTTTATATTTATATTAATCCTTATTTACCTTTTATAAAGATTTATTATTTACCATTTTTATAAAGAAATAATTTCCTTTTGATACACTGGGTTTTTCTTTTTTGGGTGGATATGAAAGTTAACCATTACTGTTATTTGTTTGTCTTTCTGTCTATTCTTATCTCTGATTTCAGATTTGAAAACTTCTTGATGTTACGATTCATTTTAACAGGTTGTGCTGTCCATTTGCAGATATCTTGTAAAATCCTTATTGTAAGAACCAGACTTGAAAACCAAGATTTCAGTATTTATTCCACTTCACACTTGAAAAGAATACAGCACAGGTAGTGCTGGATTTACCATTGTGCTTAAGAATGGGACCCCATCTTCATGCTGGGCCTACCTCCTTCAGGGCCTAAGTAAGAGGCCTCATAACTTTACTAGCATAGGGCCTCATTTGTCCTAAATCCGGTGCTGAGCGTAGGGCCTTTTATTTCTGTTATAGGGGAAGGACACAAATTGTTTTGTTCCCTTGTTTTTGCCAAAATATAGGAATAAGATGATTGTGCTATGCTAATCTTTCAAGTTGAGATGTTATGCTTTAAGTTTGCCTAGAAAATGTAAAATACTGATTTTTTTATTTATTTATTTAGGTGGATTTGAATATTAACCCAAATAGTTATCCATCTTGGCCTACACCAACTACAAAGATATTTTGATATTTACTAAGCTTAGCATAAAACAGTCAAAGGAAATGATTTGCTAGGACATGCCTGTCTATAAAATCAGTGTTCAAATTTCTGGTTTTTACATGAGGCTAGAAAGGAATTTCTGGCTACAGTAAGAAATGACTTTCAACTGAAATGTAGGCCTATTAAAGGTATGAGGAAGTGCTGAAAAGTTCTTGGCTTGACCAAGAAAAGATTTAAAAAAATATTGTAATATTTGGGAAGTGGGTTGGTTGAACTAAGAATCTTTTCGTACAACTTTGTAATGTTAAATAAACAAAACACAAGAGTAGTAATGCTAGTAATTTGGATATGCCAAATTTATAAATGAAACTTTGTCATGGGTGTGTGTGTGTGTATATATATATATATATATATATATATATATATAAAATAATTATTGGTGTAGCAGGTGTAAAACAGTTTATATTTGTGGTTATAGGCTTTCATTGTTGGGGTGTCAGGTATTCTGGAATATATTCCCAACAGATAAAGTGAGACTACTTTTATTGACAAGACACAATTTAATAATTATATTTTTTTTTTTCCTCACCAATAGTAAAACTAAGTTTCATGCACAATGTTAATTGAAAAATGACTATTGTATGATATAAATATTGATATTATTCCATACTGTAATGATAGTGGAACAGCCCTTTTATTTACAGAGCTGGGAGAAAGTTATATATATATATATATATATATATATATATATATATTATTTATTTGAAAATTATTACATAAATATGTTATAAAATCACTACAAAAATAGCCATTTTGTTTCAACACTTAAAAGTGATGGTATTGAATGTAGAATAAAAGGTTTTAAAAGGTTCAAATCAATCAAACACCCCTCGCTGAGGGGAAACGCTGTTGCATAAGCTGGAATGACCAATCAAAATACAAGTATATGAGAATACAAAAAACTTGACAATGAAATTTGGTTATAATAATTATTTAATGCTTTAATGTTAGGGATAGACTAAAATAGAATTCATTCTAACTAATTAATATTAAATTATACTATAAAATTCAAAATTACCAATTTTAAATTTAATCTCTATTAAGTTTAAAAATTATAAAATTATTTAAAGAAGAAACTGAGGAAAAAATATATATGTTTTGTTATTTATTTTGTTTTTATTGAAAGGCCAAAACTTAAGTTGGAATAAATGTTCAAATCTAATGTTGCTCTGAGCTCTGTTACAACTTAGATACATTTGAAGTGAAAATATGGGCAAGGGAGGGTGAAATCTTGCAAATGACAATGCATACACCTTTTAAAACCCTTTATTCTACATTCAACACCATCACTTGATAAGACACCAGAAGTGTTGAAACAAAATGGCTATTTTTGTAGTGATTTTATAACATATTTATGTTATAATTTTCGAATAAATAATTATATTTGCTCTACTCTGTATTGAGCACTCTTTTAAGAATAGTATCTTTTGATTATTGGAATTTATTCCATATACATGAATCCTATATAAGAAATGCAGTGGGCTAACAGAACTGCCAGATTACATCTGTCCTAGATGGTGTGGTGAAGCATCCCCTATTGATGGTTCAAAAATGGATATTGAGCCCTGTTACCATTATCTGTGCAAGTGGAGGTTGCAAGCTTGCCATTATAACCAGGTGTTTTGTGGCTTGGAGGAAATTCAAAAAGTTCCTACCTATTCTCACATCCAAACACATATTGAGAACTTGTGGTAAATTGTTCTTTGTGTGTGTATGATCTGCACTGCTCCACGTCAGTCAGACTTGGGCACCAAGTGTTTCAGTCTTGCAGCAGCTTCACTATAACAACCACTCAATTTGCTGGATCTGCAGCATCAAGTCTCAGTATGAAACCCTCTCATCCAAATTGTTAACAAAGCTCAGTATTGAGGATATAACATCAGTGCTATGTACATGTTGTCTTAGATAGTTTGGTCATGTCCAGTAAGCTTTGTCATGCATCAGGACTGTCTTGGAATTCCAAGTCACAAAGGTTGAGGTAGACCTAGGAAGACATGGAAGGACTGTATTGTGAGGGATGTGTGGGAGTGCAGCCTTGCCTAGATTAGCCCACTTAACAGGGAGGTTTTGAAAGGAGGAGTGGGAGCTAGTTGACTGCTGCCTACCCCCAGTCACTGGGAAACCCACAGCAGTATAATCAAAGGTTTGGATCTTGATGTGACATGACATGACATTTATCTAGATATACAAAGCTGGGCATACAAATATTTATTTATAATATCTATCTTCATGTCAACATGTTAGCTATTGTATCCATACAAATATATAAATCAAAACAGATGCCTAAATTTGGAGATAGCACCAAACTTTTATATATATATATATATATATATATATATATGTGTGTATTTAGGCAGCAATCCTTCATTTATACATGTTTCATTAAAGATGACTGGCAAGGTACTATGAAAAAGCTTTTTATTTAATTTTTCTTGTATTCGAACAAGTGTTTTCTTTTCTGGACACAGAGTGTATAGAAACTGTCTAAATGTTCTATAATTCTGAGTGCTTTTGTCTATACTTTTAGCCATTATCAAAGATGATTTTATTTTTGCTTTTTAATTGAGTTTATGGGTTGTGTGTATGTTTTTAGAGTTATAGGGATGTATTATTTTCCAAACACAGCACATTGTGGCCATGTTTGTAGTTAATATTATTAAGTGTTGGCTTTTTCTTTTTTTATTATTAAGGCTTCCATTACTTTTAATCTCTTTTTTTTTTTTTACATGTGGATGAGGTTGTTATGTTTGTATTTTCTACTAGTATGTTTTGGATGGAGTCTGGTAAGTTAGTGTGTGTTTAAATTGGTTCTAACAGTGCTGTGGTCAGATAGGTGTAACGTAAAGCATCTGGAGTGGTGTGACCAATGTAATTATTTATGAATTCAGTTTGATCAGGAACACATTTCCTTAAGGGGCATTTGAACTCATAGATAATGTTTATTTGTTGTAATTTTGATTTTGCTGGTGTGTTGTTATTTTTGAGGATAAGGTTAGCTGTTTTAAATTTTTTGTAGTAGATAATTAATTTGATTTTTTTGGGTTTTTTGTTCGGGTCAATTGGGGTAGTGTATTTCTTTTTGATATTTCTAAGTGAAGCTTCATCTTGTTTCTAGTTGACATGCATTTGATTTTAGTAGAAAATATTTGTTATTTTTGATTGTGTGTTCACTATTGTTATTTACTTTGGGAAGAAATAGTCTAATTTGGTGGTCTATAAGGTGATTAGGGAAGCCATTGTTAACTGTTAACTAGTGCCTGTTTTACATTATTGAGTTTTTAAGGAATTTTAGTTGAGAGGATGAATTCTGGTTTGCTCTTTTTAGGAAGTTTTTTTATCACTGCTTTTTTATTTTTTTTTACTAAGTTCGTAGGTAAAAAAAAACAAAAAACTCCCATTCTTAGATGTTCTCATAGAATATAGTAACAACACTTTTATCACCTCATAAAAAATCCATTTGCAGAAACTCTTGCCACCTTAAATTTAAGAGTGAATACCAACTCAGATACAAAATAGCAGTAATAAAAAAAAAAGAAAACACTTGTTCAAACACAAGAAAAATAAAAAGCTTAATTGTAGTACTTTGTTGTCTTTAATGAAACATGTATTGTGTGTGTGTGTATATATATAATTTATTCGAAAAATATAGCATAAATATGCTATAAAATCACTACAAAAATAACCATTTTGTTTCAACACTTCTGGGGTCTTATCAAGTGATGGTGTTGAATATAGAATAAAGAGTTTTAAAAGTTCAAATCGACCAAACTAGTTTGACATTTGAAAATATTTGTAAAGAATATGTAAACAAACTTCAATAAAATAATTTGCAATGAAATAGATAAAAAGATATTTTCATGCAGTTTAATAATTGGGAATAATATTCTGTTTGGTATTCACATTTTCAAAGGAAATCACAATGTTAAATTTGTTATGCACAGACGGAAGACACACACTGAAGAGTGACACAATGGTTTTTGTAAGAATATCCAAATCAATGTGTTTTTCACTACAGAAAGACACTATACTAATTTATGGTTACCTGCTGATGCAAGAAAAAAAATTTACCCAAAATTTTCAAGATTCTAAAAAGGATTAAAAAGCATAATTTAACCAAAAAATCCTTTGGTTTTTCCTCTTAATAAAGATTTTGACAATAAAGATTTGTTTTTATTAAGCTTGGGACATTTTTATTATGTATTCTCATTTTTTTAGCAAATCTTTGGCAGTAACTAAAATAAATAATATATATTTGAATGGATTTTTTATCCAACATTATTTCTTAATACTATAAACATTATTTTTTAGTGGCTACACATATTTCAGTTGCTATTTCAGCTATTTTTTTTTTTATTTTGTGAGACCATATTGATAGAACCAGGTTTGAATTGCCTATTTAAGGAATGCACAATTTTTCCCAGTAGGACTTCTACAAATCTATATCTGCTTCAGGTTTGTACTTTAAACATAAACAATAGTAATTTTTGAATGGATTTGTTTATCCAACATTATTTCTTTACTAGTATAAACATTTATTTATTGGTGTTATTTCTGACTTTTTAGCAGACACAGATTTTTTTAGATAGATATACATCTGTATATACCTGTATTGGTATTATATATATATATATATATATATATATATATTGTAATTATTTACATTGGACTCTTTATTGTCATATTCATACTGTTTTGGCCGTTGTATGCTCCAGCCTTCTTCAGGTGATTGGAATTTTGAACTGAACCCTTTATTTTGTCCACTGGAGTAGATTATTCTAGTGCCATGCCTCTTGTGGATGTCTCAGTTATCTCCCTTTTAACTCAAATCTCCAAGTTTTTAGTCAGTTCTTGAACTCACAACTCTTTGGGTCAAGTCACTGGATCCAACCAATGCTTTTATCCACTTGAGGACATCAGTGTATGAATTTTTGGGACTTATAAGCCTAATGTCTCAGTAACCATTTTTTATTGTGATTTTTGTTGTTGTTGTTATTGCTTTTCTCTCACACTCTGTACTACTGGTTTCCATATCATTTTTTTGCTTGGCTGGCTTAGGAGATTTTTGTGAAATAGCATATGTGCTGATTCCTTAAGTTTTTGTATTTTCCAGTGATGTTCTTGTCTATTATTTCAAACCCATCCCACAGGAGGCAGTAATCTCCTTTTTCCATCCATATGAGGGGAGTCTTACTCGGAAGAAGTGTATGCAATGTGTTAAACCACTTTTGAAGTTTGCCCTGATGTTATATGGACCACAGATCTTTTGTATTTTCTCTGATAATCCCTTAACATAGGGTAGGCAGACTGAAGCTGTCTCCTGAGTGTTGTTATCCACTTGTACCCTTCTCTCCCAGTTTGTTGGAGCTGCTGCTGCCATGTATGCGGGGTAGTTGTTATATTGTAGGGTACTGCTTATACTGACCATTTCTTGTTTATATGTCTTTGGGTCGCCATCTATGACTTTTGCTTGATGTTGTAAACAGCGTACAATCCCTTTCTTTCCACTGTATTGGTGGTGGGAGTTGAAGTTGAGTTATTGTTCAGTGAATATTGGTTTGCAGTATATGGATGACTTAAACCCATGCTCTGTTTGAGATATTAGTAGATGCAGGAAGATGAGTTTGTTGTCATATTGTCTTTCCATTGTGATCTTGTTGAGTTCACATGGTCCAGTAGTAACTTTTCTTGTAGTTCAAGTATTTCATCTATGTTTTTAACTAAGATAAGGATATAATCTACATGTCTTAGGCAGATGGAAGGTTTTTTAGTGGTATTAAGTATCTTATTTTCATGATTAGCCATGTAGAAGTTACTAAATGTTGGTTCCAGAACTGAACCCATGGAAACTCCATCACATATGTAAAAATTATTTTGATGGTCATAGAAAGGAACCTCAGTAGCTCAAGTCAAAAATAGTTTTTATAATATATTAGGTTTAATTTTTAATGGACGGACGGAAGGATGGATTGTTGTAAATGGTCTTTATAATTATTAATCGTTTCTCTAACTGGGACATTGGTAAATAAGCTTTTAACATCAATGAGGCTATGGTTTCATTATTAGGTGTGTGTGCTTTTAAAATTTGGATTAGTTCATAAGTTGATTTAATACTGTATTTACTAGGTATGTATCATGTAATGAATTGGTTAATGATTTCAGTTAATTGATAAACCAGAGTGACATTGGGATATGATGGGACAAAGAGGGAAGTTAGGTTTGTGTGTTTTTATAGTTCCATACATGTATCCTGGTTTGTAATCTCCAATTATTTTGGGGAGTTTTAGGTTGTCCTGTTTTGCATTGTTGGCTGTGATCAGTTTAATTTTTAATTTTAGTTGGATTTTTGTTGACTTTTTAAAATTTGGTATGCATATTAAAATAAAAAAAATGAAAAAATACAATGTGAGTTGCCTCCCTTGGGCCAAGTTTTAATTTCCTGTATATCATAGAATGAAATATTATGTAAAAAAGTAAAAATTTTTTATAAAAATAAAGAAATAAATCAAATGTTTGGTTCTGAAATTTTATATTTTTTTAACAGTGTGATATTCCTTGAAGCATCTCATGCAAAACTGAGTTGTGCATTCTTAGCACCAAGTTGTCTTTTCCCCTGCTCTTTTCTCAAGAAGTTTGCATGCAGACACATGGCTTTGGCTTGTTCTTTCAGGTTTTTATTTTGCAGTCAAATACTTCAGGAAATTATGTAGCCCCATGAGTTGCTAATATCATCAATTGATGATGCCTGCTATTTAAAGGTTAAATCATAAAGAAGTATTTTTCTTTTTAAATGTTATTCACCATTCAAGAAAAATGTTTAAAAACATTTCCAGGAAGGTTTGTTTTTTCTGAACAATATTTTATATGAGGAGGTAGTAAAATGTATTAGTGTCTATCAACATTAAAATTCCTTTTCTTCATGTATTAAGTTCATATGTGAATTTAAGAACAGAATTTTTCTTTTTGGAAGTTTTTTGTAGTTCATCTATGTTTTTAACTAAGTTGAGAATATCATTTACATATCTTAGGTAGTATTTTTTAGATATTTTTCTGTTCATTATTGTCTTTAAAAAAAAAAAATCTATACATTTTTTTTATTTGCTCATCATTTCTATGTCCCTTTGCAATTGTAGATCTCCACAACTTCCTTTCATTTAGAGCTCTTCACAATGTTTGTCCTTTTACTATCTCCTCCCATTCCTGCTATCAATTTACACAAGCTAATTAGATAGATTACTCAGTTTCCCTTTTGTTTTCTATATGTCCTGTTAGTGTCAAATTTTCTCAGCCTTCTTTATTATATGTCCACAAAATTTCACTTGTCTCTTTTTGGTTTTATGAGTGTCCTTTTTGTTCCTTAAAACTTTCTTGTTTATGAACTCTGTTCAATCATTAGATTAAAAATTGCTAAAATCAATTTGCATTAAATTTTTTTTCTAATCGTGGTTTCATTATACAAGCATTTATAAAATGAAAGAAAAAAAAAAACCTGAACTTAAAAATTAATTTATTTTCTAAACTTCTTGTCAGGTAACCAATTATATAGGATGTAGATACAGTCAAGTAAACCATTTGGATAAAGAATTTTTTTTTTTTTTTTTTATAACTGTTCATTACTGTGTTTCCTTTTTTTTTTTGTTTTTAATATATTCTTTTCCATTATTCTCTTCCTTGAGTAACAAAAATATCTTCAGTATATTTTTAAAATGCTTTCAAACAAAGGGAATTTTTGCAGCATTCTACAAAAACAAAAAACAATGTATATTGTAATAATTCTTTTTATTTAACCAATTCCATTAAAATCTATTTCATATTTTTTATGAAGTAGAATTGTTGGTCCATGATTTTTGGCTTTTAAGTAATTTCTACAAGAATTTTTTTTTTTTTTTTCCATCTTTTGTCAGTATTTGATGTTGATATCTCCAATTAGGTTCATAAATTTGCACTTCAATATTTAAGTTTGGCCAAAGTATATACAAGGTTGCTAGATTGGCAGTGGGTGGGGATAATTTTGAAAATGCAGCAACTGTTAACTTTTGATAACTTTTTTTCTTTTAGACAACTTGGAAATTCAATGCAAAATTTAGTAGCAAACCTGAGTCTGTACACTAAACAACCGGTAATGTTTTCTTTTAAATTATTTTAGATCCCTTAAGTCAGCAGTCAGAAAATACTACCAAATTATCCAGGATGAAGTAAAATTAAATTTCCAGGTGTAAGAAAGAGAGTAACCAGATTTTGCCAGAACAAATAGTCTAAAGTGTGGAACTGCCATTCAAGTAATTTTTATTTTTTTGACAAGAAAAAGTGAAGCTGAATCAAAACTGATGGCAATGTTAAAAATGAATTTGAGATTTTTTTTTTTTTTGTTGAATAAAGATATAAAAAAAACAACATCTTGCTGGGAAATTCTGCAATGTCACTTAGTTGACATTTTTGGTCATGTGAATTCATTGAATAAGCAATTGCAAAGAAGTCAACTTGCAAAGAAGTCAACTGGAATCAAGTGGTTGAACAGAACAATATCTCTGCCTTTCCCAACTTGGGAGAATTTTTTTTTCTTCCAGTGAAAGCAAAGATGAGAAATGGCAACTAGCATATTTTTTTAATGTTTGGCTGGTCATGATCCAAAAGCTGCAAACGGAATCTTTTATTGACATTGAAAAAAAAAAAAAAAATACCCAAGGACCTGGAAAGAAAGGTTCCTGGAGATCTGCTTGAATAAATAAGAAAACTTGCAATCCTTTTGGATGCCTATGGCTGTCAAAGCATTTGAAAGTCACCAAAATGCTGCTCCCATTTTCAACAACTCTGAGCAACAACTTATTTTATATTCACTAAAACAAAAATATTAAAAATGATTAAAAAGAAAAAAGAAAAATAATTCTATTTGGGAGAAAAATTAAGCAGCAATAGATAAAAGCATCGGTTCATGAATTTTAACAGCAATTTACCCCATAGATTAAATGAAAGGTTCATTTTGAAATTCCCTAAATCGACAAACAAGTAATAAAGGCTGGAGGTTTCCAAGCATTAAAATGGTGTTATAAAAGCAACAACAAAGATGTAAATAGCAATTCTCTTGTTGAACTCAAAAATACTTTTGAAACTATGTTTCATTGTTCCTTTCATTATTAGTAAAATTAATGTTCTGTTTTCTTTTCTTGTTAAAAAGATCTAGTTATCTCTTGGTTTTCTCCATTCCTAGGTAATATTTGATTATATGTAAAGTTTGGGGTTAACAGGATTCCTGGAAATAGGAATGATGGGATAATGGTAAAAAATATTTGCTGAATAGTATATGAGATACAGGATAAGCTCTATTTTGTTACTTGAATGCTTCTGGCCTTGTGCCACATCTTGCAGCGGGTAAATAATTACTTGAATGCTTCTCTTTTTGTAGGATTTTTAATTTACAGTTCTCTAAACAAGAAATTGGTTCAGTCAATACAAAATACAACTTTAATGAATATGTGAGCTTGATTAAATTTTTTGTTGGTATTGATAAATTTTTGTAACAGAAGACCTCAAAATGTAACAAAGCTAAGTTTTATACCAATTGTGGATTTAAATCTTAACTTGTTTGATAATAATGCAAAAAAAAAATAAAAAAAAAATAAAAATAAATGAATTTTCAGAATTCATTTTTAACTTCCTAATGAATGTGCAATTAGCCTAATGGTTATCAGCACAGAAAGTGGAATTGGTGAACCAGGTTCAAATCCCTGCCTAATCTGTTGTGTTTACTTGTACACAAATGTTGTGAATCTATCTCCCTGCAACCCCAGCCATGAGTTAAACAACATGGCATGATAGCTAACAAGAAACCATGCAACTATCTTTCTCAAGAAGTCCTGCCAAATCTGCAGAGAACCCAGACTGATTATTAAAAAAAAAAAAAAAAAAACTACTTCCTATTAAACTGAATTGAGTTCACTCTTATACCAATTGATTTGAATTCTGACTTGAAGAATATAAATTTATTTGCAATGATATCACTTCATGAGTGTAAAGGAAGAGAAATCAATGTATGTTAGGAAATTTTATACAAGTTGACTGTATTTGAAGTATGTACTGATTTCATCTCTCTACCCATACAGAATTTTGCAAGCAATAGGGAAAAAAATTAATCCTAAATAATTCCGGATTTCTCAAAGCACAATAAATAAAGGTAAGTGTTAGAATTGAGATAATGGGTTTGTTTTGGGCGATTTTTACTTTTCAAAATTGACATTTAACCTTTAGTGTCAAGAAGAAAAATTATTTGAAAAAAATGTAAATATAAGCTTTTACTTATTCTCATAAAAATTGAATTCTTGTACAGAATATCTGAATGTATAAATAACTTGATCCACTTAGCAATTTAGAGGTTGCATTACTTTTTCTGGTAACTTTCTTTGGGAGCTGATGGTCTAAGATCTTCACTGTCATTACTGCTGCTACCTTCATCATATTCATCATCATCATCATCATCATCTTCGTCATCATCATCTTCAGTGTAGGTCTACAAAAACACCATGAAAATCTGTAATAACGACAGAAATTATGGAAAACTTGAACCTTCATGCCTTCACTCCATATGGAGTGTCAAAAGGACAGTTTTTCCATTGACTATTGTTTTAAAAAAAGTGATGATTAGAAATGAATTTATACATTTTCTTTATTATTTTTGCTATCTATTCTTAAGAACAAAACTATTTATTTATTATATTGTTTATTTACACTATTTATTATAGTTTACTTAAAATTGATTCAAGTAAAATGGTAACTAATAAGAATTTCCTTACAGTTGGTTCACATAATTTAGTAAATGTTTATGAACTTATAAATAAAAAATTTTTCATATTGCTTCATAAATTGGTAAATAAATATTGCATTAGTTTTAATACAATTGTATCAATTTTTAGAATGTTCTAATAAATAAATAATGATTAATATTTTTTGTTGCAAATTCTCAAAAAACAAAAAAAGAAAATGTATAAATTCACTTTCATCATGTTTAGGTTTTGTTAAAATTCTAATCATTGCTTTTGAAAACAATAAACATTGCCAAAGAGTGAAGGTAGTTAAAATAATAGTGGTGTCAAGGGAAAAACCATCCTTTTGATACTTCATTTTTTTTTTTTTTTGTGGGCACAAAGTTCCATGTTTATCAAAAAGAAAAGACAAATTATCTCATTTGATGGAATAAAAATGAAATTAATTTTCTTTATAATTCAGGATGTTTCATTATGTGAGAATTTCTTGTCAGATCTAGAAAATATATCAAGTGCAATACATGTGTAAATATTTTTAGCTGTCACCATCTGAATTGCTGTTTTAAGACTTGCAATTCCGACATTCACCATAACATTATCAATTTGTAGACATGTCCTCTTCTAAACAGATGTAGATGATAAATGTCTCATTAAATAACAAACAAAATGAAAATACACTTGTTGAAATAAAAAAAAAAATAGACATTCATTAATAACAGTTATTTTAACAACCATAATGTAGAAAACAAATCAAGTAGTGATTTACCCAACACAAAACATGCATCCAGCACATGTCTACTTTTTTTGTTGTTGATGCAGTGCCATTTAGCACAAGTACTATGACGTATTTGTATATGTTTGCTTGCTGCATTTGCAAATCACTTAAACATCAAGTAAACAAACTCTTAGTTTTTTTCAGTTTGATATTGTACGGTCACATGTTGGATGGCAATATCAAAGTCTCACGATTCTAAGTTATTTTGTCTAAAGTTTGCAAATTTGAGAAAGTTAATTCTGGAGTTTGCTTAGGGCAGTTGAATATCAAAAAATCAAAGCTGATGTGCACCCTGTTTGGGATGAAAAATGGATTGAGTAGTCCTCCCTCTGTGTTTGATAGGGGTGGGGGGTGTCTATAAAATGTGTTTTTATGCTGCCTTTGAAATAGATTTATTTGAGGTGTACGAATAATTCATAATATGGTGCTTCCTTCAGGGCAGAACTCCAGAAATTAACAATGCTCTTTGGAAGATTTAGAAAATCAGCATTGGAAATCTTGATTTTACCTGGGCTTGAACATCAGCCACTAGAATCATTAAGGAAATACATAACTATCTCAACTGTGAGACAAGCCAATGTTTTACCAACTCTTATCAAAAGGATCATTTAAAGTTTAGAGAAATTATACAAAAGGGTTTAAAAAGCTATCATCAGATTTTTCTAAAATAGACACGCAATAGAAAATAAATTTAAAATACATATTTATATTCACCATAACACTGGGTTGCCTGTTACTTGGGCTGATAACAGATTTCACAGGAGTGATATTTCCAGCAGATATTTTACGAGCTATTTCCAATCGTGATGCAGACATTGGTGGGTGAATATGTTTTCGAAATCCCTTGAAAAAAAAAAAAAAAGAAAAAAAAAAAGTCATTTTAAGCAATGTCATATTTTTTTCTAAAAAGATGTCAGATAAACGTAGCATTTTATGAATTGCAAAGTAACAGATGTGAGCTTTTAAATAAAAGAAAATCTAAAAATGATTGTTGCTTGTAAAGAATTTAAAAAGTAAATAACATTTAAATGCAATGTTCTGTCACAAATTTCTTTTCTTTTAATATCTGTAAATTGCTAGGAGTTAATTCTTTTACAAAAGAGAGTAGTTTTTCTAGTGCCTTCAGTACTGAATTTTGAGTTGTTTTGCTACCATGCTTGAAAGGGAAGAAACATATTCATGTCTTTCCCAAGGGCATTAGTGCAAAGGGAACACAACAGTCAGAATTTGAACTCGTAGTTATGCTACTCACACAGACTGTTTCAGATTGATTTTTTTTTTTTTTTTTTTAACAGTGTGGGTTTTGGATTGTAAGAATTTTTTTGTAAGTTAAGTGAATACTGCATTAACGATTTTTTGAGAATAACGATTTTCCAAATACAAGTCCTATTGTTTAACCCATAGCTGGGGGAAGGAGATGGATTCATACCTTTTCCAAGGATATTTGAACTCTGCTCTGATTTCTCACTAAGTCACTATTCATTACACCATCCACACAACCACACCAGTTTCAAGAAAGTGAGTCATTGTGAAGAAAAGAATATTGCTTGCCAGTTTTGTGGTTCAGTCAACTTTTTATCCAACACATGAGAAATTTAATAACTTGTCACAATAACATTTTATTACAGTATCAGATTTTCTTCAATTTTTACTGAAATTAATGATTTGGCTGCTATGATCAATACAGTTGTGAGTTCAATCACTGCCTGGTAGTACAGAAATAGACACCAGCTGAACAGTTCTGAAAGCATTGTTTCACAAATGCATGCGTGTGTGTGCACACACATATACATTAATTCATTAGGACAGTTTTTTTTGGTGTAACTGAATTGTTACTTACAATAATTGTAGCTAACAATTATTTTTTTTCTGACAAATATGTAATTTAAAAAAAAAAAAAAAAAAAAACTAATTTTGATTAAACCCTTTCAACATTTTTCACTATTGAGAGTATATAACCTTTTGGAAATATTTTGTAGAAAAATGGGTTTCATACCTCAAGATCTTTATCAACATTTATTTCCGAGAGGTTTTGGTAACATTGTGTGTATAACTCTAGTGCTTTACAGTGAAATGTCATTTCAATATTCACAAAATTCATCAGCAGTTTCTGTTAAAAAAAAAAAAAAAAAAAAAAAATAAAATAAATAAATAAATAATATTTAAATAAATTTAACACCACACCAAATTACTTACAGACATTTACTTCCTTTGTATCTCCTTGCTTAGCAGTAAAACCATATTAAAAATTTATATATTTTTTAATCAAGTTTCATTATTCATTTTATTTGCTCTAAGTACAAATTTGAAATTAAGTTTTCTTTTTTAATCATTTCACCCCAAGCAAGGCAATAAAGCCACTATGATGCAAGGAGTTACTGAGTGTTTGAGAATATGAGGAAAAACAAGGAGCGAGAACAATAAAAAAAAAACAGAAATTAAGACAGAAGATAACAATTGACATTGCATCTAAATTTTTAAAAATCAAAGTTGACTGGGAAGCAAGAAATCGGAAGAGAGTTTCACAAGTGAGAAGTGCAATTGAAAGAACTCTTAGCATAGAACTTACAGTTACATCAAGCAGCCATTTTAACTGTAAAATGATAAGACCTTGCCGCTAATCTAGTAATGTACTTAAAATTCATAAAGTCTAGGTACTACATAGGAAAGTTCTTTGGAACAATTACCATGAAAGTATTTATAGAAAAGGTACAGGAAAGCTATGTTACAGTGGTGAGAAAGTGACTGAAATCCGAGATGCCAGAGCAGGACCATTGCAGATTCTTCTTTGTATCAAGAGCCTCTAAATATAGAGTAGGTGCACCAGACCAGATGTGGCAGTAATATTCAAAGCAAGAATGAATGACAGATTTATAAATATTTAAGATAGATTATAGCAAGAAAAATTGCTTAAATATAAAAAAGCTTTGGAAATTTTTTCTTAACTTGGATAATTAATATTTTGAGTGTATATTAAAGTGTATTAAAAACAAATTTTTTTTTTTTTTTTTTTTAAAATCACACCATTACACCAAAGCTTATTTCATGTACACAACTAAAGATTATCTATGATTAAATAACAATATATCATAACACAATCAATACTCAAAGTTGTATCTTTCATTTCAGATCTTATAAAAAAAATTTGAGGCATTATTTTTAGACTGGGCCTCAAAACTGCTTACAAATTTGGGAAATAGAAAGAAATTAAACATTTTTGGACTGTACTACTCAAAACCGATTCAAGCATTTTAAGAATGGTGATTTGTCTCTTGAAAATAAAACCCAGAAGTGAATGTCCATCAGTTATGTCTTAAAGCATCATAATCAATAAATCAGAGAACACAACCCAATTATAGGCATTTAAAAACTTTCAGAACAACTAGAATCTTCAAAAGATACCGTATGAAGAATATTACATAAGTTAGAAAAAATTAAAATAAAAAGTTGATTTAAAAATTAAATTACTTTTGATACATGTTGATTATTCCTTTTTTTTTTAAAAAAAAATCATTTCACCCCAAGCAAAGTGATAAAAGCCATTAAGATGTAAAGGGAATTACTGAGATTGAAAGAAGCTGAGAGAGGAAAATAAAAGAGCAGGATTCACTTGAGATATTTTTGAAGAAAAAAAAAAAAATGACAAACCAAAATACACTACATGGATTAACTTTGAAAAATATTTTACTATTTTATTTATTTATTTTTTTTTTACCTATTTTCATTTGAAGTTAAAGGTACCAATATTAAATATGCAAATGTTTGCTAACCATTATGGGCATTTCTACAAATGAACACAAATTTAATTTTACTTCTGATTAATTATACTGAAGAAGAAATAGCTCCAGACTTTCAACATTTTCAGAGTACAACTCCTTCCTAATAACTATTCAATTGCTCAATGGATACAATTGTCACCTATTTATCCACAGAAAATATTGCTTCAACACCCCCGAATAAATGTCTGAAACTGGAAAGTACTAAACTTACATGCACATTTTTTCCTATACATACCTACTTTGATAAAGTTTAATTAAATTAGGCACAATAGGAGATTAAATAAAATAATAATAAAATAGAACAATTATAACAATATACTGTAATGACATTTATGTGAGATTTGTTGTTACTATAGCAACCTCAGTATACAATTTTTTTTTTCTTCTTTCCTTACAATGTCAAAGAGTCACTTCTCATCATAATGATGTTAGCAATTCAAATAAGCCAAAAACTATTTGGCATATTAGAATTGCTGGTGTTTGGGACCAAATATTAAACCAAACTTGTCAATTTTTTTTTTTTGCTAGGAGTGGAGGAGGGTCTACAGTTAACTTAAGCCATCAGTGGGTTGGAGAAATCATTGTAATTAATTTATTTGTTCATAAAATTATAAACCAGGATTTACAATACAAATATAAGATATGAAAATAAATTGTACTTTTGATGAGGAACAGATTTACAAAAGACAGATAAAATTCTTTACCTTCATGTCTGTCAATTTTTGCAGCTCAAAAACATCCATTTCTTTTTCTAATGTTTTACTGGCAACAGAAGCATCTGCACTGGCTTTAGCCAATTCAGATTTTGCCTTCAGAGATAAAAAAAAGCACCATTTTAATTATATTTTGATATAAATTTACCAAATACAGAATTTACATTTCATAACAAATGTTATTTCTTGAATATACTGGTGTTTTTAATTTCATTTTCTATCTAATCTTTACTTTTTGTCTAAATTCATGACATTTTAACATCAAGAATATTTTTACTTTCAAAATTCAAGGAATGTGATTACAATCATTAAATAATTTTACTATTTTTACAGAATTATCCATTTACAATAAATTCCTCAGAACAAATGGATTTAATTCAAGATTGAGGTCTTCATTTCTTTTTTTACAAAATTTATTTCAAAAATTTCCTTTATCTATGCACTTAATCTGATGCTTCTCAATTATTCACATAAATCAATCATTATACAGTGAAAATTTCAGATCAAAATTCAGTTCTTATATCAGGCTATGTACTCATTGATCCATCCTCATAGATGCTTAACAGTTGATATTAACACATTAATAACCCTAACAAATATTTATTAATGAATAGTTTTATTATAATAACATTTATAAACAAATAAATGACTTTACAATTACCGATAAGAAAAAATTAAAATATTCCTGTTATTGTAGATGCAAAGAAATATTAAAAACTGTAAATACATTTTCTTACTTGTGGAAAAGGAGTCAATAAGGTGGACATTGTATTTACTTTTATGGGGGATAAAATGATTCTTAATTTAATTTCCATGGAAGTAAATACATTAACAAACAGAATTTATCTAAAAAGATGTTCTTTAACTTAAAGGGCATTTACTCTCCCATGTCTTGTAAGTCAGGAAATAGTGGGTGTGCTAAGAACTGAGAGAGTGGATTAAAAAATTTCTTGGAAATTTTTATTTGGGAGTGGCGTTTTCAAAATAAATTGGTACTACTAATACCCTCTACAAGTTAAGTGGGGCAGATCAGCATGAAACATTAAAAAACTAAGTTGCAGGAGGTCATCATAAGTTAAATTTGGAAAAACAGCTAACTTATTAAGCATGGGAAAGTATGCAGCTATAAAACAGAATTTAAGACAGAAAATGTTTCACAAATTTATAGTAATTTCTGAACAGTTCAATGATTGCTTTTATTCAAAGTGAAAATGTTTATCTTCCAAAAACTAAAAAATCTGATTTTATTTTTACATTGAAAATAAACAACAACAAAAAAAAAAAACAAAAAAAAACCCAACCCAAATAAGGAATGTATAATTGCAAATAATGGGAGATGAAAAAAGAAAATATTGATGAAATACTTGGTCAAAAATAGGTTTTCTTTGTGGCAGGTTATGTCAGCTTAAAAGAAAAAAAAAAAAAAAAAAAAAAAAAAAAGCAGATGCATTGTGTCAAGCAAAACTGCAACATGCTGTGCTGAAAAAGAAAATAACCAAACCTCTGACTGTGCAGTTAAGAAATTTAATTTAGGATGGAAAAAAAGCATAACAATCTCAAAATTCAAAGAGAATTGCAAATAAAAATGAGTGCTTTAATTTAATACCTAAGATATATACCAAGGAAAAAGTAATCTGTAGTCATCCAAATTTTTTAAATGAAGCATTATCATTAATTTTTGTTTTATATTTTTTCATATTATTTTTGTAGCTTGTAGTAACAGACATAAGTCATTATTAGTGATTTTAGCTAGTTTTTTTTCTTATTTTTTTTTTTGCAACACTCAAATTGATTTTACATTTTAGAACTGTTAAAGAAAGACTGAAAATAAAGAATTAGCTTTCAATGAAATGTGAATATGCATCGTCTACTATTAAAATCATGAAGTGAATGTAGCCATGACTAAATCTGAATTAAATTTGCTGGTTAGCTTCTTTTATAGGCATTGCCTTACTAAATAGGCTATGTCAGACCAACATCCAATTATAGAGGATGCAGAATCAAATCCTGCTGAAAATGTATCATTTATTCTTAATCCATGTTCATTTGTTCAACATAGAAGGCAAAATGTTTTGATTTAAAAAAAAAAAAAAAATAGCAATTATTTCTCTTGGTTAGTTTGGTTTGGTTTGTTTTATGGCATATCAATCTCAATGAGTCATTTAATGCCGACAAATTTTTTTTTCCTGGTAATATTTCTGTTAATATTATTTTTTCAAAAATGTATAGCTGGTAATAGTTTTTTTTTTTTTTTTTTAATTTTTACAAAGTATTTCTGGTACTAAAACTCATTTCTACACCTTTATAATTGTTTTTTTATCTCAGTTTCGGGGTTAACTATTTGCCCATAGCTGGGACCCTAACAGGTGCTACCACTCCGGCTCAGGGTGGACCTGGGAACACCAGCAATTAAGAGGTGGTTCCATGTTCATCAAAACCTGATCAGAGGCCTTGCTGTTGGATGTAGTTTATCATCTTACCCGAGACGTGGATATAGTTTATAGTCATACCAGGGATAATCTCTTGGTTAATATCAATGTGTTCATGAAAAGATTTAGAATATCATTCATTAGAAGAAACAGGAAGATGGAAACAAAAATTACAAAACATTTTACTTATCTACTTCCAGATATAAAATTATCTTTAATTTTAATCTTTTTACAAATCAAACACTGCCAGCCATGTGAGGTTGGTGGGGGAGGGGATTGTTAGATATTATTCTTTAAATAAAACATTTTTTATCTCATGCATAGCATTTTCTTGATTAATGAAGAAGTAACAATAATCAAACCTTTTAGATAAAGCATGGTCAAGGAATTAATTTTTTTTATTAGTAATTCTTTCATCTTAATTTCAGATGAGTGGAGTATAGTGCCACAGCCTCACCAAGTTCATGGTGCTGCTGTGGCAATGAGGTTTTTATGACATGGTGTTGCTAGTGTGTCCAACTAGTTCTGAATACAGAGCCCAGTATCTTCTGCTGGTGAGAGAAGGGATGGGTTTATATCTTTCCTAAGAGCATTTGTACAAAATTGAAAACAACAAACTTAGAATTTGAACTTGGTATGTCAATTCCACTTTCCAGGCTGATAATCATGATGATACATGTACATTGAGAAGCTTATTGAAATGTTAAATGAAATATACAATTGTGCTGGAATATGTGAAAATTGAATAGCATTATGAAAGAAACTGAATGTTAGCAAATATGTGTTCCCCCAAACACTCAACTTCAGTTGTCTGAACCAATACTTCAGATAATAATTAAAAGGGTTTGGAACAGAGTTTGACTGGAAACAGAGAGGAACAACAAATATGATTTTATACAAAATGATGAAACAAGAAATTTTACATCCATGATCCAAAATGCCATCAGAAATAATAGAAATGTAGAAAGACATACCTTTGCTTCATAGATATCACAAATGCATTCAATAAAGCATAACATTAAAAGCTGTTTGAAATATTAGAAAAGCTTGATCTACACAGAAAGAAAAAATCTGCTATCCTTACTGAGAACATATGGCTTGTATGCAAATAGACAATTAAGCAAGAACAGAAAAATAGAAAGGAGAGTGCCGCAAGAAAATGATTTTTCTTGATTTATTTAATCAGTAGTGTGAGAGGATTTTAAGAGAATTAAAGAACCTACGAGAATTTATTTTCAGCAGATGTAACCTTAGCAACATATGCAGAGGATACTTTGTCGATGATAGAAGGAAAATGGTAAAGAACTATTGGACAAGGTAGTCAAAGAAACAACGAAGTATTAATTGTAAGATAATGAAATGTATAGTAATGACCAAAAGGGACAACATGAGATGTGAGTTACAAATCAGGGACATAAAACTTAAACAATTATGGAAAGTCATCCAAGTAGTATAATAACATGACGGAATTAAATTGGCAGGAATTCAAAAGATGCATAGCAATAGCAAAAGACTTTTTTGAAACAGAGTAAGGTACCAAGGGCTTCAATAATAACAGCAGAGACAATGGAAAGACTTTAACAAATTTGGTTTTTAACAATGAACGTTGGGAATACCATGGTTGAAGCATGTGAGAAAGGAGGAAGATTTAAGGAGTCTAAAAACTACAAAGAATTTGCTCATAATAAGAAAGTTTCTTTGTACCTGTTGGATTCCTTACAGGGACAGCAGTTTTTTTTTTTTGGGGGGGGGTCACATAATGAAGAAAGAATGCTTAGAGAATTTAACACACACAAGACAAACCAAAGGCAAGAGAAGCAGAGGAAAAGAGCAAATAACCTACTTAACATGTTTGAGTTTATAGAGCAAGGACAACAAAGAGAAACAAGGAGTCAGATAGGAGAAAATACTGTTGAAAGCAACAAAAAAAGGAAGCTGTGGAGAGTCGTGATCACCTATGTCTTGAAGGGATATGACACAGAGTGAAAATAATAAATCTTAAGTCTTTGAATTTCTTATGTCATAATGATTATTACTTTTTGTTTAGTATTTATTTCATCTTAATTTAAATTTGAATCCCTTACAATTACCAAAGATAGGCAATGCCGAGCCTGGTCAGTAGCTAGATCGGTGACCATTTGGTAATACCAGACGCTGTAAGCTTGGATGTACAGGTGGAGTAATGGATAATGCCTTGAAATTGTTAGAGCGCAATCTCAATTCTTGTTGGGCTTGTTATATTCACTTACATGCAAATACCCTTGAGGAAAAGTATGAATTCACCTTGTCTCTCCCCAGCTATAGGATAATCAATAAGACTTATTACTAAATCATTATTATCTCAAAAAAAAAAAATAAATAAATAAAAATTATCACAAACTAAAAATATTTTCTGGGTTTAAAGAGATGCTTAGGTGGGGCATGGGCAAAAAAGGTTGGAAACCTAACTGAGACAACTTATATAGGGATGTCAGCAGAAACATCTGGTTATCGACAAAATGCCTCTCTTTTTGGTTTATTTTTTTTTTTATTATTTTCTTCCCTTTTGCTCAAGTGGGTTGCCACTTTGAACCAGAGACTTCAAAAATTATCTTCCAGCCACTAAAAAAAAAACTTGAAACTTTTGATTCTGAGAACATCATTTGACTGTGTGTTGAGCTGGTTGTATGGGGTGACACACTAGTATAAAACAGTAAAATGACAATTATGTGACTTCAAAACATACTATTTTCATCTTCCATTTTTTTTTTTAAACCAATTTATTTTTCTTTAAGCGTTTTAAGATAAAACAAATTTCATAGAAATCTCTGAACTTGCTCTCTATTGTCCTTAAATAAAACCAATTTTTTTTGGGGGGGGGGCTCATAGTGTCAGTAAGATATAGCTTAATTGTAGAGAAGGAGAATGATTTAGTCCTCTAATTCAAGGGAAAGCAGGAAAATGGAACAATGGCACAAGTAAGACAATTGAACAAGTTACCATTAGTTAACAAGTAGTTAACAAGTATAAGAGTACTGAACTGTTATGTAATATCTGTCCTCCTCTATGGTAACAAATGCTGGAAAATCTCATCACTGATAAAGAAGACACTTGGAACAAAAGAAATGTGGTTCTACAGAAGGATGCTGAGAATACCATGGGCTGAACATGTGAGGAACAACGAAGTTTTAGAGAAAATAGAAACAAAAAAGACTCTTATACTTAACAACAGGAAAGAGACAGTTGAAATTTCTAGGGCACATAATGAGGAAAGAGAGCTTGGAAAATTTGATACTCACAAGATAGATTGAAGGCAAGATGGACAGAGGAAAACAATGCATAACCGACTTAGTGAGCTTCAGTAAATGAAGGCGGAACAGGATTGAGAAGAGATAACAATTTATTAAGAGCTACAAAGGACAGGAAATTGTGGAGAGCCATGATCACCTACGTCCCAAAGGGTCATGGTACACAGAAGAATCGCACATGCAAGTAGTTTCTTTTCAGGCAGACAACCAATGATATTACATCAGATGTTTTGATGAAGACTGAGTTATATTTTCTCATCTTGAGGAAGGAACTTCTCACATCTATTTACAGAAACACCCCCCACTTTTTTCTTTAATCTTTTTGAAAGATGATCAACAGATGACTAATCTATACACTTTGTTTCAGTAACATGATTTTTCTTCTTAAATTGGTAATGGAATAACTTGCTCAATGTTGTTTAATAGAGTATACATTCTTCTCTTATGAGGAAGTGCTGAAAAGTTTTCAGTTTAACCTCCTTCCCAAAATCTGATCAAATATTGGAATCTTTTTTTTTTTAATTCTTTCTTCGTCAGGCCAAAAATATTTTAGCAACTCTTTGTATAAGAAAATTTGCTTTTAATTTACATTGTTATTTTATTTTCCTGTTTTCAGGTCCATATACAGTGGGGAAAATAAGTATTTCATCTCCTGCTGATTTTCTGAGTTTGCCACCTTACAAAAATAGGAACGGTCTATAATTTTCAGGGTAGGTCCATCTTGAAAGTGAGAGATAGAATATAAAAAAAATTCTAATTTATTTCTTTTTTATTGAAAAAAATAAATATGTCACCCCCCCCCTACACCAACCAGCAATGATTCAGGCCCCATAGGCCAGTTATATGATCAGGAGGCATATAGACTAGTCCTATTACTCAATTATTACTCCTAATCAAGTACTCATTACCTGTATAAAAGACACTAGTTATCAGAATCCTTCAATAAATCAGAATCTAATCTCTCCACAGTGGGGAAGACGAAAGAAAGGACAAAACTGTATACCTGCACAAGACTGGAATGAGCTACAAGATGATTGGCAAGCAGCTAGGTGAGGAGTCAACTGTTGGTGCGATAAGGAAATGGAAGAAACGCCAATTGACTATCAATCTCCCTTGGTCTGGAGCTCCATGCAAGATCTCCTAACAGAATGAACCTGATGATGAGAAAGGTGAGGAAACAACTCAGAACTAAGTGGCAAGAGCTTGATGATCTCAAGGCAGCTGGGACCACAGTCACCAAGATGACCATTAGTAACACACTACATTGAAGTGGACTGAAATCATGTAGTGCCTTCAAGGTCCCCCTGCTCAAGAAGGCACATGTAAAGGCCCATCAGAAGTTTGCAAATGAGCACCTGGATGATTCAGAGGAGGGTTGGGAGAAAGTGCTGTGGTCAGACAAGACTAAAATTGAGCTTTTTGGCATCACCTCGACTCACCATGTTTAGAGGAAAAAAAAAAGTTGACTTGGACCCCAAGAACACCATCCCAACCATTAAGCATGGTGGTGGAAATATTATGCTTTGGGGCTGTTTTTCTGCTAAGGGGACAGGATGACTACACCAGGTCAAGGGAAAGATGGATGGGGCCAAGTACAGGGAAATCTTGAGTGAAAACCTCCTTCCCTCAGCCAGGACACTGAAGATGGGTTGTGGATAGGTGTTCCAGCATGACAACAACCAACAAACCTTAAAGATTTGGAGATAATCTTCAAAGAGGAGATTTTTTTTTCTTTCTTTAACTTTTCCACAAAAGATTGTACATCTGACAGACAACACCACAGCATAAACTTCTCTCATATGGCAGCCGCTGTTTTTGACAATATAGCTTGAAAATGTATGACACTTCAGTTTTTATAATTGATTGCCTAAGAATATTGCAGTCTGTGCAGAAATGATTTAATGTACTCATCAATTCTTTAATCAAGACAATTTTTAAGAATTTTAAAGTTCAGCTTATTTTAAAATCTTTACACAAAAATGAGTCAATAAAACTTTAAAAAATATCTTTAAAAAGAACACATCTGAGGTTACAAAACTGGATTAAATCTAATTTAAATAAAATTTGTAAAATGGAAATTAGTTTTTATAATTCAATCTTAAGTCTGTTGACTTGACATGCATGTTACAAATTTACTTATTATTTTGATAAAAGCGACATACATGTGTTAGAGAGCTGAATGAAATTTATCCAAATAAAAAGAAAAATGAACATTCTTATAAAGTAAAAGTGAAATAAATTGATCAATGCCATTGTGAAAGGAAGCAAATCTATTTCTAAGTAAATGTATTTAAAAAAAAAAAAAATTTCTTATTGCCTTGGAGGATACAATCTGAAATTGACTGGATGGATTTTTATGCATTAGTTTGTTGAGGTCTTGTTTTTTTCTCTCTTCAAGTTGTTGTGCTCCAAATGAAGCCCTCAGCTCATTCTAGAAGAATGAAAAAATTAGGGAGTGAAGTAGGTAAATAGTTTTCTTTTACAGTTATTTTTGAGAAAATATTAAATTTGAAATTACTATTAAAAGAGATTGAAAGGAAAAACAAAACTGAACAATAATGTCAATGATAGAAAAAAGTTTCATGAAGAAATCATTTATTTGACATCAACAAATTCAGTAATTATTAATTATAATTCAAATCCTCACTCTCATATCATGAAGATATGCATTATTTGATTTTGAATATGATTTTACAAATCTAAAGGAAAGAATTTAAGTGAAAATATTAGGAAAGATAGACACTTTCACTCAAGGACAGTGGAATGACTGACACTAATTGACAATAGAAAAGATAGACACTATAAATGACAAAATGGTGGGACAAAAAGAAAAATATTGGAACACTTTAATAAATTAAAACAGAAATCATTATTGACAAGTTAAAAAGCTGACAACTGTTTGATTAACTTATTAAATAAGCATTGTTAAATTGAAAGATAAACAATGAACAAATTATATTTTAATTTATTAATAATTGTTTATATTTTAAACATTTATTAATAAATGCTTCTTCTCAAAAACAGATTGAGTAAATAAAAATACTAATGTCATTTAATAGATACAAAAATTCTTACCTTTTTATTTTTACATTTTAACCCATAAGATGCAAAATGTTTGATTACATTGGCATCGAGGCGTTGAACCTAAAATATTGAGAATTCATTAAGCAAAAGATCAAGTATTTTTTCAATAAAAATTTAAATAGTGTAATTTTTGTGTATATTACCATGGCTTCAAACCTTTTTCTCTGCAAAAAGACTCATGAGTTACTATCATGGATACATTTTTAATTGATACAAATTGAACTTATTTTTTCTTTTATACAATTACATTACTGGTAAGCATCAGTAATCCACTTAGTAATATAGGTAAGTAAAATAAAAGAATTACTCAAAAAAGAAAAGGTTTTAAGGAACCTAAAGTAACTTTCATCATTATCAATTTTTAAAATCACTTAAATAAATCCATTGATATTACAATTAGATAAAAATGCCATGCTATGAATTTTAATCCTAAGATTATAATTTAATTCAAGTTTACAATTGGTATTTCAACATTTTTTATTTGTATTGATTTACAAGTTTTTCAAGAGAAAAAAATAACCAAACTAAAAATCATTTTATCAACAAGAACAGCATTTATAACAATTTCTTTTTAAAACTAGACAAATCTCTTAATAAAAAGAAAGTGTTTCACTCTTCATTTTTTCTGTAAGTTGCTTGTAGGTAGATATTTTTCCGTGTTAACAAACTAAAAATATTACAATGGCCCTTCTGTCACCTCTTATCTGTGGGGTGTGGATATATTCCAAGAACACCCCCAGTAGATATCTGAAAGTGCAGATAATACTAAATATTATATATTTTCCTTTAGAGGCATACCAAGTTTAATAGACAAATTTATCACAAAAACAGATTAACAAAAAATATAACAATATACTGTAATAAAAGTTAGGAATGATGTTAGCACTAAATAGTTTCCTGCTAGTAAATATAAAGAAAATATGTATAATTGGTTCTTGTACATTTTAACAATATGTTGCCAGAGACTAAAATAACTATTTCATTGGAGATCTCTAAAAAGAAAAAAACTGCAACATTTGATAGATAACAGAAATGGTCAATAATTATGATAAAAAAAAAAAAACAAAAAAACACTGAGTATTTTATTAATACTAGAAAACATTCTGCATATTCTAGTTTATAAAGAGAGATTTAAAGTCAAAAATGGAAGGAAAACATTTCACATTCACCTGTGCTTGTCTGTAGTCTTGAATAGTTGATAAAGTTTCAGCAAATAAAGTCAATTGTTCTTTTGATGAAGGATTTAAAACTTCAGTCTCAACATAACTGGAAATCTGTTTTGAGAGTTCATCACCTGCCCATAAGAAGAATGCAATAAATTTATTCTGCCATCATTAAATGTTCCTTACATATCAAGGGACATTTAAAATAATTGGCAGAAAGAACTTTCCTCACTCAATTACTAGGGCCACTAAAAAGTAAAGCTGGTTACTAATAAAAAATTCAATTTTTTTTTTACTTTTAAATATTTACCATAAGTGCATTTAATACTTACATATTTTTTTTCAAAAACTTACACTGCCTGCTATATGCACATTATATATATATATATATATATATATATATATATATATATATATTTAAGACATAATATAACTTGTGCTTAGTGCTATTTCAAAACATTAGCATACAATATGACTTGTTATGGGGGTGTATTTTTATTATATTGTGTGTTGGAGCATTGTTTAGCTTAGTTTGGACTGCATAGTATCCAAATGAAGCTAAAATGGTAGTACTCAGGAGAAATTTTCGTTAGCATTTTTTATTCATTTCTTTTCAGTAAATGACAATTTCCTATTTTTCCCAAAAGGGGCCAGTACAGCCATGCAACAATTCTATAACAATGAAAGCAGTGAAAATGCTAATATATAAAATCTATAATTTTACAAGCTGGTTTATTTCAAAAATCAAAATCTTTTAGCTTAAAGACATGTGTTAGAATAGGTACCTCCACGAAATCGCTAAAAAAAGCATAGCTTGATGAAAAAACGCCAACCTTGCCGAAAACTAAATTTTATTGTCTAAATGCTTATGTTATTATTAAGAGGAAAGACCAAAGTTTTTTTTTTAATTATTTTTAAAAATTTTCCTTCTTTTAGAACATTCTAAATTTTGATTAAAAAACTTTTTTTCTATTTGTATCAGCGGAACTAGTAAATAACATAGACAATTTTTAGCACGTTTTTTTTTGGTATGAGACACATTAATTTGAAAAATTGTGCAAAAATAGAAATAATTATCGGATGTTAATGAAACTTTCAGGAACTATTCACAGATGATCAAAATTATTATAAATATGTTTTTTTATGAAAGTCATGGTAGAAATATTTTTTAAAAATATTTATTACCCCCCCAACTAATTTTATGAAAACGCTAGAAATTCGATCGCATCGGTTTTAGTGATTACAATAATTACAAGCACAGGTCTTTGAGGAATGCAAATAATGTTTTTTTTTTTTTTTAATTGGATACGCAGTACCTGAAAAATCAGCTCTGAATTGTAACATACAAAACTCAATAAAACAAAGATATTATTTAATTTCAAATGCTTTTATTTGCTTTTAGTTGTTTTTATGAATATGGACAATATTTTCTGAAAGCAAAAAAATTTTCGATGAAAAATGAATTTTTAATACAATTATTTGTTATTTCATTAATTATAATAGATTTTACATTTAAGTTGTTAAAATATTATAAAATTAGTTAAAAAGCAGATCGGCTTTCATAAGTGTCCTTATGAGATAGATCTTTTTTTTAGCGCGTTGTAAATTGTATCATTTTGACTAATCAGAATATCCCCAGTAATTAAGAAATGTAATTTTGTGCTTATAATCGAGCTGTAATTATAAAATACGGAAGACCAACCAGAATATAATTAAGTTGCGTTATTTGAGTTAAGCATTGTTCTCTGCTGTTAAGGCCTTTACTTTTGCGAAACATGTGGAGAAGTTAATTTGATTTTTCAATTTCAACTGAGAAGGGTACCTACAAGTATCAGTATCATCTTATGAAATTTATATGATGTTATTTTTATATTAATCTCAGTTACGACATTTTTCCATAAATGAAATATCAAAATTAATAATAAAATGAATGCAAATAACAGTAGAATGTAATAAATGTACATAAAATTATAGTATTTTATGTACAATTCTGATAAAATTTCATAAGAAAGGTACCTATAAATTAATTAACTTTTTAAATTTGGTTTTTCGCTAAGTTAAGTTTGGTTAAAAATATTTTAAATAAACATTATAATTTCTGATTTTCTTAAAATAAGTTTTGAAAAAATGATAATTGATATTTAAAAAAAAATTTCAAAATCAGATTTCCAGTTTTTTTTAAAATGGAAAAAAAAAAAATGGTCAATTTTGCTGACTCAAAAAAACTAGATTTTTAACGAAAATTTCGGACGTGCTAGGAACGATTAAAAAATGGAAAAAAATACCCCAAAAATACTTTGACCTTTCCTCTTAATAATAACAAACATTTAGACGATAAAATTTTGTTTTCGTCAAGTTTGGCGTCTTTTTCATCATGCTATGCTCTTTTTTTAGCGATCTCGTGGAGGTACCTATGTTAGAAGTATAAGCTATTCATGACAGAAGAGATATTTCTAATTTTTGATAACATGAAATTTGGGGAAAGCAGAGATCTTGACATAAGTATTTAATTATTTTTTCTTCAGCTCTGAAAATAAGTAATTATATATACACAATTACATGTGTTTTGTTCAGGTCTGCTCTTGGCAATAAAACCTAGTGACTTATTTTCCACAAAGTGATGTTAAAAAGTGTGCATGTCAAATAATCTTGAAGAGATGTAAATTGTTTGTCATTATTGCTGTGTTTTTTTTTTTAATTTGAAATTTCATACATATAATCTGACCCAACTGTATTAACTACAGTCAATTTATTAAAATTGTTGCATTTTAGATTTCTTGATTTTAGAAACTGCATAATTCCTTGAATCTAGACTTGAATTATTTTTATAGTTCTTTAGTGTGCAGGTCATTTTGATTTCTCTGTAATGTAGACTAAAGTAGTCGAGATGTATATCAATAAGAAATTGGTTCTCTCCCATTCTGAATCTATTTACTTGTCCTGTGGCACATAGCCATTTTAAAAAAGTGAATCTACACATATTTGTATTGTGTTGTGCTCAAAACCTTGCATTTAATACAAGATTTAAATAGATAACAAAATGGAGTCCTGCAAACAACTTGTAACTAAAAAGTTTCCCAAATCTAATGAAAATGTAAGAAATACTGACTAGGTCATTCTTCAGCCAAGGGTATTTAATATTTTAAGGGAAAAAAAAAAAAAGGAAAATAAAAATGGTCATTGATATACCAACTGGATTGATCCATTTCAGCAGGAATAGGTAGACCAAAGAGGCTATTCCAAATGTTACCCAAAACCCACTTTGCTAAGCAAAAAAAAAAAAGAAAAAAAAAAAAGAAAAAATTGTGTTGAAATTTATATGAGCCTAATATCATAATGTCTTCTTTAACTGTCTCACTTCCTAACAATACTCTCTGTTACCTTTTTTTTTTTTCATGGAATAATCCAAATGAGGGTTGAAGAATGAATCAACTAAAAAGCTGTTTTAAATAACAGCAAATATTGGATTCATTAAGGACTCTTCTCAAAGTGATAATCAATATAATTAACTGACCACATACTTCCAAACCAATCTTTTCTAATCACTGCTACAACTAAGATAGAATGTTGAAAAGTTCTTGCCTCAAATAAAAAGATATTAAAAAATATTCTAATATTTGGTTAGGTTTTAAAAAAAATAATACTGAATTATAAAATGCATTATAAAAAAAAAAAAATGAAAATCTTTCTTGAAGCTTTAACTTTAGTTTTAATTCCAAGCTAATAGATTAAATTTAATATTTCCAATAAGCAAAGTACTTTAGTGCATTTCAAACCGAATTTAAATTGATCGGAATCTTTTTTTTCCTCCTATCAGTAAAAAACTATAAATTCATCCATATTAACAGATCTGTCAACCCAATAAAATTCTCCTTTTTAAAAATCTTTCAAAAATAAAATTACTTTTCTAAAATGTTATTAAAGGATTTAAAGTTTAATTAATTGAAACAAATATTACTTTTAATTTAAAATATTGCAGAAAACATTTTTTAACATGGAAGGGGTGGTTGGTCTTCGATGTGCTTAGTAATTTATTGACAGTTTCATCTTTGGAAAATTTAAATAAGTGGGACCTAACAGAAAAAAATAAAAATGCTCGAATACAATATAAACACCAATTTTATTTATTTATTTAGTTTTAACTAACCAGTAATCTTAAAAATTTTAAATATTCTAAGCAAACTATTACTTTATTGAATTTTATTTTATTGAATTTTAGGCTTACTTATGAAGATAGTTCTTGAGAAAACATTACAAAATTACCAATAAATATTAAATTTGTTTGTAAGTACCTCTTATTTTCTGATAATGCAGTATATGAACATCTTTATTTACAAAAATTGACATGTTTGTACACACACACAAAAAAATTCAAAATTCTTTTTAAAATATGTCGATTTGTAGTGAGGTTTAGTAAATACATTTTAATCTAACATCACCACTTGGCTATCAAATTTTTCTAATTAAAATTTAGAATACGTGAAACCAATTCTTGTAAAAAATTCATTATTCATAAAAAAATGGTTTTAAGAAAATAGTGTTCATAATATTCATAAAAAGCAGAAAAGCTAAAATGTCTAGTTTTGTATTTTTTTTATTTTATGATTCAGGGCAAATTTTCTATAACTGGGGGTCCGGTTTAATCCCACAAAATTTAAAATTTAATGATTTAAATTCTCAGAGGACTTGTCCCTAACAAATATAAGCATTAGGCAATTTAAAAAAAAAAAAAAATCTCTCAAAATTTCATAAAAATACATTTTTTTTTTTTACAAAATTTTTTAGAAAAGAAACGTTTAAAAAATAATTTCATTCATTTCTAGAGGGTTTCATTAAAATCCAGCAATTATCTGATTTTTGCAAGAATTTCCAAATCAATGTGTATTTCATCACAAAAAAAAGTCCTCAAATTTCCAGTACAAAATTTAAAACTGCGTTGACGCAAAAAAGTTTTAACAAAAATTTCCAAGGTTCTAAAAATGATAAAATAATTTTACATCAAATCATCCTTTGATCTTTCCTCCTCTTAATAATAACAATTTTGATAAAATTTTGTTTTTATTGCGTTTTTGGGGCATTTTGTTTTCGTCATGTATCCTATTTTTTAGCAATTTTTTTTGAGCTACCTAAGGGTAAAGAATTTAAAACTAAAAACAATATTAATTTCTAAATTGTAGTAGTTTTGGTCCTCCATACTTATTTAAATTTTAGGAATTTTTTTTTTTTTTACTAAGATGGCAGTGACAGTGGAGGATACTATTGTTGGCCTATGACCTTGATGACATTTCACGTTCTATTGTAAACGTTATTTTCGCCTTATATATATATATATATATATATAAAAAAATAAAAATTCAGTTAGTTAAAAATTCCTACATTTTACTTTGAAAGAAATCTCTAGGATAAAGTGGATTTTTAAATTTGTTGTTTTCATTTTTCGTCTATTTACGATTTACCCATAGAATGGGTAAATAGACAAAAAACTTTTTTTTTTAGCAAATACCTAGTAATTAAAAACTCACTAATAAATGTAGTAAAATGATTTATACTACATTTATTAGTGAGTTTTTAATTACTAGGTATTTGCTAAAAAAAAAAAAAAATAAGTAAACAAATATGCATTTCAATTATGTCTCTTTCCTTTGACTTTGAAGTTAAATTTTTTGGTTTTAAATTTTTAGCCTGACCCTTTTCAAAAAATAATTTTATCACGTTAAAAAGGTTTTTTAAAAATTTGCACGGTCGCTTATTGATTGATCCTCCATTTAAACAATTTTGATTTGAAATTTGATCATCCTGCTATGAATGAAGAGACAGGGACCAAACTAGTATGCTCCGTATTAATTACGTTGCTGTCAGTTATTGGAGAGTCTAAGTAAAACGACGTCTTAAAACACTAAACACTAGTGACTGGAAAGTGAAAATTGTTTTATTTTTTTGTACAACAAATTGGTTAACAAGTGGTTAATGTGCTCATTCAAACTCGATTCATATGAACTGAAAAAGAAACGAACGATCGAAAAAAAAGAAAAAAAGTTCCCACCGACCTTATTGTTTATAGAATGTCTAATCTCCAATACCCAAAATTAGATTCAGAAAATAAATACACTGTCAGCAAAAATTTGAAAACAATCTTCGAAGAAGAAATTCATTCATTACATTTATTATTGGAACGATCAAACTGATTTTCTTTTATAAAAAAAAAAAAAAGTAGTGTAAAATTTCCGCACAATGTTTTGTTTTTATTTTTCAAAACAGAAGCGCTAGGAATTTTTGCACACAAGTCAGAAATAATGTTCAGTTACCAACATAAAAAGAACAGATTTTCGAACTGTGTTTTGATTTGAATTGAGGTTTTTCTTTGTAAAATTCAGCCAAAATATTTTCATTTTGTCGTGTATGTAAAAAAAAAAAAAAAAAAAAAAAAAAACTTAAAATTGATATTTGTAATTTAAATAAAATACTTTTTTTTTTAATACTTTAAGTTAACAATTCATTTGGAAAGCCGATTTACATGACTCTTGAAGTGATATTTTAATTAAAGCTTTAAAGTCTTTTGGTTTTAAGAATAAAGACAAAAAACGAGAGATGTGAGAAAAAAAAAGTTTTAGATTCATATTTTCAAACTTCGTGATAAACGAGAAAAAAAATCACAGTAAAAGAAAAAGAAAGAAAAGTAGCACCTTTATCTCTAATTTTTGCAGTTTTTCTAGCGTAGGAACTGAAAGTAGCACATAAAGCCCCAAAATTCTTTTCCACATGCGAAAGACGTTCTTGAATAAATTTGGACATCTTTTCGCTGAAGGTACAAGAAAAAGAAAAGAATGATTTAAAAATCGTTAGTAAAATTTTTTTTTGTACACTAAAAACAAACAAAAAAAAAAAAAATTAACGGTGAACACGGCAGAAAATGTAAAAATTCCTATCAAAAAGTTAACTGAGTTCTGAGAGTTCATACATAAAGTTTTAAAAAAAAAAAAAAGAAAAAGTTTTTTTGTTTTTGTAGGTAGAAACACTACAAACATTTCTGAACTCTTGTTAATTGGTTAAAACTAAAAGAATGATACTTAGTCTAAAAATAAGACAAAAGTGGTTATACATTTTTTATGAAAAATGAACATTCAACTGGCTTATGATAAAAGTTTTGTTATGCAAAATAATTTCAAACTGTTTGGATTATACCTGGAGGAAGACTTTTCTGTGAAGGAGAGGTTCATCGTGAAATACTTTTTAAAACGGTTGATAAGCACAACAATAAACAAAATTTCTCTCCATACACAAGAGAGTTCCAAAGCTTTTGTAAAAATTTAACTGACATGAGTAATGTTTACAATTTGCAAGTCTGGCGAAAAAAAAGTGATTCACACTAATCGAGAATTCTTTTTCTTTCCAGTCCTACCTTTTGGGGACAAAATGTACACAGCCTGTATTCTGATTCACATGAAAACGAAATCTTCCGATTCAACAGAAGACAGAAATAGGTACTGCCAAAATATGGGCTAAAAAAGAAACTAAAAAAAACATAAAAAATAAAAACGCATTTATTTTAAAATAAATAATTTTATGAAATTTGATCTTTTTTTTAAAGTTTGGTTTTAATTGAAATATAATAGCTTAAAGGTAATTAAAATTTTTTTTTTACGTATTTCACTTGTTTTTAAGACATTTTTCAAATATTGTCAGCCCTTAGGCGTGACAATATTTGAAAAAATACAATGTTCGATTGTAAATTAGGCGGCCTAATTTACAATCGAAAACTGAAAAATAAAAAAGACAAAATTCAGAACATTTTAAAAATTTCTTAAAAATAGAGATTTATTTCAAAGGAAATTATTAGTAACATTAAGAATTATCTTAATTAATTAACTTAACTTAATTAGAGTTATCTATAATTAAAAACAGAACTTTGGAAAAATATTACTCCCGCTTCCTTTAAAATTAAAAATATAGCGAAAAAAACCTAAACACAGAAAAGGTGTATTCGACTATTAGAAATTAACTCCAACGACACCCCATTTTGATTTAAAAATTAAAGAAAAGAACTGACTCAAATTTAAAAAGTCAATGCGAAAGATAAAAAAACTACCAAAATGCAGAAACTGGTTTCGTTTATATTTTAATCATTAATCTTGTAATTATTAAGTTAGGGAAGTAATTTTATTTTATAGGCCTTTATGAAATTTACCATGAATATTTGTCAAACAACCTGTAAAAACCGGTGTGCCAAAAAACTGTTTTTTCCCTTGACACCGCTGTTATTTTGTACTACCTTCACTGCTTCGGTAATATTTATTTACAAGATTATAAAAATATGTGAACCAAGTACAATGTAATATTTATTATTTATCTTTTATAAAGATTTATTATTTACCATTTTATAAAGAAATAAATGTGAAAAGAAATCTTTTTATTAAAATTTTTTTTATAAAAATATCAAATATTTATTTTTTTTGAAATTGATAAATGATAAACATTGCATTGTATTAGTTGATTTGAAGTTTTTGGGCTTGTATTATTAGAGTGTTGTAAATATAAAATTATTTGCATAAATAAACAATCCAATAAATAAATAAATAGTGTTTAATATTTAATAGTTTTTATTATTTTATAGTATTTAATATTTTGTTGTAAATTCTCAAAGAAATGTATAAATTTACTTTCATGTGATTAGGTTTTATTGAAATTCTAATCATTGCTTTCTAAAACAACAAACATTGCTGAGGGTGTGAAAGTAGTTAAAATAATAGCAGAGTCAAGAGAAAAACTATCCTTTTGACAAAGAGTTTTATTGTGGGCACGAAGGTTAAAGATTGCTGAATAATTTTATATATAAAAATTTATATTAATAGGAATAATGATCAAAGAAGGTAATTCAAAATTGTTGACTTATTTCCTATTTGATCTTCCATACAAATGATCTAACAAGCTTAATCAAGGACGAGAAGTGTGCATAGTGACTAAAATGAACACCAATGGCCAAATATATAATAAATATGTAACAAAGGCTAATTACATTTAACAACCACTCTTGCTGGGATGACTTAATATAAACAGATTCCAACACCTTAAATTTCATTTGATTAATTTTTTCTTCTTGTTTTAATGTCTGTTTTTATCACTCTTTGGCAGGTAGGCATAAATCAGTTTCTTGATTTTGCCTTTGTCTTCAAAATTACAAAGTATTATAATTTAATTGACTCTTTCTACTGTCTGGTCACCATGAGACACGTTTTCATAAATAAAACTCAATTCTTCAATTTCTGCTTTCACTTCTGAAAATTCTCAACCAAGTTTTTTCAATACATGGCTTCTAATAACATCTTTCCCAAAACCATCAAAGTCATTCTGTTCAGGTCTGTCTTTCCTTCAAACTATCTTAACCTCTTCAAGTCAAGGGTCAAGTGTTATCTTTCCTACATATCCTCATAATCTGCATTTCTTACCTCTTTCTCTTACATTCATACAACGACCTCATTCAGTAATCCCTCTACCTTGAGTGGCTTTTTTGGGCCTTGTATTGGGTGAACAATTTGTAAAAAAAAACAAAGTAGCAATCAGTTTTTTTCCCTACTCTTGAAGTAGAAATCAGTGTTGCTTGTGATTTTTCTTACACCCTTATGAACTGTAAGATACCTTGGCTATAATTAAATATTCAGTTTATTCTGTGTCTTTGAACAATAAAGAGAAAATACTTTGAGAAAAGAAATAGTATGATTGTAATTGCAAAGTAATACAAGCATTTAAAAAACAACCAAACAAAAGAAGACTTCTCTCTCAAAAATTTCATTGTTAATGGCTGGTCCTCTGAAGCTCATGAGATTTTGGGGTTAGTCTCACCCAGATTTTTGTTGGAAAAATAAAATCTGAGTGTCATGCCCACAAATTACAATACAAAATTATAAACAACACAAAGAAAATGATCTTTGCAGAAAAGGAAGACGAGCAAGCTAAATATGATAACAACATTTATACAGCAGATACATGTATTTAAATATTGCAAATGAATGTTTTTTGTTGTGGCCATGAAGAGACTAATAATTCGATGTGATTTATTGCAAGTGAATCTGCAAAGTTTGGAGAAATATGTATGCCGATGTGTCTGTGAAACACATGCTAATGAAATGTGTGACTGATTTTGTGCTAAAGCAATATTTTTAAAAGACAGTGAACAAGGAGTGTTGAGAAGATTTACTTCACCATGGCTTTGTATATAGGAAAATCATCTCTGACATGGTGTCATGGTAACGTGTTGAAGCTGGTTAGGTGTTGCTGACTGTGTCATTGCAGATCTGGTCCTTACTGTTCTGTTTCAGATCTGTCTGTTCTGTTTCAGGTATGGCCCTTGACTGTCGCTAACAAGCTGTTTTTATGGCTAATGGTGAGTTGGTGGCCAGCTCACAAATTCTATCTGAGTTCCATGTGGCAATGTACTAAGTAACCCAAGCCCTGCCCTATTTCCAGGTCATTTGGAGTTCAACTGCATCGATATCATAGAGAGCATATTACATGACTTGTCATATCCAATCAGGTTCCAGAAACCACATTTAATTTTGGAGCCATGGTTTGTACAGAATTGTAAATTTTTTTTTTTTTTATCTATAGTGCTGAACAAAACACTACCTAGTGACATTAAGCTAAGTCCATTGGCAGGAAAGGTGGAGTAATAGCCACAATGATTTTAAATTGTAACTTACAAATGTTAATTTCAGCAATAAAGCATTGCCCATATAACTGTATATTTGTGTCCCATGTGGCGAATTATAGACTTTTGTGACTGAAAGATAAGCTTTTAGGACATAGGATCCAAGTTTAAATCTTGTCAGCAGTTACTATTTTATTCCTATTGTAATGGTCAAAGAGAATTCAACCTAGAAAGTTGGGGTAAAAAACAATTATAAAATGAAGAAATGATTATCCTAAAATTAATTTAAAATATTTAATCACAGAATTGAAATTGTTAAAGTATTACAGATATTCAAGTCTTTTAAAGGCCTTAAAATATACAGTTGCAATTGAATTATATGTTAATAGTAAATTATTATTTAGTAATAAGAATCAGTTAAAATATTAATATTATATATATATATATATATATATATATATATATATATATATATGTTATTATTAAATAAAATCCAGAATCACCTCATATCAGGTGATTTTGGATTCTAGTGATTATTTTTCTGGTCTGTAATAATAAATACATTGAGCTCTTTTTGTGAATCAGTTTTAATATTTTATATTACTAGGATCCACTTGGATTATATACCAATGAATTAATTACCTTTAATATATATATATATATATATATATATATATATATATATATATATATTTATATATTTACTAATTTAGGTTACTCTGGCACAAGGATATATGCCCAGGAAGATTGAACCCATTATATTTATAATGATTTGCAAGACTAATTTATTAAGCTCTACTTTTGAGTGATGTTTTCAATAACTTATATATATATATATATATATATATATATATATATTATTTATTGTGTGTGTGTGATCTACAGGCAGACTGTTTTACTCTATCACAGCTCACCAGTGTGGCTAGACATCAAATTGCTTCCAGCTGGGATTGAAACCCAGCTGATTTGGCATCAGTTAGAGAATCTACTCCTAAGCTATTAGCGCATGGCAGAGAGGATGGTGAATTTTATTGTATTTATTTTTTAAACAAACACGCCAATAACTGAGAGGGCTCAATTCAATAGAAGAGGCTTGCATTAGCAGTAGTAGTCACTGTTTACAAATTTGTGCTTTCTCTCCATAGTGCTCAATGGAAAGTAATTTTCAGGTGCATATATTGTCATTCACAGACAGACTGTTTAACTGTATTACAGTTTATCAAAATTAAAAAGACAATTTACTTCACCAGGATTGAAACCATGCTGATTTGGCATCAGTTGGTGAAGAATCTACTTTTAAGCTATTGGTGCACATCAGAGATGAAGGTGAATATATATATATATATATATATATATATATATATATATATATATATATATGTGTATATATATGTGTGTGTGTGTGTGTGTGTGTGTGTATATATACATGAAACAGTCTGTCACCTCTGAGTGTTGACTTCAATGTTCACTTTTATATTTATATATCCTCTATCCCTGATATTGAGCACATTATTCCATAAATATAGCACACTTTAAAACTATATTTCTTTATATATATAATATATATATATATATATACACACACTTACAGTAATAAGACTGACCACAAATTTAATTTTAAAATTGCTACTCCAATTAAAAGAGAATGCAATTTGAAAATGTTTAAAAAGTGCTTTAATTGCTAGATCATCCACAGTAAATCTGCATCAGATCTTCTATTATCACAATGTGGGATATTTAATGTCAAAAGTGATGGAAACATAAACCAAAAGAAACTAAATGAAATTACCTAGTCTATATACCCATAACGTATATATATAAAAAAAATTAAATTAAAAATTTTCAGTGTCCCCTTTCCTTCATTCACATATATATAAGCATCTATGCAAACATCACTTTCCACTTTTATATAGTTTTTTTTTTTTACCTAAAATTTTTCTTGATATATAAAATTTTATGTATTGCTTTCCCATGTATATGCAGAGTATCCAGTAATAATGGGACACATTTTAAATGCAAGTATCTTAGATTATAAAATATAAATTTTGCTATTTTCTACAGATATCTGATATCTTTTTTGCTGATGGTGAACTCTCATAATGTTGTGGACTCCAAAAGAAATTGCATACGTTTATGTTCTCTTTATAGTGGCAACCATCTCAGGATTGTAATATTCAAATTTTAGATAATATAGATAATATATTGAAGTCTTGTATATCAGTTATACAATAAATATATCTGGCATTCTATGTCATTTTTATAATCCAAGATATTTCCATTTAAAATGCGTTGCATCATTATGGGACACATTCTCTCTCTCTCTATATATATATATATATATATATATTTAGAGAGAGAAAATATCCCCAAATGATGCATTTTCATTTTATGTTTTAAAATGCAAATATCTTGGACTATAAAATATATATATATATATATATATATATATATATATATATAATATATGATATTTTTTGTTTAAAAATATTATTATAATAAAGCTCTACTTATGTATGGAGCACTGTCTTCTTAAAAATAAAAACAAAAATACTAAGGAACTCCGGATTATGCACCCAACATGTTCTTTTCTATTTTCTGCATATCTGCGCACTTATATATATATATATATATATATCCAGGTAAAATGAGAACAAATGGGGTATAATTTCACTGTACATAAAATTTAATTTAAAAAATGGCTCAATACAGAGTAGAGCTAAATATTTATTTTACGATATTTAACATTTATGGTGTTGAAACAGAATTGCTATTATGTGGTGATTTTTAACATGTTTTAATATCCTAAAATAAATAATATATATATATATATATATATATATATATATGAATACACAAAATGATTATGTAAATGCTATAGTGGAAATGAAAGCATTTACAAGCAAAAGATTAACAACTGAAATTGATAGGAAAAGATGTGATTTAAAATATAACAAAAACATCTGGGCTAATTCTCCTTAAGACTTCAGATATATTGTTGAAAGTTCTATGCTTTGGTGTAAATTATAAGAGTTGAGTTTCCTTTAATTATTATTAGTGCTTATTAATTTAATACATTTAATCAATCACTCAAAGTTCAGACCAGGGCCAGTGCAAAGGTCTTGTGCGTCCTGAATCTGTGATACAAGACTCCCCCCAATCTACTACACCTCAATTCTTACAAGGTAGTATTCATATAAAATAGAAATTTTATTGTAATCTATGTACAATAATAGATCATACACAATATAGGTGAACAATTCAACTAGAAAAACTAAAAATAAATAAAATGTACCTAAATACAAATTTGAGACATGTCATAATAGATCATTCCATCTTAAATAAATCAATAATGTTTTGTGGCAATTTTTAATATTAACTTGAGATTTTTCTTGTTAAAAAGCTGAATGATTTTAACACATTCAACACTGTGGATAAATAATAATGAATTTTATATATATTTTTTTTTTGACACTTAGCATGAGCAAAACAAATTCATGGATTTGGACAAAGAAGAACATAGTATGATGTCAAAATGAGTGAAATTTTTTAATCCTAAAATAGTCAGTTGTGCTTAGTTTAATTTGTAATGTATATAAATGTAGGTAGAAAAAAGCAAATGTTGATAAGACAGCAAGGGTCACAAAGCACTGCCTGGGGTCCCCAATCAGACTTGGCTTCACCCAGTTGTGGGGTTTGGGGCTAGTACACACTGGCCCTGGTTCAAGCTATTACTTGCATGATGGATGTCTATAAATTGTTCTTTGGCAAATGGTCAAATAGATAGCCACTTTGAAGAGCTAATATTTGCATTGTGGCTGTGTGTGTGTGTGTGTGTGTGTGTGTGTGTTGAGTAATTAACAAGTTGGGGTGATATGATTAAAAGAGACAGTCTAGTGACATATTATGAAGGACCCCAGTGACCCTTGTCACCATGACTGATGAAGCAAGGCAGATGTGTGTCATTTATTTAGGCTTGAAAAATAGTTTTCAAAATGATTTTAGCAACATCTCTGATTGGTCCAAAAATGAATAATTGCAATTTGGCACTTATTCGGTCCCATAAAAATAATGGAGATATTTTTGTCATTCAACATGTGATTGTCATGGTATTAAGATGGCTGTTACAATCACATAGTTTCTTTAAAATGTCTTTTATCACAACATGTTTTATCACAACATTTTTGTTAGATGTGTCTAATAGATAAGATATGTAATAGATGAAGTATATATATATATTGCTGGTATATAAATTCCATAGACAACCAAGAAAACAGCCCATCTTGTAATAAGAACATTATAGGGCAGTGGTTCCCAAACTTTTTTCTCTGGGTCACATTTTTGGAATGAAAATTTGCCCATGCCCCACCAAATTTTATGCGATAAAAAGTACATTTAAAAATAAAAAAAAAAACAAAGAAAGGGTTAAAAGAAGATAACTATGGATTCAAAATCAGAACATTATCATTGATAACTCTCTCTTCCAATTTGCAGACTCTAGTTACTATATTCTTAATGATTCATATAATGCAAAAATATCAAAATGATAAAATCGGTCAATAATTATTTAAAACTATTTATACTGTGATTCATGCATGCAATTACAAGTAATCCATAATAATATTTTAAATTTTGAAATTGTATCTATTTTTGGCATATGATTTTTTTGAAACTATTTCTAAATTTTTGATTGTCTTTTAATCATTCTACCTCAACTTCTATCCTCATCCACTGCACCTATGAGGCACACTGCACCTAGGACAGAAGCTACAGTGTTTTGGGAACAGGGCCTTGAAAGAAATTTTTTGAACATTGATAAGAAATGCATTTTGAATAAAGGTTGTATAAATATCTGAGAGGTATTTTAAGTTACTCCTAAAATACTTATATATTAATATGTATTTCAATTGAGTAAAACTTTGTAAGCATGTCCAAGAAAGTAGAAAAAAAACTACTTTAAAATAAGAAGTATAGACAATATGAACAAGATATAACTAATATAGAATTACCTAACCTTGTCTGTAAGGCAACTTCTAATATCCACTAGGTGGCAGTGACAGTGTATAAAACAAAAGGAAACCCTTTCTCTCTTCTCCCTCTCTTTACATACAGGTTGCTGTAGGGATATATGTCTCATTTTCCCTCCTTGGGAACCACATGTATCATACAACATAATACTATCACTAGAGTGTCTCTTGTTTGATAAAACATCATATGACCACAGCAATATTTCCGCTAAAACCTATCAGATAAATATATATCTTCCTTCAACATATAGCCAAGGAAATATCCATAGACAACAAACTGGACAACACTGTTACAAATTGGTAACCTAATGCAGTTACATTAAATTAGACCATGTTTACTACTACTGACATCAAGTGTTTCAAGGTGTATAGGGTAAAGTGTTGCATGTGTGTAAGGCTAAAGTAATTTTCTGAAATACATGTCTTACCTTACTGCTGATTTTGCCCTGACCCTGTTGAAAAAAAAAAATACTGCTTATATAGTAATGTGTCATGTGGTCTACTGTAGTGTCAGATGACCACACATCCATGAGAAGCAACAATCTACTCTTATTTTATCAATTTATTCATGTGTGCATGTGAATGTTACAGTAGCATCAAAACAGAGAAAATATGCCATAAAAATAAAATCTGACCAAGCAGCACAAAACAAGTAATATTTTTCAATTATTAAAATTAAGAAAAGAAGATTTAAAAAATAACTATTTCTGGCGCCAGTAAAAATCTATGAATAGAATGAACTTTGTCAGTTGACATTTAGACGTCAAAATGGTACCCACAAGAATACATAATCTTGTAGCAAATACACAACAGAACATTTTATGTTTGAGCATTTTGCTCCTCAATCAAATTAAAAGATGCATTAATTACGTCTAACAACACGTTTTTTCTTGGTTCCAATCTAAGTAGGAATGTTTATTTAAAACATGGTTTACATGTTTTTGTGACACAAGGTCAAAGGGGAAATGCGGGGAGGCTGGTTGATACTGTCTCTCCTACACCTATCTAATCTGACTCACAGCTCATTCACCTCAAAGGACAAGAGATCACAAAGCAGATGGGCTGCTTTACTCTGATCTCTCAAGTCCCTTGAAATCAAGCATGTCAACTTGATAGATATTTTCTAGGTCTATTCACACACTAGAAAGTAATCTCTGTGAGACAGGATATCAACAGATTGTCTTAGGCTATCAGTGGCCATGTTGGACATAACCCATCCATCTTTAACAATGCCACTGATGTCTGTGGGGAAGGTTAGCTTTACTGCTCTATATAAAATTAGGTGGAGCAAAACTAGGGCCTCCCCTAAACAATGTTTTGACCTTTTTGTTAGCTCAGGTGATGCTACCTGTGCCATCCTGTTCTCAGGATTTGAGTCTTTGGCAGCAGATATAAGGTCCCAAACCTTTTGAGATGGATTGGGGGAGGGAGGAGAAGGAAGGTACCTTGCCTTACCTGAAGCTGCTGCTATTGATGTTTCTTTAGTTCTTGCTGGTGAAGCAGAGGCTGATTGGGTTTTGGTGTTTTCCATGGCCTTCTCTGCCCTGCTTTTGCTTGCTTTTCTTTCTTCTCAGCTATTTTTTCCTCCTCTGCTTCTTCCTTCCTCTTTTTCAGAGAGGGATACCTAGGTGAGACATTTCCTCCACCTCTATATGCCAGTTCAGTTGTGGCAGCTGCTGTTCCTGCTCCTGTAGTTGTTCCAGCTGCTTTTGCTTTTGTTGTTGGAGCTGTCATTGTTGCTGCTTCTGACTTTGTGGTCGTGAGTGCCACTGCTGTTGCTGTGTATGCTGTTGTTTTTGTGGCAACTTCTGTGACTGCTGTCCCAAAAACTTTTCCTGTCACTGGTACCTGAAGAACAAAGTCTCCACTGGCAGTGCCCACTTTGCTTATAACGGCAGGCATTCCTGAAAGGTCCATAAAAAATGGTACACAGTGATATCCATTAGCATCCCGTGCAGCATTACCCTGGTCTTCCGGGTGCTCATGTACTCTGTTTGGTGCCTAACCAAAACTTGAACTACTATTTTGATGCCAGCAGGGTATTGTTGTGCTTGGCCAAAACTTTGGCAGCCATCTTGAGGCTCTTGATAGCTTCCTCCATTGTCTCCCTGCTAATGCTGATCAGTTTACAAGTTTTGACATCCATGGTTAGCAGGGAGATGGCCTTGGTGGTCACTGCATTTAGAGCCACTAGAATTGTAAGTAGTTAATGCATTGCCGATAATGTTCTTACATGTCAGTGTAATGCTGTGCATCCTTCTTTTTTGGCCTATTAGAGGCCCAAGCCGATGGAGACACAGTCTGTTCTGACTGCTGGGGAGAGCCCACATTGTGTTTGTGGCCACCACACAGCACAAATGGGTAAAACAAAAAGTCCAAGCAATGAAACAAAAAGTGAAAAACTTATCAAGCAAAGAAGAAAGGGACAAAATGTACAACAAAATGGCAACACTTACAAAGGACTCCAATTGACGTCATTTTCCAATCCAAGTAGGAATGAAAGCAAAAATTTTCTCCTCTCCAAATTTATAGAAAAATCATACAGATGCACACTAGGATTTCTTCCTAGCCAATAAGATAGACCACTTTGTGATCTCATCCGCCATATTTTTGTTTTCTTGTCTTAAAGTCTGTTATAGTGGAACACACCTATTCTATAGTTAATAGACTCTCCCACCTATAATAAGTAGGAGTAGTAGAAGGGGCTCAGTGGGTCGGTCAGTCAGTCGATGCCAGATGGCTGTTAGTCGGATACTAAAGCGACCACAACTAGATTATTCTGCGTCATACCTATTATATGAAGTTCCTAACGTTTTGTATGTCGAACCTATTTTAGGACCGACTTAGTACAAATACAAGCCTCCACTGTGAAACCACTCCACAACAAAGTCAGAATGCAGTGATCATTTGTCTGTATTCCTTTTAATGCCATTCTTAGTTTGTGAACTTCTTTTTTAACTCATTACTGTTGCTTTGCCGACTTTTGTCTTGCATATATTATTTGCTTAATATTATCACTAATTATTAAGTCATTTATTGTTTTCATTTATAGAAAGTGGACATGCCAAGAATCAACTGGTATCTTCAATTTTATATTTAGTTTAATATTCAGAAAGTACTGAACATAAACAAGAAAATGCAGATCAACATGTATTTGATATCATATTAATAGAAGGCATTTGAAAAATTACTTAAATATGTTACTATTTTTTGACAATATAAACTAGTTTATATTATAATTATTTGTAAATAAATAAATGAATAAGGAGAAACTACTCTGTAATTAGCCAAATACCAGTTACATTTAAAATTTAAAGTTAGCTTTACTTGTATTTCTATTAAATGGTAATCAGCAGGAGTCTCATGTTAAATGATTGTTGAACATATATATTTATTATTTAAAAGTTGTATTTTGTAATAAAATATGAAAGTGCAGATGATGGAAAAAGAAAAAAAGAAAAACAATTACTGATTTGGGGCCTAAAATAATGATATCTGGGAAATAAAGACATGTCTATTAAGTAAAAAAAAAATTAAGGTTACAACAGATAATATTGATAATTCTCTCAGTCCAATAAAAGACGTAATCAAATATTTTACACAGATGATAAGAAATATGGACTTTGTTATGTTATTTACTTTTATCAAACTTTATGAGAGTTTAGAAGTCATACAGACCCATAAATGTTCAGAAATGAATCTAAAATTTTATTTCTAAAAGTAATTCTACATTATTGATATAAACTCCCAAAAGGAAATATTTGTGATAACCAGTCAGATATTATATACATATATGCAGTAATGAGATGGTAAGTAAATTATTAAATTTCCTAATTTGTTGTTTTTATTCATGATTGTGATCATTATCTGACCCTCAACTGCTTCAATCGTTGGGGTGACCTGAAGGTAGAAGAAACAAACTTTAATTCTTCTTCCTCATAATCCTTACAGTGGACTTTCAGTTAGCTTAGTGGCACCCATCACCAAGCTCTTACCTGACACCTGAAAACCATGGAATATGGTTTGGGTTACCCTCAGTCTGTACAATAGGCCCTCAGGTTTTAAATTCAGAGTTGCCTTTCTCCTAGACTGGTTCTCCCTCAAGGTTATAAGACCCAGTCTGTCCTGCTATTTATCCTTAGCTGGAGGGGGGGGGACTGATTCATACCTTTTCCAAGGGCATTAGTACATAAGTGAATGTAATAAAACTGACAGGAGTTTGAACCTGGCTCTGATTCCTCAACCTGGACCACTATCCATTATTTCACCATGCCTCCATTAATTTATGCAGTTAGTAAATAATGTCTGGAGAAATTTTCAGTTTAGCTTTGGTTTGGGTGTTTTGTTTTGTTTTACAGCATATTAATGGGATATTTAATGCAAACAAGATTTTTATTGCTGGTAATATTTTCTTTTTTTCAAAAATGTATTGCTTATAATAATCTTTAAAAAAATGTAGACCTGGGAATACTGGCAATTAAGTGGTGGTTTCACATTCTTCAAAACCTCCTGATCAGAGGTCTTGTTGCCAGATGTAGTCTATCATCATATCCAGGACAGTAGTTTAGCTTTAATTTAAATATATAGAAAATGTGATTCTATTCAAGACAGAAACCTAAATAAATTAAGATAATTATTGTCTGAATGCAAGCTGAATTTTTATACATTTTCTGTTCTTGCAATATCAGAATTATACTACTTCCTCCCATAAAAGGTGTTTCATTTAGTGTATGAAAATTATATCTAAACTACTATTATGGGATAGAACTGGTAGAAGTTTCTGATGTGGGCAATGTAAAATGTTAAATGTTAGGAATATCATTAAAGATTTTGAATACATGATTGGAATTTACTTAATCTATTACACAATATTTTAAATACTAAATATCTCCTACAGTTTTTTTTTAACCCTTTCTATCAGACATTTGCTCAAACAATATTGTTAGTAATTTTTATGTTAATATTTTGTGAGACTATCAATAAGCACTAATCTTCAGATCTAATGTACTTTTAAACACAATGTAAGATTTTTAGGAGTGGGACAAAAATATCCCAACAGTCTTTGTATATAACAAACAAATGGTATTACTTAGAAAAATTAACAATTGGTATTATTAAAAAAAAAAAACATTTTCTTGGCTGAGATGTCCAATTATGATTGAAGCCCTTAATTATTATCAGTGAAAATAATAATTTTTACTTTTTTTCCACTTTTGAGTTTATTTTTTTTATACCAACTTGATATAACAATAATTATATAACTTTCATAGTATTTATTTCTACCATTGAAACAGTGCTAGCTGTACAATATTTGATTAACACTAAATCAAATGGAAATCAGGGAATATTATGCCAATCTTCAAAACTGGGAGGGTCTGTCTACTTCGAAAATTAACATTTTACGGGAGCTCAAATACTGACAACAAGTACTGATAAGAAGCCTGCCAGTATTTAACTTCTTTAGCTGGCCATTATCAGGCACAAGGTCATGATTGTAGGACACCAAGTAATGGTCAACCTCACTACAGTAATAACCATTTCTGAGACTATCTTGCTAACTATCATTCCATGATGAAGTATACAACAATGCTGGCTAAATGATTATAGTTAAGGTTTTATTTTATCGTGTAGGTATTTTTAATTTATTCAAGCAATAATTGATATTGCATTGAAAATGAAAATATTGCATTGTTATACACCTTTAGTCAGCAAGAACTCATCCAAACAATTTTTGTTAAATTCAACAAAGAAAGTTTTGTTTTTTTAATTATTATTGTTTTTTCAGTTTTAAAATATGATGATGTATATTGGAATCAAAATTATAGATAAAATGTTCATGTAAACGTTTTATACATGATGTCACTTTGAATTAATTTGAATTCAAGTGTTTGAGAAAATACTTTGATGTAGTCATCAAAATCTCATCTCCCTTACTGACAACATCTAGTTCTTGATAATGACTGAGCTGGTTAAAATTACAACAAAACAAAACACAAAATTTGATTAGTTTCTCCACAATTTTGTTTGATCATGATATACAACTTATACTAGGAATTGGAAAAATGAAATAAAAATTAAACAGATAGTCCTTGCCAGTTAAATTTAACAAAACATGTTTGGATATCTTGTATGTATATATATATATATATATATATATATATATATATATATATATGAAGAAATATAGTCTTAAGATGTGCTATATTTATGGGATAAAGTGCTCAATATCAGAGAATTTCTTTGTGTAAATATAAAAGTGAACCCCAATTTATTCATCAAGTTAAGCCTAAAATCTGTTTTTTTTATGCAACGAAATTGGCCTGATGATTTCATATATGATGAAACAGAACTGTTTGCTCATGTTGACTTCTATGTTCACTTTTTATATTTATATATATATATATATATTATCATTTAAAACACTTTTCATATATATATATATATATATAAATATATATATATGTGCATATTTGTATGTGTGTATATATATATTCCATAATATATATATTATTATTTATATATTAAATGTGCGGTACTTATTAGAAAGCACTCAATCCAACCAAATATATACAAATATATATACACATACATACAAATATTTATATATATGTTATGGGACCTTACCCATAATAACATAATGGACTATTCCATACGTAATAAATACTGCGCCTCAAGAGGAAGCAGGGAGTTCAGTCTGAAGTCTGGAGTGAAGTCCGTCAGGAGTCTGTCAGTCAGTCAGAGCGAGCGAGTCAGTCAGTCGAGTCAGAGGCAGTCCGAAACAGAGTCGCGTTCAGACAATTACTACTAAACCTGATTGTTCGTACTAACACTTTCTACTTCTCTGTATATATTCCTGTTTGTAATATATCTGTGTTATTCCATATCCGTGTTCAAGTTCCTCTTTATTGGTTCTACCTTGGACTATCACCATGGTACAAGGAACCGGACCATAACAATATATATAAGTAAAAATATTTTTTCCATGTAAAACACATTGAAATTGGTCGCTGTGTCCAGAAAAAAAGTTTTAAACAGACAAAATTCCAATTTATAACCAGTTTAAATTTTCATCTGTTTTAATATCCCAAGAAAAGTTTGATCTTGCTGTAAAAATTTGCATATTGCTTATTGTTAAGATTCATTTTATGATGGTAAAATCTTGTTTTTTAGCTATTGGCTGTGGGACCTAAAATAAAATTTTGTCTTTTATTATATTTAATCAGAAAAAAACAATTAACATTATATTTACATTTGTTGTTCATCAACAATTACATGTGGTATTTTTCGTTTTGTTGCTATTATGTTGTTTGAAGTTTTGTTTAAATATACATCATTATAAATTATATATTGTTCAAGAAATCTAGTGCATCTGTAACTAATTTCTTATTGTTCTTATTGAAGATTTTGCTTTATATATATATATATATATATATATATATATATATATATATATATGTATCAAATTGTGTGTGTATTATTAAATGGACTAAGTCCAACAATTATTTTAATATATTTGATGTTTATATAAATATTTTTATAGATACAAATTATTTTTTTAAATGCTCTGTTTATAATAAACAGTATTAATTAATAATTACTTAAACATGAATGTCTGAAATGAAAAAACTCATAGAAAATATGTGTCCTCCATTTAAGTCTATCAAACCTGTATCCTACATGAAACATTGTTATAGCCTGAAATGTGCTATACCATTTAGCTGCCTTAGAGGAAGATATTATGGAGCAGAAGGTTCTATTATAAATGAATATATCATATTACAGAACAGAATAGGGACATTATATGTATAAATGCCTTTACTTATGGGAATATATTAAAAAAATGGAATCAACTGGTATTGGTAATATTAGCCAAACATTTTTATGATTTAAATTATTTGGCATTCATTGACTGAGCATTTCGGAACTTTTTATCAAAAATAAATTTAAAAAATCATTCTGAATTTTTTTTATGAAAATAGAATTTTTAAGTCCAGTAGCTGTTATTGTTCTTTCAAGATTTATAAAACGTTTTCCTAACAATTTTTGAAGGAGTCATAAATGTCAATATCTTGAATACAAAACATTATTTTATATTTTTTATATATATATATATGTATTTAGAAGTAATTTGGTTTCTGTTATTTGGTATTTAAATTTTTGTTTGTGAATTTTTTTATATATATTTAAAATACAAAGAAGGATGATTAAAATGCAAAGACTTCTAAATGTAATATCTACATCAAACCCTTTTTTTAAACATTGATCCTAGAAAGCAGTTTTATACAGCTGACAATTTAGATATTTCTGAATGGGTTTGGTGGTATGACATCCATATGACATCACATAAGGTATTGTTAATAGTTAGGAATTAGGAGAAGTATTACAGAATATGCAAATTATATATATAATATTAAATGATTTATAGATTTAAAACTATTAGCTTCCATTAGACTTTTCAAGAATGTTTATATCAAAACAAGAACTTATTTTTAAAAATGATGTTTACTTAATTTTGAACTTGACTTTTTGTTAAAAATATTTGCAAATATGACAGTCATTAAGTGGCATAAATTTAAGTCAATCAAAGAAATAAGGTTGGAATTCTTTACATTTCACTATTTTCATATATTTAAATTAATTAATCTTATGGATTTCATTAATTAAAGTGATTAACATAACCAAATTGATAAATTTAACATTATGATTTTTTATATTTATGCAGAAATATAACATTAAATGATTTTATAAATTTTTATTTATATAAATATTCATATTGTCACATATGTTTCTGTCGAATTTTCATACAATGCAAGTCAACTATTTTAAACAATCTGGTGTTAATAATTTTCAACAATTTAAGTCAATTGGACATTTATTGGCTATCTTTTACTAAAATTATTATTTAAAAATTCAAATAATTTTTGTTTTGATCTCTATCAAACTTAACTAGTTAAAAAATTATTCAAAAAAATTCAGCAGGAAAATAACCAGCATAAACCAATTTTGACATGTTTGATTATTTCCAGTACCTTATCCATAAAGTAAACAATCATTTTTTTTCAGATTTCATTCAATCCGTTTATCTTTCTTAAATTCAAAAATTTTAAAAAAAAGAATCAATCTTCAATGTTAGAATTAATAAACAAAAACACACCAATTTTGGTGATTTAAGAAAAAAATAATAAAACAGAACTAATTTCAACCTGGGACCTCAAACTATATAATTTTGAAAAATTGGCTTTCATAAGCGAAACTACAAAAGTAATAAAATTTCCTGAATATTTCCATTTAAAACATTTATGTACATGCTGAATAAATAAAAAATAAAACAAAGAAATCAAGATAAAATCTGCCATTTTAAATCATAAAAATTATATATAAATTTAAAATCAAATTAATTCCATTTTTTAAAAAGAAACAATAAAAATATATAAATTTTGAAAAAAAAACTGAATTTTTTTTAATATATTTTTATATAAAGAAAACACAAAATATTTCAATTAGATCCCAGTTTGGAAGAAATTTATAATTTGTTTGTTTTCTTATGTAACTTATTGATAATAAATAATATTATTTATCCCAAATCCTTGCTCTATGTTTATACAAAATCCATAAAATATTATTACATATATAAATAAAAAAAAATTATTTCAAATTTTTATAAAAGGATATTTTATAGATTCTCAAAGAGGAATCCATTAGAGATAGATTTTAAAAAATAAAGAAATAAGTATATAAATATATATTATTGTTGTAATTTGAATTTAATTTTTATTTTTTTTAATTTAAATACAATATATGTAAAAATGAATATATGAATTTATGGATAAATTTTTCTATCTATAATATTCTTTTTGATTGCATGAAAAATTAAATACTTTTCTGTTCAAAATGAACTAACATGATGCATTTAACAAATTTTGCTGCAAATTATCTTTTTTGGTAAAAATTTGAAATTTTTTTCTGTTATATTAATTTCCAAAAATCGTTAAAAAATTTTGATAAATTTATATAAGCATATAAAAGAATATCAGTACTGTGTATTGTAAAAATGAAAAAACCTTGTACAAAATTAAAAAATGAATTGCAAACGATTTTTGAGACAAATATTTAAAAGATTTTTCCAAATGTTAAAATAAATGTTATTTCTTAAATATTTCCATATATTTGATATATAGAGATTTTTTTTAATAATTAGTTATTATAATACCTAAATTTTTTATATTTTACATGAAAATAATATTAATTTAAAATTTTATGATATTTTGAAAAAACCCCCATGAAAATTTCAAATAATGTTTTTCTCAATTTTTTAGTTAATATTTTTTGATTTTCATATTTCAATTTAAATTTTAAATATATTTTATTTATATGTATTTATTTTTTTAAACAATGTATTTTTGGTATCGTTTTTTTTGAATTTATTTTTAAATATAATGTCCAAATATTTATCCATTGTTTTAAATTTTTAAATCTTTGCTCTTTATATCAAAGCCCATTTAATAAAATATGAAAATGAAGAAGATTAAAAATGTGTCAAAATAATTCTATAGTTTAATCAATAAGATTGATTTATTTATATTTGAAAAATATATATTTAAATCTGAGAAAAAAACTATTTTATCAATATTTAAATATTATTTATAAAAAATATATTTTATTTATATATATAATATTTTTCATATATATTTTAAATCAATAAAATTAAACACAAAATGTTTATTTATAAATTAAAACGTATGTCTAAAAGATATCAATTGTTGCTTTTGAAGAAAATATCAAAAATAGTAAGCAGATTATTTTCACCTTCTGAACATGTGTTTGCATGACAATGAATTAATATTTTTTATTTATTTTTTGGCAAAAAAACTTAAATATATGAAATTAATTTGTAATAAAATAACAATTAATTTTATTTAAAGATTCCAGCTATATCAGAAATTTAAAATGGAATTTGCATTAAATTTTTATTTTTTTACTTCTTTTAATTAATCATATATCTATAAAAATATATATATATGTTAATATAAATATATTTATAAGTTGAAATTTTTTCATTATTATTAAATATATATTTTATAATGATTCTTTTATAATTATACATATATTCATTATTATATGATGAATATTTTAGAAAAGGATATTTAATTTTCAAATTATATAATATATTAATATTATATCTTTAATATATATATTTTCTATGTATTTAATTATTTAAATTTTTTGATTAATTGGTTTTTTTTATAAAAATATATTCATATTATATATTTCATTATTTATATATATATATTTTAATTCTTTCATATATATATCATATATATATATTTTTATATATTGGGTATATTTATATTTAATGATTTTTTAATTTTATATATATTTCTTTCTTATATTATATTTATATTTTTTATTAATATTTTTATATATATTTATATATATATATATATATATATATCATATATATATAGGTATATTCTGTATTCATATATATATATATTTTAATATATATATTTATATATATATATATATGAATAAATATAATATATTTATATATGAATAAAATATATATATATATATATATATATATATATATATATATATATATATATATATATATATATATATATAAGAAATACATATATATTTATATATTTATATATTTATATATATATATATATATATATATATATATATATATATATACACATATATATACAGTGGGGGGAAAATATTCGTACACTTGAAAAAATTGTATTTTATAAAATGTAAAAGCCTTAAATAAAACAAATCTTGGCACATTTTATGTATAAAGACACATACTATTAAAAAATAATAATAAACTTAATTAATTCTTATTCTAACAGAAATTAATGCATTTTTTTTTAATTTAACTGGTGAAAAAAAGTATTCGTACAAATCAATTATTAGAATAAAATAATTTAATTAATTATGAAAAAGTATATTCTAGAATGTTCCAGTAATGTTATCAGTAATTATAGTTAACGCTATTAGCCATTATCAGAGCATTCTGCAATTTCTAGTCTTACGAGAAGGTTCTAATAATGCCTAAAGGTAAAGAATTGACTATTTCACAAAAACAACACATTTTGTCTCTTTGGAAAGATGGGAACAGTTACAGAACGATTTCTAACAACCTGAATATTCCTTTTACTACAATTGCTTCGTTCATTGCAAGGTTTAAAACTCGTAACAGCGTCGAAAACCAAAGACAAACAGGTGCTCTGAGGAAGATTTCTCTAAGATCAGCAAGGATATTAGGATGCCAGATCCAACAAAATCCACAGGTTACCCGAGAAGAGCTGCAGGAACATCTGCGTGCATTAGGGATTAAAGTAACCAAGCGTACAATAAGTAATGAACTACACAAAAACAGTCTGAAATCATGCATCCCAAGGAAGACTCCACTCCTCTTGAAACGACACAGAGATGCTAGGCTAAAATTCGTTAGAGAGCATAAGGATAAAGAATATTCGTTTTGGGAAAAAGTACTATGGACAGATGAAACTAAAATAGAGTTGTTTGGTCATAATTATCGAAATCATGTGTGGAGGAAGGACGGTGAAGCCTACTTACCAAAGAACACGTTGCCAACTCTAAAGTTTGGTGGTGGCAGTATCATGATCTGGGGCTGTTTTTCTGCAAAAGGTGTTGGCAGAATATCAATAATAGATGGCAAGATGAATGCCGAAAATATACCAGAAAATCCTGCAAGACAATTTAATGCGTTCTGTTGAGAGACTTCGGCTTTCCTCCTGATTGGGTTTTCCAACTGGATAATGATCCTAAGCATACCACTAGATCTACAAGGAAATGGTTAGCTGAAAGTAACGTTGATGTCTTGCAATGGCCAAAGTCAGTCCCCAGACTTGAACCCAATCGAGAATTTATGGCGATATTTGAAAATTCAAATTGGGAAAAGAGCACCAACAAATATCAAAAATTTGAAGACAATATGCCAAGAAGAATGGGACAAAATACCACTCAATGTGTGCAAATCATTAGTTGAGACGTACAAGAATAGACTGGTAGCTGTTGAACTCAATAAAGGATATTCCACAAAGTATTAAATTAAGTTAATATGCTTTTTTTTTTTTTGTACGAATACTTTTTTTTCATCAGTTAAAATGAAAAAAATGCATTAATTTCTGTTAGAATAAGAATTAATTAAGTTTATTACTATTTTTTAATAAAATGTATCTTTACACATAAAATGTATCAAAATTTGTTTTAGTTAAGGCTTTTACATTTATAAAAATACAATTTTTCAAATGTACGAATATTTATTTTGTCCCCAAAACTATATATATAAATATAAAATAAAATCAATTTTTACTTACTTTTGTTTATTAGGCATTAAATTACATCAATATTAGCATCCTCCATAGTTTACCATTATTTTATACAGTTAGCGTTAATATTTTAGTGTTCTTAAATTTTAAAGTTTAACAATATTACTTCTGTTTATAAATATATGCTGCAAAATAAAATCTTTATATTTACCTTGAAAGTACCTCAGGGTGTTTAAATACTACACTATCAAAAAGTTTACCTTTTCTTTTTTATTTATATATATATATATATATATATATATATATATAATCAAATTTCACATTAATTTTTTCTAGCACATGAATTAATTTCTAACTTAATATAAAAAGAAAATGAGAAAATCTTTTATCAATTGTTGAAAAACTCCTTGTCACACTGAATTACAAAATGTTTTGTTAATTTTATTCAATCTGGAGGTTGGAACAATATAACATCTATCAGCTATGAAAATTTAAATGTAGCAATCTCATCCTGTGTGTGTATGTGTGTGTGTATATATATATATATATATATATATATATATATATATATATATATATATAAAACCCATGTGAATGAGAGAGTAATTGGAACAGCCACGTAACTGAGTGGTTAAAATGTTGACTTTCATAAATGAGACCCAGGTTCAAATCACAACATAGTCGATTTGTCAAAAGATGACTTAATGATGTTAGCAACCCTTAAAATGCCTGAAAACAGAATCAACAATATGCCCAAGTTCTTAAATTCAAGGATAAAAATTTAAAAAACTTGAGTCCTAATTCAGTAATATAAAAAAGTATGGACAAAAAACTGGTCAAAAAATATTGCATATGAAAAAAAGTATTTAATATACAAATGGTATTTTTTGTATGTCAAGATGATTTTATCCTAATTTTGAAATATTGTTTCATTTATATACAAGCAATGATGTCCCTTTACTTTGGGTCTACACAATAATTTGGGGTCTGTCCTACAATGTTATAGAAAAACCTGTAATGAAAAATACTTCAATATTTTATACATTTTGTCATATGGTGTATGAAATAGTTATCAATCTATGTTTGTTTTATTTTCAAAGTATACTATTGCCAGCATTGTTTACTTATTCATACTTTTAAAATGATCTAAATGCTGAGGTGGTTTATCTTTATGGTCAACAATATCTCAACTTGCAGAGATTGAAGGTTTTGAGGTTCTGTTTCCAAATTCACCCTTGACCTGGGGTGGTAGCACCAGTTTTTGTCCCATCTGGGCAAACAGTAAACTTTCAAAAAACAAAAAACCTATGAAAGTATAAAATTACATTTTATATAAAAAAAAATTACCAACAATACATATTTATAGTAAAATGACAACTTTTTATCTAACACACAAAAAGAAATGGCAACCTGCTGCCTATTCAAATCTGCCTTGTCAGTCATGTATCAAAAGATAGGCAAACATAACTGACAACAATACATCAAATCGGAACATAAAAGAACTTTCATGACATTAATCAGTATAATATCCTACAATTTCTTAAAGAAATCAAAAGAAATCATTGACAAATATATTGCTTCATAACGTCAAAACTATAATCAAAAAACATACTTTTTAAACCCACTGCCTCTAGTAATCATGTTCCATACAAATTTTATATAAAAGCTATCATCTGCCATGTATTCAATTGTGTTTAGAATAACTTATATTAGTACAAAGTTCCTAAGAAAATTAAATTTCGGCTATTAAATGACACATAAGTTTTCATATGGTATTAAACAAATTTTCTTCAATTTTTCAGAGCAGAGAATAAATTTATTTGAAAAACGTAATTTTGTTATAAAAACCAAAACAATTACTTATTTATAAAAATAACAAATAGAAAAAACAAACACATTATGTATCATTTTTTTGTTTTTGTTTGTTTTTTTTTTTTAAAATTGTTCTTTATTTCTTTAACAATACTGTTTGCTCTGTACAAGGCTCAAAACCCACTCAAAAGGGTTACAGAGTAAGAGGCAAGGGGCATGATTCATAGCTATGAGAATATTAAAAGAAGATAATGATTAACCCTAGATTTGAACGGGTTGGTAGCACAAGCAAATACCTCATTCTATCTAAAATTTTTCTATTTTCTTCCCCTGATCTCGCCTCAATCTCATCTTTCATTTTTCTTTCTCAATTCTTTTTTTCCTTTTCCTTTGTTTGTTAACCCCTCCCCAATTCTTGCACATATTTTCTTTTTGTAAACCAAAATTATAAAGAGATCAAGTAACAAACATTTTAAAGTTATCTTAAATTCCCCCCCATTTAGATGGAAAATCTAGCAACATTTAAAAAATAAAATGTCTTTCTTTGCAGTATTAATCATTCACATGATGCAGTTAAACCCTGGCAAACCGCTGTGTATTTGTCCATGTGTTAAACAAACCCAATTCTTTTACTTCCTGTGAAGAAGGCAGCACAATCGGCTTTAAATTGGTCAGTCAAAAAAGCAGCCAATATTAATCTTTAATTCTTTATGTTTTTACAAAACACATTCCTTCTATCGATGTGATACAGTACGCAGTATTGTCTCCACCCAGTTCTGTCGAGATCTCAAACATTTTTCATCTATCATTATTTAATGAAAACACGTCTTTAGGTTAGTATTTCTAGTTTTCCTTCATTAGTTTTTTTTTTTGTTTTTTTTTTGTTGTTTTTTTTTTTTTTTTTTGTTTTTTTTTTGTTTGTTTTTTTTGTTTTTAATTTATAAAAATTAATGCACAAAATTAATGTAAATAATTTTTTTTTTTTTTCAAAATTTTTTTTATGCTTTATTATTATTATTATTATTATTATTATATTATAGTGAAAGGCATGTGTAAAAAAAACCTATAATTGTTTGTGATGGGCAAAAGGATTTCCAATATAGAATTTTTTTTTCTTTTAGAAAATTGTTATTCTACAAAAATGAAAATCTGTTTATTAAAAAGCAAGAAGAGAATATTATAAAATCATCTTTTTCATTCAAATTCTAAACTTTTTACAAGGATTGCATCAATTTGAGATTTGAAAATCTCTTACAAACAAAAACAACGCATCAAACTGATAAAAATTAAATTTAAAGAAGTTGTCAATGGCAGATTTAATATAAACTGTAAAGAACAAAATGTTGGAATTGATAAAGAGAAAAAAAAAAACATTAATTGAGGAAGGCATTTCAGAACAAGACTAGCACCTAAATATATATATATATATATATATATATATATATTCATATATAATAGCGACCTGTTGTGCCTTGCTGATGTCATTTTTTTTTTTTTTTTTTGGTTTTTTTTCAATGGGCAATTTTAATGATTATTAAATTATGAGAACCATTTTCATATTCAATGATCTTTTTTTTTTAAAGAATTTAAATCTTTTTGGCTTTCCATATATTTAAATATTTGAGTCATTACCAGTATTTAAATTTAATTTGTAAACACACACACACAACTCATTTTGTCTGTAAATATATTTATAAATAATGTTCAAATTAAATTTATATTTCAGTCTGATTTAATTTTTAACTGTGTTTATGACATTCATGTAAATATATGTATATGTATATTTTCATATATATATATATACTTGATTTTAATCTATTTCGGATATGATATACTCTGTACTAGTAATTTGTATTTCTACAAATCCATTATATATATATTTTTTATTTTATACATAATCTTGTTCAAAATATTTAATGCTCAAATTTTTGTAGTAATTTTAGAAAATTTTAATACCGCAGAAAGTTTTTCGACTCAAAGTTGTATGGAAAAAATTTAGACTTGTTTTGATTTAGGGACCATAAAAAATCCCATCTAGTTTATCAACAATGATCCAAACAAACCTCAAATCACAAACTAATACAGGTAATTAGAACTAATTAAAAACTTACTATTTTTCCTGTCCAATGAAAGTTTCAATAAATGTATTATATCGGACTCACTGAAATTATTAAAAAACGGCTTTCAATACATTTAAAACCGTAAATATGCAAACTTTAAAGTGAAAATATGTTATGATATGTGAAAAATATTTGGATCTTTTAAAATTATACATTAAAAAATCATATGATTCTCATTATAAAATAAGTAAGCCCAATTCAAAAAATAAAAAAAAGATATGAAAACCAAAAAAAAATTCATATTTATAAACATTAATTATTTAGAAAAATATTAAACAAATTTTACTATAAAATGATTTAAAAGAATTATAATGATTTTTTTTTTTTAAATTATTTAAATGAAAAATGAAAGTTTTTGATTTTGGTGACAATTATTTAAATTTAATTTTGATTATTTAAATTTTGCCATTTCCTTATCCAAAAATTAATTTGAAAAAAATTAAAAATAACCTCTGAATCAAAAATGGACAGCTTGTTATCTTTAATGGTTCTTTTTTTTACTGATTGAAAGAAATTTTATCATTGAATTTCTGTTTGTAAAAAAAAAAAAACACTGATTAATACAAATTAGAATCTAAAATCACTATTGCTAACATTTAATTAACACCCGAGCCAATTTGCATATTAAATTTTTATCTATATGGTTATATGGAGGGCGGTTTTAGACATTGTGTGTATATTATGCATTTTATATATATGTATATACTGTGTGTAATCATCAAGTATTCTTGTACTTGTTTGTTTGGTGAAAGGGTATTTTATATCCACTTGATTCAATTTTTAGATGATACAATAAGGGTTGCTTTGACACAGAAATATAATATGGGTCATTAAAATAATAAAAAAAAAGAGAAGTATGATGAAAACTGTTTGACCAGAAATTTGGGGAATATCCTGTCAAAAGATGTTAAATTCAAAGCTCACCACAAACCTGGTACCAGTGCAACACATGACCATCTTCTGATGAGTCTAATGATGAAGTAACTTCTATGGAAATGTTATGCTGAAACAATTTCTCCCCAAAATACACACATTTATATGTAAATGTATATATATATATATATATATATATATATATGCAATTTTTTATATATTATTTATATATTATATATGCGCTATTATTGGAAAGCGCTCAATATTAATGATAGAGCGAGATATTTTTGTCGGACGATCGCAAATAGCGTGAAACCCAGGGGTCTGAAACTCCACATCAATCAAACTATATATACATATATATATATATATATGGAAGTTATTGCGATTGATCTCAACTGACCTTTACAAAAAAATGCACATAAAGATATTATTCCCCCATCGTTCCTATTTTCGTCTTGACACGACTTAAATTTAAGAGATGAAAATTATTCTAAGGAAATTTATGGTTAGAGTAAATTCTTGGATTTAGCAACTTCTTTCAACAAACGCTCCATTTCTGACAATTTAAAATAAGCGCCCAGAAAATATATTTCAAAACGAAAAAGTTGTAATATATACAAAAATTTAAAGACTTGCTTTTTCTTTTTTTAATTTTTAATTATTTCAAATATCCTCTCAAATTCATCTGATACAGGAGGGTTAGGTAGAACTGAAAGTGAAGACTGAGAATAGATTGAGGAAATAAGTTATATAAAGAATATATATAAATGATGGATCTTCTGTTGATTCTTGATGGATCCCTCAACCACATTCAGTTTTTATGTTTTGTTTCATATGACACACTTCCGTCTCAATAGTTTCGACCTGCATAAAAGTCCACATATTTATGTAACAGACAACGATCTTGGGACATAGCCACAGCAATATTTACTTTGCTTTTCGTTGTTGTCTTTTCACCTCTTAGATGGTCAATGTGACTGGTTTCAAAATTTCTGATAAAACTCTGGTACAAATATCTCCAGTTATTTCTATCTAGGGCAAGTCACTCAAAATTAGTGTGAAGCACATTGACAGCTGAGAAGTTACTCTTTGGCTTGTCATTATATCTGAGTCAAGGACATCTAACATTCCTTTGTCCACTGTCAAGCTGACTATACATGAGGACCTTAGGTTTTCTGTCAAAGACATCCTTGACAACATGACCAGCCCAGTCAAGTTGTGACTGCATCAGGAAAGTTTCAATTCCACCAATGTTGCATTTGTGGGAAGATAAGCATTGGACACTATCACCAAAAAGTATAGCCATAGATCACGGGAGAAGTGATGTGTGGAATCCATCTAGCTGATTGACATGGGACCTATGTACAATCCATGATTTTGAACTGCCGTCAACAATCAACAATGTATATTATATATATATATATATATATATATATATATATATATATATATATATGTGTAATGTGTGTGTGATATCCATAGAACATTTAAATTTCCAAACATATTTTAGCCATTCCAATATATTGTCATCTACCATTCCAAGTGTGTGTGTGTGTGTGTGTGTGTATTCAAGTGAGCTCAAAATTGATCCAAAGTTCAGTCTCTTAATTCTGTGATTAATCAGAGTATGTGCTTTGATGAGTCACTTCATAGGCTCATTGAAAGTCACAATGTCAAGGTCATCATGCAAAGTTGAGCTGTGGTTTTGAGAAAAAAAAAAAGAGCATTAAAAGTTGATTTAGATTTTAATTTTCTTTCCTTGGCTTACACTGAAAAAAAATACAAGTTTTTCTTGAATTGCACAGACTTAAAATAGCTTTCAAGATCATTGTTAGATTTTGTTACATAATTTTATTTTATCTAATCCACATTTAGCCTTACACATAATTAAATATGAATTAGAAATGAATAACATTTTACATTGAAAAACACCAAGAAAATCTTCTAGCTCCAAACTATTTTCTTGTTTGCTGCAAAGCTTGTCTGTCTGTCTCTCAGTCTTTTCATTCTAACTGCTTTCAAATTCAAAAATCCTCTCTTTTTTAAAAATAAATGAGAAAAGATATTTGGATTTAAAAAATTTTTTATTTAATATGGGATAGTTATCAGTTGTGATTTCATAGGAATGAAACCGTAATCTAAAAATAAATTTTACTATATATTACATATCATGGCCCTGTTTTAACTGTCAACTATACTAGCAATAATAAATAAATATTGAAATATCTCATTTTTAGGATTTGCAATGCATTATTTCAGATTGAGTGGTCTAACAGATTTTCGTTTTAAAAATAAATTTTTTTATCATTTCACCCCAAGCAAGGCAATAAAGCCAATAAGATGCAAGTGGTTATTTAATGTAAAAAAAAAATGAAAAATAAAAACATTATTAAGGAGAAAAAATAAAAAAAGAGAAAAATTAAGGCAAGAAGATAACAATTTACATTGCATTTAAATTTTGAAGATCAAACTTTACTGGAAATAAAGATTTTCACAAATGAGAAGTGCAAGAAAGAAAAAAATGTTAGCATAGAACTTATGATTAAAAAAAGCCAATTCAACCGTAAATGATGAGGCCTCAATACCAATCTAGTACTGCAAAAATTTGTAAAAATCAAGTTACTCATCAGAATAATTACCATTGAATGTTTATAAAATTTGGTGTTTCATCACATTCTACTTGTGACTCTGGTAATTTTTTTTGTCATTTATAGTCCTATGAATGATCTTTAAAGATTGTTTTTCTTAAATTATATCATAATAGCATATTTGAATTAAGAGTGGACTGCAACAAATTCTTTTGTGAGGAATGGGATCATAAATGTCAAGTTCCCAAAAACACTGCCCTTTTTAAAAATACTTTTTCTGGCCTTGTATTATAATGTATAGTTCTGAATTCCTTGTAAGGTACTCAAATCAATATACACCTGATTAACCACCAAATGGCAAAAACAAAAAAACATTATGATGACAATAAGAAAGATGTGGACAATAGTCCAAAAAGAAATAAAACTATATCACTGTATGATATATCTATGATATTTTGTTAATATCTATTAAAACATTCAAATTTGTCAAAACGATCAGGTTTATGCATGTTTATAAACTGTTTGTCTACAATTATTTACCAAATTATATACATTTGAACCTGTCTCAAGATGTATACCTGTTATATAAAAATTTTTCTATTTTGTAAACAGAAAAAATAAAAGATACTTATTTTGATCAATTGTGTTACTTTAGAACAATTATTTCACTAATTATATAAATGTAAAAATAGTCTTTAGTTGGTAATAAATGATCCTGACTATAAAAAGATTCTGTTGATTATTTATGGCTAATTTGTTTAAATAATGTACTTCATATTTTTTTTTCCTTTGTACAATAATTTTAAGTAAAATTTTGCACTAAAATAAGTAACAAATAATCGTTTTAAGTACATGAATATCAGTGTCTTTTTTAAAATTTTTTTTTTTTTTATCTCTCTCAGCATCACATTTATATCTTCAGGTACCATCCCATGATATATTAAAATTATTATCTATGGCTTCTATTCAGTGATCTTTTTTTTTTTCCTCATACTTGTTGATTTTAAGATCAACATTTCAGCCAATTCATTCTTTTGATTTTTTGTATCCATATACACACACATTTTTTCCTCACCAGTAACACAACTCATGCACAATGAAATCATGAGGTGCTGATTGAAAAAATGACTATCATAATCTCTCTTTTTTACAAAGTTAACATAGATGAGCAGATATATAGGTAGTAAAGTTGATTGATCCCCAATGGGTGCAATATAGTAGGGAAACAAGATGAAAGATAAGATAGAGGGGTGCCTCTAAAAACATGGCAGAGAGACTAGAATAATTGGTCATCATGGAAAGATTGGATTACAGTTCACTAATATCAAGTGATTTTGATGATAATGATGATTATGTATAAATTAATTGTCTTTATATTTAATATGTCCTTATATATCTCTGGCAAAATCTATATAACAGAAAAAAGTTTCTTTTCCTTAATTCTCCTCCCACATCTTACAAAAAAAATAAATAAATAAAAAGACACCAAAATGCCTTTAAATTGTCTGTCAATGCAAATGAGTCCTAATTCATCAGGTAGCCTTTTTGGTGAAAATTTGACAGAACTCCTTACTTTCTTACCAGTGAATTGTCATCGGTTTCTTCTTACCTGTCTTAACTATCCCTTGACATTTATGATTGATGGTCTACCCACCAGTAATCACCAATAGATTACTTTTATTCTGTTTCCAAGCCATCCTCCATCCATTATTTTTCCTTAACTAAAATCTACTAGACACAAGGGGCCAGTGTTTTTTTATTAAAAGTTGTTTTTCTTTGCCTTGATTATGTGCTCTATTAAAGACAAAATTACCAATATGGCTGATCCTTTTATGCTAGTACAATATCCATTAATGGTTTAACATTGTCAATTACTCATATTTTGTTCTATATCATTTTACTGAGTATTTATTTTATGTTTCCTCTCTTTTATTTCTTTCTTGTTTAAACTTCCTGATACCTGTAATATTGTGTATTTTATAAAATCAATCGCCAGAAATTTATCTTTCTTAGTTGTTGACAAACATATTTTTATTGATTCTACTGGATTCAGTGTCTTTTAAAGAAAATGCTTCTACAATGCCCCATAAATTGTCTTGTCAAATCAATATCAAATTCCTATAAATTTTTTGTTGTTTCTTTTCATTTCTTTTGAGTGTTTTCTTTTTTTCAAAATATTGCTTTTTTAACATCTTTTTTTTCATTTAGTTCATCTTAAAAAATTTCTTTTCCATTTTGAATATTTCTTAAAAATAACATAAGCATACACACAAAATATCATATATATATATATATATTGACAAACACATAATATATGAAATATAATATTCGCGATGCATATATATATACATGCATTAGGACCTCAAATGAGTTCTCACTGTTTTCTATCAAAGATATGGCATTCCCAGAACTGTGTGCATGTAGTTTCAGATGGTAATGCATCTATAAGGAAGTACTATAAGCAAGCTTGAAATTCAAGTTATGTCATTTCGCCAAAGTGTAAAATTACTTGATTTTTCATAGTGTTAAACATGTTGGATTTTGTGCCAAATAAAGTGTATTTGTAGGGAATTTTACTACACTACTTTATTCAAACGGAATTTGCAGCTGAAGCACACAAAATTCTTGTTGAGACTTATGCTGATCATGCTCTGTCAGAAACAGCATGTAGAGATTGGTTTAGATGCTTAAAAAATAATGATTTTGATGTTCACGATAAAGAACACTCTGACACACCGAAAAAGTTTGAAGACAAAGAATTGGAGGCCTTACTTCATGGAGATGCATGTCAGGCACAAGCTGAACTTGCAGAATCATTAGGAGTTGATCACACAACAGTTTTGAAATGTTTGAAAGCATTAAGAATGATTCAAAAACAATACATTGGATGCTTTAAGCCAAGAAAATCGAAAAATTGTCATAACTCACAACTCAGAAATTCAAGGAAAAGTTTTTATTGCATATTGTGACCAGTGATGAAAAGTGGATACACTATGATAACCCTAAACATAGAAGATCATATAGTAAATCTGCCCATGCATCAACATCTGGCCGAGCAAAGCCAAATATCCATGGTTCAAAGCTTCTGCTCTACATTTGGTGGGATCAATCTGGGTGTAGTTTATTATGAGCTGCTCAAACAAACCAAAACCATCATGGGAGATTGCTATTCCTATTTACAACGATGCACGGAGCTGATTGAAAAAAAAAAACACTACTATACAAGCAGAGACATGACAAATTTGATTTTGCAACATGGCACATGTTGCAAAAGTATTATTGTAAATTTGGAAAAGGGGAATGGGATAATCCTACCCCAACTGCCATATTCACCAGACATTGCCTCTCTGATTAAGGATTGATGGCAATATCGGTGGACAGAGCAGCAAATAAATTCTTATGAAGATGTCAAAAATGGGTCAACTTACACAGGTTAGAAGTCAAAAGATGTGTCGTTTTTTTTTTTGATTAATTCAAATGCTGCTAGAAAGATGGGAAAAATGTAATCTTATAACAGATTTTATCAATTTTTTCAGTGACATTGTTCTTATAAAAACGTTATAAATAAAAGATTACTTTTCATGAAAAAAAGAATGAGAATTTATTCAAAGGTCCTAATATTTAGCCAATTAAAGGAGAACAAGGAATGAAACGGATAAGTTTTATTGACCGCATTTCAAAAGAGCAGTCATTTTTCATGTTTAATTTATTATTCAAGATAAATAAGACGAGAATTTCTGTAAACAAAGGATTCGTGATTTGGACTTTATTCTAAAATCCTTAACAGCTTTTTGTCGAATAAAATAACAAACAATGACCATGAGTGATTTCCCTTAGAATCGGACATTCATAAGTTTCACACTTTAAAATAAGCATAAATTTTCCAATTTAGACTAAATAGCTGGATTTTCATTTTTCAAAATAACAAGGAATTGATTCATTTTTTAAAATAAAATTTTTGTCTTTGTAAAATTAAGATGGCGACTAAATTTTGATTTTGTACTAAATTCCATTTTCAGTTTTTTGATTTTCACTAAAATAACGTCTTCCAAATTTTATTTTTGTCAAAATAAGTCCTTTTTTTTCATTTTTTCGTTATAACTTTTTGATTTTTCAAAAATGTCTATGTTTTTGATTTTGTCAAAATAAGCCTAATTTTTGATTTTGTCAAAATAAGCCTAATTTTTGATTTTGTCAAAATAAGCATATTTTTTAATTTTGTCAATATAAGCATAATTTTCATTTTTTTCAAAATAAACATAATCTTTCATTTTGTCCCTTTGTAATTAAAAACAAATGATGGATATATTGAATGTGCCATGGAAGAATATTTTCATAAAAATTTTTCTGATGGTATTTCAATTGATCCCGAAAATTTAAATCATTTAAGCCTAGTATCTAGCATCAGTTTAAATCTCAATTTTTTTTTTATCTACCAAAACTATAAGTTATATCTAACAATTTATCTTCTTAAGATTTTCAAATTTTGGTCTGAAATTAAGAAAATCTTTCTTTCTAGTCAATTTTGATTTCATCAAAAAGCTATATGTAATGTCAATATGGGTCAAAAAATCTCTTAATTCTTGTTTTTTATTCATGCTATGTTGTAAAAAAGTTTTTACAAAAGGATTTTTAATAACAGTGTTTTTTTTTTAATTTGGAAAATTAACCCCTCTTGATTACTTTAAAAGCCTTGTTGGCTAAAAGCATAATCCTTCCGATTGAGAACATATATATGTTACCTCAAGTTCAGCATTTCTTACACATGAAATATTTATTGAATTCAAATGATAAATATGTCTGGGGTCCATCCCAGATTTTTTCATGGTGGTCCATCAATGCTCGCCAACCCAGAATGGTTTTTTATTATTTAAATGTAAATCCCACATATTGTTATTGCTTTTCCAATAAATATAGCTTATTTAAAATTTATTATATATATATATATATATATATATATAGGCAGCATATCTTCATTCAAACATGTTTCATTTAATCTTCAGCTATCATTAACATTAATGGAACCAGATATAAAGAAACTCACTGAGCAGCATCAACCACAGGGATCTCATTGAATAAATATGCCTTTCTTTTTTTTTTTAATCACCTACTTAACTTCAATTGCTTTATTAAAATTTTTAACCAGTGCGCATAAATAAATGCTGCAGTGAATTCAATTGCCTGAAGAGCTCTGCTCCCCATGGCCTTGACCATGGAAAAAACATTGTAATATTGTAATACAAGATATTGGTCAATAAAAATTATTATTATTATTACTATTATTATTATTATTATTGTAGAATAATGTAATTGCATTAAATTAGTTTTCATTTAAAAATAAAGCTTAATTATATAATATTTCTTTGATTATGAAAACCTCAAAATTTTTATTAGTGAAAAATAGAATATTGTCTTATGTCAAATAGCTATTAAGGGTTCCACCAAGAATAAAAGAAGGGAAAAGAGGTCCATGGGTAAAAAAATGTTGAGAACCACTGATATATAATATGATTTCCATACACATCCACAAGATGGAAAAAAGGGAAGAACCATTTTTATTTTTAATACAAGAAGACATCAAATATAGATAAAAGATTTCAGGTGACATTGGCAAGAAAAGCTAAAAAAAAATGCTATTTATTTGATGGAGTAGATTATTGTTGCTATTATTAAGAACAAAAGTATAAATAAGTTGGTGATGGAAATTTATTTGTCATTTTATAAAAGTCTAATTTGACATGCTTCTGAATCTTTACATATTAGTTTTTTTTTTATTAAATGTTTAAATATTACTACAACAATTTCCACCTAAATTGCAGGGCAATTCTTGTTTAAATTTTAATAGTAAAAAAAAAAAATCATGTATATTTACAAGTTATTTATGTTTCCTAAATTTTGTGATCATTTAGAACTACTAGTACTCAACTTATGATCTGCATTAGGATTTCATGACATCTTTATCTTTGAACATTGGTTACCTTATCAGTACATAAACTACAGTTGTCTGAAATATTATCTTCAATGTCATCAGAGTAAAATTAGAAATGAAATATTGAAGTTAGACAGAACTACTTGGGGAATTCATCAAATACTTTATATGAATTTCTCAATAAAAAACGTAGTGCTAAAGAAATAGGGGATTCAGCCATTGCTTGGCCCTTATTACCTTGGGATGACAAGTATATTACTCTGCCAACACTATTGGGGCTGGAGAGTAAAAGAAGAAAAAACTTTGTATCACTTAAGAAGAATGAGACGGTTTCATCTTCCTAACTTCTTTCCTCACAACAATCATAAGAAAAGAAAGAGTTTTAATAGTGTGAAAGAATAGAAGGTAGATGGAAAATAAATGAAAAGAAACAGGTCATTGTAAACTTTTCTTTTATTTAGCTTCACAATAGAGAAAATTATTAGTCAAGAAAAAAACAAGGTAATTGATAAGAGAAACAAGAGAACAGAGGAGAGTTTTGAGGAAAGGAGTGACAAAAGTCTTAAGTTGTAGAAGTTGTTTTGTTCATGTATGTATTAAATAAAAATATACAATAAATACAACTAATCTTATTTTTCAGAAATGCTCCAAAATTACCCTCAAATTTGTATTTCTCTGAAAAATTTGATCCAAGCTGCGTAGCTCATCGGATGAAGGGTCTAGAAAGATTTTTACAAGAGTAAGTTGATTTGTTTTCATTTGCACAAATTTGTGACTGAAATTGAAAAAGGAACTTAAAAGGAACTTAATAATTTTAATAAATGGCTACAAACGATGAATACATGAATATAGCAATTCCACAAGGTGACTGGGGAAATTTTTTTAATTAATTCACTCCAAGCAAGGTGATAATGCCACTAAGATGCAAGGGGTTACTGAGAGTGAAGGAGAATGAGAAGACTTCAGAAGGAACTGGAAACCCAATCCTAAACAGGAAACAAGGGATAAGCCTCTAGTCCTGTTCAAATGATGTGAACCAGAGAATAAGCAAACATATCTACTCGTATATATATATATATATATATATATATATATATAATAACCTCTCTACTCTTATTGATATATAATATATATTACAAATAGAAAAGTTTAAAAATAAAAATAAAGAGTGCCAAAAAATGTGTACACACTTCAAGAAATTTAAAACTTGTATAGATATTGTAATACTAAATTTATTCAGACATCACAAGATAAATACAAGTTACCTTTGAACTCTATAATCACAAGAAATGCTCAAAAAATGGTGGCCTTTGACTTCCACACATTACATTTATTAGTACAGTGAACTACTGCTTAGGTAATGTTGACCAAAGTATCCAGTGGGATTGCTGCACATGCATATTCGACTTCCTATCTAAGGACTGCCAATATAGTCAATTTTCTGTAATAAACAACATCCTTTAGGGTCCATCATAATAAAGAGTGTTATCACAATTTGATAAAACTATGAAAGCCAAGTTTTTCCTTTCCTGAAGTATGTATAAATTTTTTTGGTGAACTTTGTACATCAAGCCCATAATATGTTAAACATGCCTTACTCTATGACTATGGTCCTCAGAGTCAGTGAGTACTCTCTGCTTCAGATGACCCTATGGTTGCACATCTCTGTCTAGTTGAGGGAAACTAAATGGTAACCTACACTCAAGGAAACTTGCCAACATTGTCTGACTTGGTTGAGCCATGGAAAAGAAACCCCAATTTTTTGCATTGGTATATTTACTTGGCCTCCCCACAAAGGTAGAATGTGATACAAGGTCTTTTTTTTGTGGTGAGTGACATACACATACCTATGCATATGGGTCAAGGACAAAAGGACAAGCATTGATATTACATGACCCCCACCTCACTTATTGCAGTGAGAAAGGTGCTGCCGCAGGGTTAGGATTTGTGGGACTTCTATCTAAAATGCAGAGAAACATTTACTCCACTTCCAGCCAAAAGTTATCGGTGACACATTTTTTAAAAATAAAAATTTTTGTGACACATTACTTAAGTTTTGCTAGTCAGTCCAAATATAACATACAAAATGTATATTTGAAATAGAAATAATTCAATGAAAAATTCATTCAATATTTAAAGAAAGAATGAGCAATTATTTAATTGGTTGAGCTAGCTCAGACATTCATGAGTCTATCTACACCAACCATCACAGTCCTGCATCAAAGTCATTAGGGAGGCATTCTGTGTCATAACATAGCTAGTCAGTGTAGGTGGTTGCTGGGTGACCAACACATCTTGCACCATTGCTAGATGTCCAGAGCAGTAGATCACTAGCAAGTTCTTGTTTTACTCACTCACCAGCAGTGCCCTGTAAAGCACATTCTGTGTTCATGTAAGATTGTAGAAATAACAGTGATCAGTCCATAGAGCTGTGATTTAGTTTGATGTTGTCTCCAAGAGATGCTAAGTATAACTCTCAACATCCATGTGTAGGTTCCATCAAGCTTAGACTTTAAGGTTTTAGTTAATGTACAAGCAGTGCTGCCTAACACAAACAACCTCTGTAGTGGCTTGAAAGAAATTCTCTTTTAGGCTGTCTGGTAGATCAGATTTCCAGATTACATCCATTTTATTCAAAGCATAACAGTCTTTAGCTATGTGAATTTTCACATCCTTTCATTAGAATTTATCTCACTTTCTAGATATGTAAAAGATTCAACAGATTTTATTGACTCGCCTGAGACGGTTTGTATTGAACCTTGTTGGTTGAAGCCTATGAATTTAGTTTTAGAGGCATTAACATGGAGTCCAACATCATTGAAAACATTTTCTAAATGATGTAGGAGAACTGTGGCATTGGTAATGGTGTCTGGAGTGATAGCTAGGTCATAGTTTGTTAAGATTTAAACTAGTGTTAAAACAATACAGTTTGGAAAACTCTGGTTTAAAGAGTGGGGTCAGACATGTGCAAGCAGCATTCCATCTAAAAACTTTACTGATAAGTTCTGAGGGTTTTCTCTCCTTACCCATTTGAGTACATGCGTAATGTAATGAGTGTATGTCTGTGGGTGTTTAAGTGTGTTTCTGCATTATCTTTTTCTTTTATGTGCAATGTCTCTTCAGAACTTCTTATCCTTCATAGCTCGAAGCAATGTTTTTAATATCTCCCTCAGTCCATTTTTTGCTAACATTTACACAAACTTGTTAGGTAGGTTACCCAATTTTTCCATCTGTCTGCCCCCACTTATTTTTAATATGCTTTTGATTTCAAGCCCTCTTTCCAAGAATGTTTAACTGTTATTTTTTCTGATTCTAAAACAGAAGTGTTCTTTTAGTTCATATTTTTCTCAAAATTTTATCATTATTCCAGTTCCATCCATGGTATTCTCAGCATCCTTCTGTAGAACCACATTGCTGTTGCCTCAAGTCTCCTCTTCATCTGTGATAAAGTTGTTCAGCATTCACTGCCATATAAGAGGACAGATATAGTTTTGTGCTTTAGTTTATTCAATATTCACCATGTTAATGGATTTTATTCCCTTTTTAGCAAAATTTTCAGAGAAATCAGGCTAGAAGATAATTGTTAGAATCGATCTGAATATGATTTAAAATAAAATAAATATAAACATTTTAAATCTTTGATGCTACATCATGTGTTTCAATAGACATATATTTATGAGGAGGTGTTAAAAAGTTCTTGGTCTGACCCACTTTCCAAAATCTGACCAAATGACAAAATATCAAATTTTTTCTGGAAGGGTGTTTTGGTTAGGCACATATCTTTTCAGAATTCCTTTGTATTAATTTACAAATTAGATTAGAAATTGATTTATTCAGTAAGCCAGGGGTCAGCCACATCTGGCCTCCAAGCCACATCTGGCTTCCAAGCCACATCTGGCCTGTGAATGATTTTTGTTCAGCCCACAAACTTAACACTTGGATACTGATTATCTAATTAATTTGTGGAGCGAGTGGCAGAAAAATCTCACTTGGAGTTAATTGACTTACATTGCAACACATTTTTTAAAATTAAAATTTAATTACAAATTCACTGCTGATTTCTACATGAAATATGTTTTGCCAAGTGGAAAATATAAAAGCCTACTGAATATTATGAAAATTATGGTATCATTATTTGGAAGTGCATATACTTGTGAATGTTTTTCAAAAATGAAATATAGTAAAAGTTTAAGAACAAGGTTGGTTGATGACCACTTGGATGATGTTTTGCTCTTGCCATTAACAAATATTTCACCTGATGTGGAGAAGTTATCAAATGGTAAGCAAAAACAAATATCCCATTAAATAATTGGCCATTTCTAACTGTATTTCATTTGTAATAAGGAATTTCTATTTTTTGTTGTTTGTGTTAGTTGTTATTCTGTTATTCTTGCAGTAAAATAAGGAGCCTTGTATAAAAGACAATGAAGTTAATGTTATATTATTTAATATAACATTAACTTCATTGTCTTTTATTTAAATATCCAGACCAAGGCAGCCTTCTGGAGAGAGTGGTCTGAGGTCAAGATATTGATATTATGGCCCTCCTCCGAGATACTGGATAGCTGTCTGGCCCGCTCTCTCCAAAAGGTTGCTGACCCTTGCTCTAAGCCATAGCATTTTAACAATATTGTGGTAATAAAACTCTTCCTATGATGTGCTAGTTTAGCTATTTTATAATTAATAAAAAATAATTGATAAATTATAATACAGAAAATTATTTTTAAATAAAGAAAGGAAATTATCACAAATTAACTTAATGACATTTAATTGTTATAGTTATTTAGTCAATCTTTAATAACCTACTTTTTACATAGATAATTTATAGTGGCATAGATTAACTTGTTTACTTTAAAAAGATACCAATTGTTCACTTTTGAACAAAGATAAATAAATTATTATTAGTAAATCTTTTTATCAAAACTAATAATCTTGTTTGTATGTATGATTGTCATATGTTTCTTATATAAATTAAAACTTATATAACAATTTTGTCTGTTGGTTTTTCATCAGTGGTTATAGTAAATAGGTGAATAAAGTTACATGATACCTGTTATGATTTGAATGTCCAACACGTATCCATCAGGCTACTATTTTGTTGTTTAAATGTAGAATGAAATTAACTAAGAAATACTAAGAGTTTTTTTAAGGTTTATTTTTAATATTAATTCGTTAAGCTCATTTAAAAATGAAAAATAAATTTAACATTTTCTTTGGATTTTTAATACATTTTAACAAGACATCTACCACTTTAAAATTTAAAATCTATCACTATTTTAATTTTGTTTTTCAATAAATAGCCAATTTCATTTGGGATATTTATTTCATAGAATAAAATTAAAATACAATAAAAATTCTCTTTTTTTTTACATAAGCAAATATAATCTTTTGATAAAGTAGTTATTTCTCCTACTTCTTGTTAGTCATGCCAACTGTTATATAGTGATAAACCACATCTGGCAGCAGGGCCTCTGATCAGGAGATTGGAAATTTTGAGGCGCATGGAACCACCTCTTAATTGCTATTGTCTCAGTACACCAGGTATGGGCAAATAGTACCCCGCCAAAAAAAAAAACAAACTATGAATGTATAAAATTTTAGTAGTAAAATTACCAACAATACATTTTATTGATAGTTGAAGGCATGCAGTTGCATTCAAAATATTTATATTGCAGCATTAAATAACATATAGAGGTTGATATGCTGCTAAACAAAATCATCTAATCAACCAATATGAAAGAACTCTTTTATGACATTAACTCATATTTTATCCCACAATTTCTTAAAGAAATCAAACTGTATTCAAAAATAAACTTCAACAAAATTACAACATAAAATACATGTATCACTTCCTCTAGTAATTATGTCTGCACAAACATGTATATGCCCAAAAGCTGAGTATCATCTACCATGTACTCAATTGTGAAAACAGAATAACATATATCATATTTTTAATACTTCAAAGCTCCAAAGAAAATTAAATTTCAGCATTAAATGACCCATAAGGAGTTGATATGCTATTAAACAAACAAAACAAACTGTTATATAATTTTGAGTAGAAAACGGAATTGGATTTAGTATAAATGGAAGATTATGAAATAGAAAACTCATGGAAACATGCTTCTATCTATTTATGTTAGTCTATTCATATCTATATCTATTGTTGCGGATGGTAAGGAGAAGAAACTTGGTCTGTATAAATGTCAGAAGGATTTTGATCAAAATGTTTTCCAACATGTAACATAAATGACATGAGGCAATATTTGCTGAAGGTTAATATTTATTTACAGAAATAAAATGCAACAACAAACTTAAGTGGATTTATTCACAGTGGATGTGAATGCCATTAAAAGATAGATGTAGAGATAGCTCTCATTTTACTTAGCTGAATGATGATGATGATTTCTCTTCAGTGGGTCAAAGTTTTTGCAGTTCAAACTGATAGTGTTAGAAATCATGCTTCAGTTTAATCTTTTGTTGTTTCAAGCATGATTACTTTGTAGATTGTATGAAGTTGTTGTTTGACTTCATATTCCATGTTGTATTTCTATGGTGCAGTAATTCATATGTATTCTTCAATTGTCTGTGAGATGATCTCCTGGTCTGACTGTAAAGATTACAACAGCATCAAGCGTTTCTCTGTGTCTGTTTGTGCCTCTGTGGCCCTCTCTCTGTTTTCGCTGTCTGGGCCTGTTCCTTAAATAACCATAGGTAGTCCCTCCAGACAAGATTTGGGATTTAAGCAGGAAGATATTTCATTGGCCAGTATAAACCAATGAGGATGTTTAAAGATATTGGTCTCTGTTGTTATGCAGATGTTATGTAGGCGTTTGTGTGCATAGGCAGGTAGTGACAAAATCTATCTATTTATGTTGGTCTGTTCATATCTATCTATCTATCTTAGATATTCTATCTATCTATCTTAGTCTGCTCATATCTATCTATCTATCTTAGACTGTATATATCTATCTATATATCTATCTACCTCAGTCTGTTCATATTTATCTGTTTGTATCTATTTAAATAATTGTATGCAGATTAATTATTTCTTTATGAACAGAATCAGACTTGATAACCTTTACTCAGCTGACCTCATGGGATATCTATCCATAGCTAAAGTGTTTCAGTGATTTTTTCTAGAAATGCATCCCCACACTTTCTTACTTTGTTTTTTTGGCTAACAGCCACATCACATTGAAACATGGGTTCCCATACTATCAGTTAAGTTAAGCAATGTTGAGCCTGGTCAGTATCTAGATGAGTGACTGTTTGGGAATACCAAATGCTATAAACTTGAATGTGAAAGAAAAATACAGAAAAAACAAAATTCTGAATATGCATTATTAATGTTAAAATAAAGTCGACGTCGGACGTTTCGGTCTATTTAAGACCATCTTCATGGACATTTTCATTTAAACATAATTAACATTATAACTTATAACAATTTAACACAAAAGACGATGGACATAAGAGCCCAACTAATTCAAACAGATAACTGAAATTTTATACAGATCAGCGTTCTGTTTAAATATGATCACGTAGTCGTCTCGTTTTATGCCTGTTGTTAAGACATATTCGAAGATGATTTCCAAAAAATTAAAATATCAAAGAGTCAATTGAAAAAATTTTTATAAAAAATCAAAAGAAATCTCTTCCGTTGATGTTGGAATACGTAAGTGAAACAATTGGCTCTCACATCCTCAACAAGCTTGAAAAAGTCCTTCCCGTTACAATGCAAATCCAAAATGATTTCAAAAACTTGAATGTGTGCATGGTGTAGTAGATAATAATAGAATTGTTAATCAGAGAGCCAAATTCCAATTCCATTGTGTTTGTTATATTCACTTCTTCTCCTTCCCCAGCTATGGATTAATTAGTAAGACTTGTATTACTAAACCATTATTAACTCCCTCAAAAAATTCTTACAATCTAAAAATATTTTCCGGTTTTATATAAAGGAGGAACCTGCAAAGGGTTGATAAGCTGGAGAAAATGAGTGAATGAATGAATCTTTTATTCACTTGTTTATTAGTTTTATGCATGCAAATTTATATTAATTATGCACATAAATAGCCTTATTATATGAACAAGTGCAGAAATATAGACACAAAAATAATAACATGTGCAGAATTTCCAAATGACTAGCCAGTAAAGAATTGTTTTTTTGCAAGAAATAAATTTTGTGATCACCATTTCAAAAATAAATTGAGAATAAATTAGAATTTTGTATAACAAGTTTTTCAATATTGTTTATTTGAAAGAATAACATTTATTCTCTCAATTTTCAATTCATGGCTTTTGAAATTTTTTATATTCATTGAATTTTTTATACTTTTAATCTCGATATGATTATTGATTTTTTGCCTTCCAAGAATAGAAAATGCCTTTCATTTCAGAAAAATATACATAAATATTAAAATTAAGATACACAAAAATATTAAAATTAAAATAGACATAAATATTTTTTAAAAAAGTTATACATAAATCTTAAAAAAATAAAATATACATAACATTTTTAATTTTAAATTTAATTTAAAATTAAGAATATACATAAAATTTAGAAAAATAGATTTTTATTTGTAAAATTTTTCAAAATCAGTTTCTTTTTAATAAAATTGTTTTCATGACTTTTAACCATTTTAAACTCTATATTTTGTACATTTTATGGCGATCTCATTTAAAGGTTTATATGTTTAATTTTTCAGGTGTATACAGATAAAGAATTATAATTCAAATTCAACATTTCATCTTTTCCTTCAAAGTGATCTTCCATTTCATAAATTAATGGAGCAGGCTGAAGGGAAATGTCATCCTGAGTTTATAGAAAATATTTGGAAATCCGGTGGTAAAACTCTACCTATTATGTGAGTATTGAATAAAACTTAAGTGGAAACCACACTTTAAGATTTCTTAGAATTTGCTTAGAAACAGAATCACTTACACTTGCTGCTGAAATCAATAACATAAGCATTTTAAGATTTTTTAAAATTATTTTAAACATTTACAAGATTGATTTTAGGTTGAATTTTTTTTGTGAAATTTTAATTGGTTAAATAGAAAAATAGAAAGTAAATAGACAGTTAAGTATAATTGGAAAAAGTTGTACTTTATTTTTTAAATTCAATATAAATACATTGAATAGTTTATTGCAAGTGCACATACCTATTCATCTGGTATGAGGCTGTTTGCTGTTTTATACCTCAAGATTCTTGACAAAATCCAAAGAGGAATCTGTAATGTTATTAGACCTGACCTTGTATCTCAACTTCTGTCATTTTCCCACTGTCATAACATAGCTTCCCTGTGCCTTTTCTATAAATATTTTATGGTAATTGTTCTGATGAGCTTTCTTCTTTGGTACCTTGAATTTAAGTATAGTACTAGATTGGCAGCTAGGTCTCATCATTTTACAGTAGAAATTGCTAAATGTAACCATAAATTTTATGCTAACAGTTTCCTCTCTCACACTTCTTGCTTGTGGAACTCTCTTCCAGCTTTTTGCTTTCCTGTCAACTGCTTTCCTGTCAAGCTTCAAAAATTTAAATGCAATGTCAATTGTTACCTTCTACCTTTTTAATTCTTGTTCTTTTATTGTCCTATCTTTCCTTAATAACTGTTTCTCAGTTTTTTTGACTCTCACTAGACCCTTGTATCTTAATGTCTTTATTGCATTACTTGAAGTGAAATCATTAACAAATAAACAAAGTGCACATACTGTTGTATTCATATTTAACTCTCCACCTTCCCTACACGCAAGCCACCAATCTACCACTGGGTGGCATGCCATTAGCGTTTACTGCTGGTGGCCTGCTGTTGGACCATTGGAGTGTTCATCTCGGCAATGTTACCACTAGAGGCCCATCGGTGGTTCACCAGCAGGCTACTAGCAGCTTGCTTGTAGTGTTATAAATAACAGTTGATACAACTGGAGGCTAAACAAATCCTAATCTTGAATACAAAACTACTAGAGGAATAGTAGTGAATAGAAAGTTATAGACTATAATTAGTTAAAAGTATTCACTACTATTTCTCTAGTAGTTTTGACTTCAATGTTAGTATTTGTTTAACTACCAGATGTATCAACTGTTATTTATAAGGTGCAGATTTGAATATGAATACAACATATACCACTCCATTGTTATTACATATACCAATTTCCCATCATGTAAATATAGAAAAACAGCATTCTCGGAACACCATCTCTTTTACAAAGGAACATATTTACTTTTTTACATGAATTTTTTAAATAGGCAATTATCCTTATTATATGGACAAATAATCAGACTGTTCTTCAGGCACATAGTCTAGTGGATAAAAAGTTAAGTAGATCTAGTTACCTGGTAGTTGTGAGTTCAATCCCTAGATCCAGGATTATATAACAGGTTCAGTGGAAACGAGAAGAAACCACAAAAATGTACTAACACACAAGTTCCCCAAAGTGTGCACAGCATCACCTTGGCTGGGGTGCCATGGTCAGCTTTCAGAGGTGCTGCAAGATACTCAAAAAATATAATACTGTCACAGGCTGATTTTTATAGGGAAACAAGGGATCTGACTATAAAGTAGATGATTGATTTACAACTCTGTGTATAATGCAAAACTGGATCTTTATTTTGTGACCCTCTTTCCTGATGTTCAATTTACACCATAAATATCTGCTAAACTAAACCCTTCCATTGTAAATTGATCGCCCAGTTCACTGACTTTCATTATAAAAGCTACTTTACCTAAAAAACATTTCTAAAATGCATGAAGGTTATATTCAGTCAAAGCAGTTCAAAATATAGAGGAAACATATTTTTTCATTATTTTTGTTTAAATTTTTTTAAAAAAAGAAACAAATGGTAAATAAACAAACGATAACTCTGATGGTCACATCACAGTTATCGTTTGTTTATTTACCATTTGTTTCTTTTACTAGCCTAACCACATGACCAAATAAAGTTATACAATATTTCCTGATTTGGGGTGCTTTGAAAAAATCCTTACACACTAAGGATGCCATGATAAAAAAAGATTGATGACCATTGAATTAACTGATACAAGATATCCTCCAGCATGAACAGTGGAACGAGGATTATCTGTCCTCGTGTATTGAATAAAGTGTTCAGTTAAAAATTCATCAAAAATTAATTATGACAGAAGCTTGAAAAGGGCTAGAGGGTACAACACTCAAAATGTTGGGATTGTAATATTAAAGAAAAGGATAATCATCCTCATATATTAGTGTACAGCAAGTTTATCTTTTCATATCATCATGGTATACATACTGAAATCTTATCATTTGGGTTTATGGGCAAATGAAGTCAAAGCTGGTTGTCACCATTATTCTATGCAAAATTATGAGAGAAAGAGAAATTATAAACCATTTAAAGAAATAATTGACAATTCTTTTGAATTTTGTTGTTAAGCAAGAAGGTCAAGAAACACATTCTAAATCTTTGTATTTATAGTAAGTAAGATTTACTAAGGCTTCAAGAATTGAGTACCCAGTAAGAATCAAACTCACTACTTGGTTATAATTGGTCTAGAAATACAAGCTTGCTACACCACATTGAAGTGCTAAAATCTTTGTATTTATAGTAAGTAAGATTTACTAAGGCTTTAAGCATTGAGTACTCAGTAAGAATCAAACTCACGACTCGGTCATAATTGGTCTAGAATGACAAGCTTGCTACACCACATTGAAGTGCTAAAATCTTTGTATTTATATGTCTGTAAATATATATGTGTGTCTGTGTGGGCACATGTACATAAAAAATTTGGTTCACTTTGTCATGGTAGACAATTTTTCTCACCTGTATCTATTTTGAACATTTATAAATCTGTCATTTATCTGTGCATTGAATATTATTGCCACATCTGTTCTGGTGCTTCTGCTATGTATCTAGAGATTCTTGATAGGATCCACTGAAGAATCTGCAATATTATTGGTCCTGACCTAACATCTTGGTTTCAGTCACTTTTCCATTGCTGTATCATAGCTTCCCAGTAGCTCTTCTATAAATATTTTCTTGGTTTTTCTCTTTGGTACCTTGACTTCATGAATTTAAGAATAGTACTAGATTGGCAGCCATGTTTCAGTAAGTGTACAATAACTGTAACTTCTATTCTTATAATTCCTTCTCTCACATGTCTCACCTATGGGACTTTCTACCAGCTTCTTGCTTTCCTGCCAGCTATAATCTTCAAAAATTTAAATGCAACATCAAACATCATTTTCTGTTTCCTTGAATCCTGTTTATTTTATTGTCCTTCCTCCTCAGTAACATTTTTTCACTCCCAGTAACACCTTGTGTTTTAGTGACTTTATTTCCTTGCTTGGGGTGAAATGATTAAAAACAAAATTTCATAATTTGAATATAAGTCCAGTTATCTTATATGCACATTTGGCTGTTCAAAGTAAGTGTGATAAGATTGGCATATATGTAGAATATAATTTATATATGTAGAATATATTTTTCTAAGGCAAATAAATGTTTAGGCATTCTTTTTAACTGAAAAAGAATGTCTGAGATCTGTCAGGAAGGTAGCCATCTATTAATGAAAGGTTAGCTTTTCAAGGATAATAGTGTCTTAATTCTCCTTTTTTTATGACCTTGTGCACTTATTTTAGTATTTATTTTCAAAAAGTATACAAAGTCCTTTTTCTGGACTGCCATTAGCTGCCTTGTTTCATTGTCCTTAATCTTGCCTAAGTCATTTCAACAGCAATGTTAACTTTGAGAAGTGATCAGAAAAGTCATAGTTTGAGCATGAGAACCAAATCTGAAGCATAAAGAGTAGACAAATCTGGTTGATGTGATGTTTTGCCAAAAGAACTCTGCATCACCATAAATGTCATAATTACACAGTATACAATCTCACTTAGTGGCATTTCATTGCCAACTGAGTGACTCCACAGGAGAATGCCTACTACATATACACAGTAAAGTCCCCTCTGATTGTCTACCAATTTACATCAAGGCTGTATAACCAGTTCTCAAGATATTTAGTATATGTTAGGAATATTTTAAAAATGTTCTGGACAGATTTTGTAAATAAAGTAACTTTATGGGTTGTCTTATGAGTAAAACAAATATCTTAAAAAATAAACTATGTTTTGTATTATTGAGAGCAAGCCTAATGCTTAAATTATGGGGTATTAAATGCTTGATATTTGATACAAAAGATGGATATATTTACAGCTATTTATATTCCTTTTCAGTTGAAGCAGTGGTTAAAGATGCTTACTACTGTAGTGAGTTTCATTCACAATGTCTGTTACATTAATGTTGTTTTATGTTTGACTAAAATATAGTATAATGAGGAAAGAGGACCTGGCGAATCTGACACTCACAGGATATAGTGATAGCGGGAAGGGCTGAAGAAAGTAGCGAGTAATCTAATGAGCTTGTGCAAATCAGTGGCAGAACAGGGATTGGGAGATAACAAAAAGACAAACCTTACTAAGATCTAAAAAAGGTAGGAAATTGTGGAGAACCATGATCGCCCACATCATGTAGAAAAAGAAGAATTATTTTTTTGAAAGTCATAAGCTTTCTTCTTGTGGAGTTTTTTTTTTATTTAAGAAAATCATATTTTTGATTTGACAGACTTATGTAACTTAAATTCAGCCAGCTGCTCAAGCCTTTGTTGCTGTTTTTTGCATGCAAATCAAAATTTTTCACTCCTACCCATCCAAATTATATTGATAAAACTTTTGGTGATAAATCTGTCAAACAGCTGATGTCCCAGCCAAAATGGATACAATTGGTTCTTTATTGATATTTCCTAAGTCTAGTATGACACAGGGCTAAAAGTGTGAATCCTTACTCAGTGAGAATCAAACTTGGTCAGTGAAGATCTAAATTACTACAGTAGAAATGAGCTGTGAAATTAGCTTTTCACTGCTCCATGTTTAGACTCCAAAACAAATATTTATTAAGCTTAGCTTATTCTGATACAATCAGGGCAGGCACTAGGGTCTCACTCCACCCCCTACATGTCTATTTCAAATTTTCCCAACCACAAATTTTTCACAAAGGAAAATTGGGTGGGGAGGCATTGTTTTTTTAAATTACCAAAAATCAGAGAATTATCCAATTTAAATGAAAATTTCAGTACATATTTATTAATCATTTACTTCTATAATGAATAGGCTTTTTATTTTAAAAAACCTGAGAAAATATTTTTTTGTAATAACCACCAATATTTTCATGACTAAATTTTACTTGAAAAAAATGTTTAAATCACAAATTTTTACATTTCTATAAAGATTAATTGCTGACGCATCTCTGCTGAAAAAACTTTTACAAAGATTCCAACACAACACAAATGGGATTGTCTTAAAAAATTTTTTAAAAACAGTATTTCAGTTTTTACGGAAAATTTTTCATGTGTTGAAATCTTTAAATATTTTTATTTTTTTAAGCGATCATTTTCTCATTTTTATCTTTCTAGAAATGTAAAAAATAGGGACTAGAAATTTTATTTTAATTACTAGTCATGAACTTCTGGTTAGTATTACTATTAGCTATAAAATAAAAATCAGAGATCCTCCTTAGTGGATAATCTCAGAATAAAAAATTATTTAACCAAGATATATTACCCTCTTAATTTATTTAAAGGAACTGTTCAGAGAGAAAATTACAATTTAAAAAAATAAGAATTACTAAAATTAGTTTTTCTGCCTCACTGTCTGCAGTAGGCATGGGGCCCCCATGCAGTTGAGAGGTTCAGGATAGTAAGCACCATCACTGTTGATTATTATATTTGATTACTGACAGTATAACTTAGGTAGAAAGAAAGTAAAAAGTACAAAAAGCAAAAGAAACACTGCTGAAACTAGCTCTTTTAGGGCTCCAATGTCGTTGGAGGTTCCTGCATGTTATGCACCACACTAGCCAATAAGATACAAGATGTATATTATTAATTGATGAATGACAATGTAATGTTAATTTTAAAATAATTAAAAAAAATGGCAGATGGCAATAAAACAATGCTGAAAAATGTGTCAGAGGCCACAACAGGGACCTTTTGGTTGGGGGTTTTGGGGTTAAGATGCACTGGCCCTGGATACACTGGTTCTCAGACATTTTTACTCTATTACCCTAAACATATGTACCCCTGTTGCTGATTACCCAGTATGCGAAAATTAGAACTTACTATTCTATCAAATTCCTAAAGAAATAAAGTCACTACACTAATTAGTTGCATATTGTTGAAAATCAAGCTTTACATATATATGTGTGGAGAGAGATGGGTGTAGAACACTCAGGGACCTTTGACCTCAGTTTTGGATTGGACATAATTTTTATGTCACAATTTTTTTCAGTCTTACTTCTTACAAGATTTCCTTAATAAAATTCACTTTTATAAAAGTTTATGTTTTTTATTTGTCAGTTGTTGATTATCTTCATAGTTCCTCTTTGTCTTTTATGTGGTGTTTATATTCAAGAGGTAGGTGATCATGGCTCTTCACAACTTCCTATCCTTTGTATCTCTTAGCAATGTCTGCTTTTTTTTTTTTTTTTACTATACTTTCAACTCCCTGATCTGCTATCCATTTAGACAAGTTGATTGTTTAGGTTAGTTGCTGTTTCTTCCTGTCCTTCAATATGTCCAGTAAGTGTCAAATTCTCCAAGCCTTTTTTCCTTATTATACACCCTAAAAATTTCAATTGTCTCTTTCTGATTCTTTTGTTTCCATTTTCCTTAGAATTTCCTTTTTGATCACATGCTCCATCCATCAATAATGTAAGCATAGTTTCAAACTTGACATTTGTAAATAAAAAGTACAGATAATGCTTTAAGAAATCAGAGATCGATTTGACACTGTTTTTATATTATGATGTAATGGAATAACCTGTCACCCCCATGAGTGGCTACACTATAGCTAGTAACTACCTTTAAGTATCTGTAAGTCAATGGACTACAGAATCTAGCTGAAATCTTTTTCAGCTGTACTGTCGAACTTTCTGCCTTCAAGCAGAGAGGAACTCGGATGAGGCTATGCCAAAGGGCAGAATCTTGTTTGGGGAGGTAGACAGACCTGATCCCATTTATGTGGGGTCTACAGGAATTTTTGGCTGAGCCTATGGACTAAGATGCCCCACATTAAACCTGGCCTTGTGCTGCATCTGATTGCATGGGAGGTTAGTAAATATACTAGCTGGGATCTGTTGAGTACAACTCAGACTTATGCGAGAACTACTAACCTTCCAATAGTAGCACTCACTACTGGATTGACTTGGGATGATCTTGTTCATAACTGTACCTTTATTCTTATTTTACTGGTTTTTATAATAAAGCTTTACTTATTTTATCCACTGTGTTTGTCAAGTATATATTCCTGTAAGCATGGAATATAACATATTATGAACAGGACCCCCGCCCCATTTTAAAATGATAGAAATATTAATTATTTTTTGATGCTGTGGCTTCAGGAAAGTCTAATGAATGCTGATCTACAAAAATTGTTAAAAAACTCTGTTTTTTTTTTTTTTTTTACAAGTGAACCAATCTACTTAAGTAGTGACCATCTATGTGCCAAAATCTAGACAGTCCAAATTGTAACCTCTGCTTGGCACAATTGGTACAATAAACAGTGTAATGAATATAGTAGTGGTAAAATAGCAGGATAGACCAGGTTCTGTAGCCTTGGATGGCAACTGGTCTACCGCAGAAAGAAATGGCAACCTACTGCGGGGAAAATCTGCCTCGTCAGTCATGTATTGAAAGATACATGATTGCCAAAGCATGTATCACACATGGCACATAACAGACTGAGTGGTCATAGTATATTTACATTGCTATTGAAATGAGAACAAAGATAGGAAATAAATAGAGATTATATTGAGGATAGGCAACTAGAACTGACTATGTCCTATTTAAACAGTTTGAACATACACACTTCTGATTGTTATTATATTTACATGGTTTTCTGTTTCATCATTTTTCATTTACAAGCCCTAAAAAGAGAAAATCAAAAATTGTTTGACCAGTGTCCATTGAAAGTTCAAAGAAATGCCCAACTTTAATTATAGAATGAGTTTTAACTATCACTCTTAAGGTGAATTACTGATTATATATAAAATCTAAATTCTTTTTTATGATAAAAATCCTGATTTAAGAAAGTGTTTATGAAAAAATAAAAGTGTTTTATTATTATTAATTAGAAATCTTTCAATGTCATCTTTATTATTTTATCACTTTTTATTATAAGTTTACTCAAGCCTTCAATTTTATGACAGTGAAAAGACAGTGCATATAAAAGATTGTTGCAGGAAAGGAAGTTATTCATTTTATGTTTCCTGGTACAGTTGTACTGCAAACAATATTTGGAAGACTCATGTGTGGAGCTATAGTAGAAAGGTTTATTCTCCTATTTGTATTTCCCCTATTATGAGCATTATTATATCTGTGATATAATAATAATTCTTGAACAAAATGAAATGGCTCAAAGGAAAAGGAATGACAAACATGTTCTGTTTTGAGAGAGAGTTTTATGCCACTAAGATATACACACAATCTATATATACATATTTACATGTGTCTAATGCAAACAAAAATATATCATATCTACACAAGCAGATTTTAAGGAAAATGAAAAGATAGGGTCTTACATATAATATGGAGATTCTTCTGTGCTTCTGGAGAAGCCATTTTTAGGACTATAGATGCTAGTGGGCCAGATTCATCTACTATGTCCCAGGGGTGGACATATTCTATGAAGAATTTTTTTCTATATCTGGGGAAGATATATTTCCAAAAGGAAATAAACCATGGAGAAGGTAGATTTAACCTCAGTCTGGACCCCTTGGCTCAGGTTAAAAAAGCAATTTTAATTTAATTTTATTGTTTTAGTTTAAGCAGATGAAGCATTGTAAGCTATTATTAATTTTAACTCATATTTTTATGTATAGGATCTCTTAATTAAACAAGGGTTCTATTTTTATTAACTTTTTCCATTGTTCACCAATATACATGAAAAAGCAAAGAATTCCTTTTCCTTTCTCTAAAATGTCATCTAATAATTCCTTTATTATCTTTATTGCTTCCTGATTTAAGCATAAAGACTTTTCTTTTACTTATACAGAAGCAAACATAGAATACATTTTTCCAAGATGGTTGCCATAGATTGTTTGAAACACTTGAACCAAATCAATAAATCAGGAATAATTATGCCTGAAAGATTTTTTTTCTTTATATAATATAGATTTTGTTTTGTAGCTCTTTTTATACAATCTTAATGACAATTTCAATTGATTATATTCTTAAAGGAAGTAATTTATTTCAAGCCACCATAATTTTGTGTTCATATCCTAATTTGCTTTGTAAATTATTTGTATGATTTCTACGGTTTACACTTAGGAAAATATGGAGAATTATTGGCAAATTATTTCTTATCCTTGACCAAGTGGGGTAAGGTAGTGTGTGATGACAATCTACTGTGAACTTTCTTTTGTGCATGATGAGTTTTATCAGGAGCAACTAGATCAATCTTTGCAATTGATTGTAAGGCTACAGATCCATTATTCTTATTTAAGGATTAGGTTAAGAAAGACCATTGGCAGTTACATATTGATTTTACTTCTCGTAAGGAGTTCCTGGCAAGAATTCTCAGCATATTTAGAATTCTCTCAAAGAATAAAGAGTGGAATAGGAGACACAGCTTTGACAATGTCCACCAGTATTTGATTTCTCTTTTGGAACTTTATTTTTAAAAAAAAAAATCAATAATAAAGGATAAGCAGTAGCAATTCTCACCACTCAGTCAAGGATGGCTGTATTTCTGATTAAATTAACTTCATGTTTAATTTTCACCTAGCTTTTCTTTCATCTTAATTTTATTTGCTTTTCATTGCAACTACTCAAGCCATTAGTCCTACTGAAACTTAAATCTGTTCTATCCTGTTTACTATAGTCTGACAGTTGGAACAGTTGTGATAAAAAATAAATAAAATTAAGATGGAAGAAATATTTATTAAAATTAAATAATGGCTGACAGTGCTTTATCTAATAAAACCCAGAATAATATTGCTACTCTTAGTACTATTAGCATAAATAATCAATTGAAATTAATATAAAAGAAATACTAGTTAAAAATGGTTCATCTAATAAATCAAAAATAAAGATAATATTACAAAAACTAGTGAACAAAAATTTGTAACAAATATGGTATAAAGTAATTGAGGAAAAAGGAAAATTAATTTAATATGCTGATTTAATTTTCTGCCAACTGGAAATCTCTGGTAGCTCAATTTGTAGTTAATCTGATATACATAAATAGGTATTCCTAAGATATAAAGGATGTGAGTTCAAGTCTTACTTAGAGCTTATTTCTCACCTGCATTTGCTGCTATAGTTGGACAGACTTATTAGTTGTTATGAAAAGCAACTGAAATTAAAATGACTGAAATACTAGTAAAAGTCAATTAATAATTGATATGCTTTTTAGAGTGTTAGGCTTTGAATATAATCATGTAAAGAAGTAAAAAGAATAATAAAAGGGCAAAGTTTAATAAATGTATGTGCAAAAAAAAAAAAAAAAAACAGAACAGTGTGAAAAGGACATTTTTTTCTCCTGTCATTCCTATTACTGTATACTCTCTGGGTAGTTTTAAAAAGTTGTTTTTAGAATTTTAATAAAACTTAAACATATGAACTGGATTTATCCATTTTCTTTTTCTTGAGAATTGGTAACAAAAACTAAACAATATTTATTAGATTGTTTACTAAAAGGATTTTTTGGGGTGAGGAGGAGAAGACAGAATCTCAAACAAAAGAACAAAAATATTACTCAAGTGTGAAATTTGAAAGCATATTAAATGATATAAAAAATAATAATAGCCCAGAATACAAAATTTACATGACAGACTTGCACAAAATTTTCTTTTGTGCACTACACAATTAGGCAAGATAACAAATTCTAAATACAATTTTGTTGGACTCATAAAAACAATTATAATTATTATCAACAAAATGTTTATTTATTTTGATTCATTCAGCTGTCAAATGAAGGATAGTAAATTCATAGGTATCACTGGGTTCCTGGTTTGTTTAGACAACAGTTCAGTTTTACAAACTGAGATGAGATAAATCTTGTATTTTCATAAAATGTTCAAAATCAGAGTTAATACCTCTAATTTTGCGACAAATATTCACAAACAAGTATAGAAAGATAATTGTATATCTATCTAAATTTGTAGAAACTTCTTTTGGCTTTTTTTCTTTTTCTTTCTATTTGTTTTTTTCTCTTGCTTCCTTGTAGTACCTGTCAGTGTCATTCTTATGAAACTCAAGAAACTTCAGCCTTTTGCTCTCTTAACTTTTGCTTTTAAAGCCAAGTCCCTTCTGATTTCTGTCTTCCAGCAGCTGCCAGAAACTTTCACCTGTGAAAGCCAAATCTCTTCCACATTGTTCTTTCTTTTTCTTCTTTATCTAAGTTCACCTCCCAGCAACCAGCCATCTTCCTCCTGTAAAAGTCAAATCCATTCTTGTTTCTACCTCCCAACAGTTGCCAGTGACTTTTGACTGGGAATGCCAAATGCCTTCTGACAAGTCAGACTTCTTAAGTAGCCACAAATCAGCTCCCAGTTGAATCAGAAATTTGATACCATGTGATCACAACTTACCTTTTCCCATTGATTAAAATTCACAAATATATCTCTTTAACCATGTTACTTTGTAAATTTTATTTAAGAGGGTTTTGACTGGAGCCTCTTGTTTTTTCAAATTTGAAAAAATTTTTATACATGTATCTTTTTCATAAACTGTTAGTTTTCATTTTGGTCATATTTTTAGAAAATTTTACACATTAAAGTCATTTTTTTTTTGTCTAACTTTATTGTAGAAGTCTTTTTATTTAAAGATTACATGTTAGTAACTTTTATTAATAAATGCTTTTGTAAAACACCCACTTCAGAAGAAAGTGTAGTAAACAAACCTAATCTATTGTATTATTTTTTTAGTTACCAATTAATTAATTTTATATTTCCTTTTTATTATATAAATTGTTAATATTATTTACAAAAAATATTTACTACATAATAAATATATGTGAACAAATGATAATGCAATATTTATTCTTTATCATAATAACTATGAAAACATTTTTTTATTCATGAAGTTATAAAAAATATTTGTCAACTATAGAAAAAGAAAATTTAAATAAACACATAACAACGAGTAACTGTAATTATAATTTAGAAAAATACATTTTCCGGACAGTTCTTTTATTTACCCCCATCCCATAAATTCCCTAAAATAACTTGAGGGCATATCACGTCTGATCAGGTTGTAATATGGCTCACTTCAGGTTTTGGCAACTAATGTGACTTTATTTGCTCAATAAAAAAGCTGAGAAAATGAAGGAAAAAAAAATTTTTTTTTTTTTTTCATTTTCCTTTTTGTCTTATTTAATTTGAAATTGATGTTGCCATTCTCAAGGGTTAAGGAAGGGTTGGTCACTGTGGCATCTTTTGGAAGGAACCCCCCCCCCAAAGTGACTGTCTTACTTTTTTAGTCCCCCCCCCCCAAAACCCAACCACCCACAGTGCATTTGGTTTTTAAAGTCAGCCACACACTTTTCACTAAATAACCTTTGATTCGAGGTTAGCAAAATTAACATAAAATTCCATTACTTTGGGTTTTGGTAACCAGTGTGAGTAAAATAAGTGTTTGATAATCGCATATTATTATAATAGTGAGCAACTGAAATTTACTTCAAGCTGTTATGATTTTCTAAGCATAGCTTATTTGTGACAGAAAGTTTCTCTTAAAACACAAAGTGAGTATTGAATATAGTTTGATCTTTTCTGGGTTTCCCATACTTTCGACTTTCTCTCACAAATAAGCCATGCTTAAAAAATCATGACAGCTTGAAGTAAATTTATTGCAGATTCTTTAAATAAACTAGAATAACTATCTTTTGTTTATCAATAAAAAATATTCTTTAAGAAATACCACTATTTTACTATTTATTGGAAACCAAATTTGCACAAATTTATGCATCCATAGAAAAAAAAAAACAGATTTTTTTAATCAACATTATAACAATAAATATGAGTTTGTCACATTGATATTCTGTTTATGAAACTATTTATAAGTTATAACACTGAGAAAATTAAAATCATTGCTTTATAAAAGCTTGTACGGGACTATGCTGCAGCCTATACTAGCTTAAAGGATAATCCGATACTGCCTTTGAACCAAATATTTTTTTAATTGGGTTTTAATAAAATTCTAAAAATAGTGATTTTAAACCAATAAAAATTGTAATAATGGTGTCAAGAGAAAAGCCATACTTTTGATACACTGTTTTTTTTTCTTTTGTAAGTACTTTTATTTGCCAAACTTTGCCAATTAATGTTATACTTTGGACTGATTTTGATGAAGAATATTTGTTGATAGGATAGTAAACACATTGAAGTTTTCTCAAACAAGAGAGTAAGAATGAATATAAAAGCATTTAACAACAATATATTTTTTATTACCTGTACAAATTAAATAGAAATAATACAAGGGGTGAATGATTGTGTATGTAGAGATGTACTTATCACATGCACATGTGTGTGAAATTCCTATGAAAGATTGTGAGAGATTTACACTTGAGAAAAAATTCTTTATGTGTTGGTTTGGTAGGATTATTAGGTATTCCTTTGTTATAGATACAAAAATGCCCAATAGAATTTAAACACACACACACAACAGGATATAAACACAAGATTTATCAAACCAATGAAAGCAAACAGTAAAGAATTTGAAATATTAAAACATTTTCCAATATGTCTCTTCATCCTTTCCAAATTTCTGATGAAGGTGTAAATAAAGCAAAACATGTCAAATTCATAAACTTTTTTCTATTTGTTCATATCTCTGTGCATTGTCAGGTATGTTGTGTACTATTCTCTATTGTTTTCAGTGACATATGAGGTTTACTGAAGACCAAAAGGTTCTGCATAGGAAATGAGACACATTTTATCTCTAAGTTATCATGTGGGCTAATAGGCTTTGGCACACTTTTCTTATATACTGTTTTGGAAATGACATCTAGCAATTGCTAGAAGTTCTTTTTGATAATTACAAGTGGGATAATTCACAACCATTTTTTTTGTCTGAAAATTAACATTTTTATTCAAAAAAATTTAAATATCCTTTAAATTGAATCCTAAAATTAAGAATAAATTTTATTCAAACAAGATCTACAACTCCAAACTGAACAGTCCTTGTTATGAAACTTATTAAAAATGAAAATTGTTTTCCATGTTCCAACCAACTTTACCATTTTGACTGAGTAGCAACAAAGACTGAGTTTCTGGGTGAATTTCTGGATTGAGGTGTTGCTATTATTTACATGTGGATTATTATTCTTATATTTATTGTTGTTATCAAACATTTAACATTGTACCCCTCTGACCTCATTTGAACCAGTGTCTGTCAATCCATGGTAGCCTAAATTTTTTGACCTTTTTTTTGAAATATTTAATCTATGGTTGAATAGGTTGTTCTCATTCCACTTTTTATATGTTTTGAGGGATATCTCATCTAGTTCTTTTTTTTAACATATTGCTCAGTTAAGAAACTTCCATTTAGATTTCCAACCAATTTCACTTCCTTAGAAGGCCTTAAATAATAAATGTGATATAGGAGCTGCTTTCAAAGAAAGAATGCCAAATACCAGCAAGTCTTCACCTGTAACAAAAGAGAAGCTTTGGTAAGTGCAGTCAAATTTCTTAAAAAGCAGCAGAACTCACTAAAAAGTCAGGTTAGGTTAAAAGATTAGGTTTAAGACTCCAAAATATCTTCACAAATTTTGTCCCACAGAGCAAAAAGCCTAGTTATTAAAATAGTTGGTTTGTGAATTTGGCAACATAGTAACTGGACTGGAGAGTAGAAATGGAGGAGAAATAAAGAGCAGTATTAAAATTTTAACTAGATGAGATAAAATTGGATATTTAAGTGGAATGAGAACAAAAATTAACCACTGTATTTAAATAAATTGCTCAGTTCTTTAATTTTAACATTTTAACCAAAAATATGAGTCAGCATATTGATGATGTTGGAAATGTAAACAAATATAATAAACATTATAGTGAACAAAGATGAGGAAAAATAGGCCAATGAAATGATTAAATAAATTAAATATTTATACTTAAATGGAAGCCAATTTAAATATGCCTGAAATCTTTACCAAAATAATGCATAAGTAATATTTTTATTCTATATTTTTTATGTGATATACCACTGTAAACCATTATTAATAGCAAGTATTAATTTCATCTTAATTCTTAGTTGAAATTGAGGCTCAAATCCCTGCAAAATTTGAGGAATTTAATCTCAAACTCTGCAAGAATGTGTGCCACTCTCTGCTTGCTCAGCTGTAATTGTGCATTTACCACTAGGGAAAACACTTTTATTATCTCAACCAAAGTCATTTTTTACCTTAATAATTGTCACCTGAATAAATCGTTATATAAACATCTTTCATTGATTTCTACATCCTTGTACACTTTAATACAAATGGCATGCAAGCAAACTGTAAAAACACAAAAACTTCTGACTCAATATTTTATATAGTTTTAAGGTATGCTATATTTATGATACTAAATATCAATATTTATAATTGACTGTATATAAATTTAAAAAATGGACACTTTAATGATTTTACCTACTTCACTGATTGTTGTTTTTTATGCTTATAATCAATCAATCATCCTGATTAATGCATATTTAGCCTGAAACAGATTGTTTGCCACTAGGTGTTGATTTTGTCCACTTATATATATTATATAATATATATATATATATATATATATATATATATATATATTGAAATGTCATTCACATTTTATTTTGCTCCTCAGTAAAACTTTAGACATCTGAGTGCCTCAAGCCAGAACCAAAACTAAATGGATTTGGTGTCAGTCAGAGTTTCTACCACTAAGCCATCATCACTCGATGGAGAGAAACTATATATATTACAGGGTATGATAGTAAATTGTTGCCATTTTATATTTTAATTTTGTTTTGTTTTTTGTTTTTTTTTTGACTGCACAGTATAGTAGGGTCAGTTGGGCACCATCTGTGAGAAAAAACACCATGATGCAATTCACTCTACCAGAAATTTGGAAAAGCATGCTGTACTGCTTGGCATTCATGCCGGAAGCTCCAATATGAACATTTCAGAGTGTTTTGGGTGTCAATCTGAGGACAGTGCAGAAGATTTGGAAAGAGTTGGATGAGTCTAATGTGATTATGAAGGTGTTTGGAAAACTGATCACTAGTCATTCTGATGTTAAAGAACTCCATTCATTTTCCCAACGGGCCTCAGACTCAACATGGAGGCCTACATCAAGTGCCTTGAGGAGGTAGTACTGCCTTGGGTCAAGAGGGTGGCTGCTGGAAGATCCTATGTCTGGCAACAAGACTCTGCATCATGCTACACAAGCAGGAGAACTGGCTATCAGACAATTTCTGTAACCACATCACCTCTTACATCTGTCCACCTAACTCCCCAGACTGCAACCCACTTGATTATTATGTGTAGGGATTCAATTGAGTGAGAGACCAACAAAACGCCTTGTAAGACCAAAGATAGACTGAAGGCAGCATTCACCAACTTAAACAGGGAAACTGTCCAGAAGAGATGCAGGAGATTCCAAAATCATCTGGAGGCCATGGTTGAAACCAATGGTAATTTTATTGAACAAATTTACTCTGTAGTATTTCAAGCTATTTTTGTGCAATTTTGGTAAATATATATCTTAAAATGAGATGTCAGTGTTATTTTCATTTTTTGTAATTTAGACAACAATTTATCCATCGCACCCATATATATATATATATATATATATATATATATATATATATATATATATATATAAAATTATTGTTTTTTAAACATGTTTCATTTGCCATGGCTGATAAGGAAAATTTAATTTTTTATTTATTTTTCCAGCATTCTTACATTTTTTTTAATCTCATGGTTGTAAAGGTGTGCAAAAATTGTCTGTATTGTTCCAAGCACTTTTGAAATATATTTCTAATGAAGTAATGAATTTATTTTTAATGCACAGAATGATAATCATAATACATACTGTTTAATAAATAAAAATGGGGCATCTATTTCAAATACGAGGTGTCCACTATAATAATGTTTGTAAACATATATGTGGATTTGTGTGTTGCTACAATCAATTATGACTGAGTAGTGAGTTCGATCCTCACTGGGTGTCCCCTACTTTCGGCCTTGTGCCATATTTAAGCTATGCTTGGAAAATTGCTGTGTGTGTGTGTGTGTGTGTGTGTGTGTGTGTGTGTGTGTGTGTGTGTGTGTGAGTGCAGGTCGTGTAATGGCTAGAATAATTCTTTTTGTTTCATTCACTCTTTTTTAGAATAACAATGGTTTTTAGGTTATAAATCCTACTATTTAACCCATAGCTGTTGGAAGGAAATGGATTCATACCTTTCTGAAGTTGCTTATGGCTACATCATGTTGAAACATCAGTTCTTGCTGGTGAATACCAGGTGCTGTAAGCTTGTATATGCAGGTGGTATAATGGATAATGGCTCAAAATTGTTAATCAGATAGGTGAGTTCCAATTTCCATTGGATTCATTTTATTCACTTATGTGAAAATAAGTTTAGGAATGATATGAATCCATTTCTTCTCCTCCCAGCTATGGGTTAATTAGTAAGACTTGTATAACTAAAACCCGACTATCCAATTTCTCATTTTGAACCACTATCCATTACATCACCTGCAGATCCATGCTGATCTGCAAAGCAGTAGACCTCATAGCTCACTCACTAAGAGCAACTGAAGTGTTTAACCAGGTTTGCTTGAGGTCAGGTCACCAGAGTGAATTAAGTGGTGGTGGAGAGACAACATTTTAGTCATGGGACAGTGAATCAGAATTGGCACATTAAAATTCATTCACACAGTGATTTTTCTTTCCTAGTGAGATAAAAAGAATGAGAATTTAAACGTATTTCTGATCTGTACTGTTTATTGTGGATGTGCAGGTGGTGTAATGTTTAGAGGTTTGAAACGGGAAATCAGCAAGCCGAGTTCAAATTCCGGTTGAGATTGTTACATTCACTTTGTACAAATACTCTTTGGAAATGTATGAATCCATCTCTTCTATCTACTCCACTTGCTACGGGTTAAATAGCAATGACTCTTTAGTCATGGCTGGCAACCAGTATAGGAGAATGGCAACTCGGAATTCAAAACGGTATTTGGCCCTGGTAGACCATACACTTGAATTGTAACTAAAGTCCAATCAGTATAAACCACAGGTTACACCTGTGTGTGTTGAAGAAATACAAAATAGACCTGAGCCGATGGGCATCTTCAGAAATGAATAGCCAGGCTGAAGATGAGAATTCACACTGAATCACGGTGCAGCTTCAGGTTGAAACAGCACTAATGATGAGTTTCTTTTCAATTCACTGTTGTAGGTTGATAACGAAAGTAAAGTTATGATAAGAAGTAATTTAAAAATGAGAATCATTTTTATTTTATTTTCAGTCATTTTATCCCAAGCAAGAGGCTACTGGGAGTGAAAGAGAACAAGATTTTTAGTGAGGAGAAAGGATAATAAAAGAACAGGATTCAGGAAGACAGAAGATGGCGACTGATAATGCATTTAAATATTTGAAGATCGTAGGTTGCAGGAAAAAAAAAAAAAAATGAAAGTGACTTCCACAGTCACCCCCCCCAAAAAAAACCCCGTTAGAATAGAAATTATGGTTACACCTAGCTATTAGTGTAATGAGACCTAGTTGTCAATCCAGTAGAACATTTAAATTCATGTGCTCAAGGTACCAAAGAGGAGAGCTCATTAGAAATTTTTTTCCATGTGCCATGTCCCTTCAGTTTGTGGATATTGATCTATTGTGTGGCTCTTAGCAGTTTTTCAACTTTTGCTAAGACCAATGCTCCTCGATCCTCCATTCATTCACACAAGGCCATCAGGTTAATTAGCCCACTACCTTCCTCTATCCATCTCACCCTCAATATGTTCCGTGGGGATTAAGTCTTTCAAGCCCTCCTTCCTCATTATGTGTCCAAAGAATTTCAGTTGCCTGATTTTGAGTATAAGTGTTCTTTATGTTGCTATTTTTCTTTAAGATTTCCTCGTTCCTTGCTCGCTCCGTCTATGTAATTCTCAGTGTCATTCTGTAGAACCTCTAATTTTTTTAAAAATAATAATCTCTAAATATGGATGTGTGGCCGAGTAGTTAGAACGTTCGCTTTCTAACCATGAATAAAAGTAAAATTGTGTAAACGGAATTATTTGAAAGCCGTCGATGGTGGCGCTAGTACGAAGTCACAAGACATCGTGACAGAGGGTTTGAGCGTACTGGCATTGTTCAGACTGTCGATCACGCCAGATAATACGCTCCCAGAAACTGTAATCCATGATCAGCATAGTTGTATAAACTACAGGTGAACTCTATGGGTGTTCAATAAACATAGATGTGCCTGAGCAGGCGTCTGCCACAGGGATTGGCTAGCCGTAGCTTTGCAGCAGTAGGACATGTTCGAGATGTTTTCAGAAGAGTTTTACTGTTTAAGAAGGTAATATTCGTTAGTTTCTCACAAGGAACACAAAAGAGGAGGCAAACCGAAAAGACTTATCAGCTGCTCAAATTACAGTCATTAAATCGATAACAGAGCAATCGCAATTATCCACCAGATGCTTTGCTACAAACTGCAAAAGACCAATTTTCCACAACCTTTGCATTGCACAAACGGCATAATTTGCTTTCTAACATAACAGATGCCTTCTTAATTCGAATGTAGTCATTCGTCCACATACAACAAGCTGCCATCAGTTTAGACGTCATACATGCGCGCGCACACATATATGCAACAATAAACGTGTACACCGTCAGTCAAATATCGTCACAAATATGGCGCTATATTTGATTGGTTTACATAACGCACTCATACGTATCTACGTGCGTCATTATCCACTTACTTTTAGTTGCACAATCATTTTCTTTTCACTTGATATTTTGCTTGTACGCGTAAATGCGCATGTCTTAACACAAACAGATTCATTTCAATAGAGGAAGCACTCAGGGTTCTCACAGACAATCTAAAAATTTGAAAATGGCCAAAACATCAGTTGCATCTTGGGATATAAGAAATTTCCAGCGCATGCGTACATAGGCAATATATTACATACTTAGATCCGTCAACTCTAGCTTGGTTTTGCTAAAAACGACCTATAATAGGTTACCAAACAAAAAATTAATGTCACAAAGAATATCTATACTTCATTAGCTATTGCACACTAAATATATTGCAATATGTAATGAACTTTAAGACAAAACGTATATCATTTGACCAGATTTGCTAGATTAGCTTACTTTTGAAAGACAAGGGCTATTAGTTTTTACTTTTTAATTTTGCTACTTATGACCTGTGGAAGGTTGGAAATTTGGTCTTGTATAAATATTCAACTCGCCCGCAAAAGAAAAGAAGGTAGCAGATAGTGTAAATTCCAAATTTCCAGAAATCGTTAGGTTTTTTTACAAAAACTGTTTCCTTTTTTTAAATTCCAGTTTATTCTTATGAGGAGAGTTTTCATACGACAGGGAATAGACTAGACAATGATAATTCTTAATGGCTCCTATTACAACTGTTACACTGGATGCGGACTGACTACTCGATACGTTGTCCTTTTATTTATACCTGCACGGAAGTAGTCGTAGACACAAAATGTGCTACTTGAAAATAAAAAATTCTAATAACTTAATAACTTCATAGATTGGTCATTTGATATATGCTTTAAATACTGTGCAATTTTTTATCTTTCACTGTAAATTGTTAGTTAATTAGATTTGGTGTCCACTCAGTACATCTCTTATTAATAATTTTCAATAAAAAGTGTTTGCCTGAAATTGATTAATTAATATTATATGTTCTTATAATATGCTATATTTTGAATCTATTTAATTTGTTCATTTTACTAATTCTTTATTTATATAGATTTAAAAAAAATTCTTCACAAACACTGCAAACTTTTGAGTTAATTTTAAAATAAACTGGACTAATTTGGACTAACTAGAAAGATATAATCGAATTCACTACTTGTAGCTCAATCTGGAAACCCTGATTGGGTACAAAATAAGTTGATCTAGATTTGAAAAGTATTTATAGAGACAGGGCAAAGTTTTTCTTGAAGTCATCTTGTGGCTTCATAAAAAATATGAAAGTTTTAATTTGAACAGACTAAATAATGAATTTCACATAACATTTTTAAAGTATGTTTTATATACCAATAATTTTAAGATGCTGTTCAACTTGTAATTACTATAAAAAAAGGTATCTTATTCTTTTATATGCCGTGTCTTTTCAGGACGTGGATAATTATAGTTTTCTTCAGCATCTTATCCATTTGTAGCTCAATGTCTCCTTATATTTTCTTCCAGTCTTTGGTCTACTATCAGTTTAAACAAGTTCGTTAGATAGGTTATTCGGTGTTACCCTATGTACCTCCCAACTTCAATATATCCTGTTAGTGTCAAATTTTCCAAGTCTTCTTTCTTCTGTGTTCATGTGTGTGTGTTTTCTCACATCGTTGTTGAGTAATAGTGAACAAGTTGGTAATAGTAAGTTTAGTTCTTATTAGGTTCCCGATACTTGTGACTGTGTCAAACTTCAGCTGAGTAAATAACTACTTGTACGTTTGTACAGAGACATGACAACCATATTTTAAATAAGAAACTTTGCTCAACGATCTAAAGAAAAATGTTATGTAATTTAAAATTTGGTGGACTTGTCATGAGTAGAATTTAATTTCTTTTAATCTTTCAAGCATTGAATTTATTAAGTGTTCACTACTCTTGGTCCGATAAGACTGAATCGAAAGCCCGAAGCCAACCTTCTTTGAGGAAAGAGTTTCTACGATGTTTTCTTTATTTCAATTAAAAATGACGTAGATATATTCAATAAGATTTGTGTTAGGAAACTGGCTTAGTCATGTGAGTTGCTAACCCATTAGTAGCAGAAATTTATATTATTCGCAGATGCTTTGAACTGCGATGACGAAAATTCCAGTCATTCGCAATTATTAACTTATTCTCAGGAAGGTAAATTAAACTATTTGGCTGGTGTAGTAACAGACGACGGAAAGTATGGCACCAAGATCCAAAGGCACATCGAAATATTTTCTGTAAGTTATATTTTGCTAAGTAAAGTCTTAAGATATAGGAAAATGTCCTATCTATCTTTCTTTATGGCAGCAAATGTTGGACATTTTCTTTTTTCGTTAAAGATATGATTCTACAGGCATATGATGCGAATGACCTTGCCGTGTCCATGAAAAATACATAAATAAAAAATTAATTATACTGTCACATTGTCGTATCCATAAAAAAATAAATGAAAATCAATTATAGTGTCAAAAATAATTGTAATAAAGTAATTATAACAATTATAATTATTATTAATTCACTCATTCTAAACTAATGAGAATCAACCCCCAGTTTTCTTCTCTACGCATACAAACGTGTGATATTCTCACGATCAGACAAGCAATTAAAAAATGGACAGGTTGTTAACACATGCGTCAACGAAAATTTAATTTCCTTTTCCATTTTCAGGTCATAATATTATCTTTTATCTTTTGGCACTCAACAAAATTCGAGGTAAGAAAACCCCAGACACTTTTTGTACTTTGTAACTAAATTATCTGAACACGCATTACACACATCTATAAAAAAAAAAATACGATAAAGACTGTATACACTTTACTTATTCATTTACTCAGATTCCAATTCATATTTAATCAACTTTTGATTCACAATTTTACACAGTATTACTGTCTTTCGTTTCTCCAACACCACATAACAACCAGATAATACATATTGCTTGTTTTGTTGTTTCCAAATTTTGCTATTTCTCATTTTTACGAGTATTTTGTACATATAAATGTTAGGCGGTATTTAATTATTTACTTAGAGCTATACCTCCCTAAAACCCTGACATAAACCGTAAGGAAGGAAGTTCTACAGAGTATGGGAACTATAAGGACGCTTCCGCCTAAAATCAGAAAGAGACAACTGAATTCATTGGGACACATTATGAGGATCATTGAAAAATGTAATACTTACAGGATATACTGAAGGAAGGACGAGCAAAGGGAAGCATCATAGAACTTAGCTAATGAGTTTGGATGTGTAACGGGGTTGGTATTAATGACATGAAATTAAAATGCATAAAGCGTAAAACGATAAAAACAATAAAAACTTGAGACTCGTGTTGACATAAATAACAAGAATTTGTATTTTCTTTTTATGATAAGAATTACAGCATATTGGTATGGTTTCAAAATTTTCTCAGTGTCTCTTTTGCTTAAAAGTCAGTGCTTACTTGGTTTGGTTCCGGGAATTTCGTTTGTGAGGATGGTGTTTTCGAGCTCTCCGGAGCGCTGGCTAGACGTGTGTTACTGTACTGCTACTCGTCTACTCATCACTCACTGACTACTGCTACAGACACCCTAGTCTACTCTACTGTCCTTTACTCTACTCTACTGACTCTCTTGTGGTGGAAGGGTCGTTTTTATAATGATGAGGGTTAGGAAGATGAAATATCCTTCTTTTCCATCATCACTGATGGCAATGTTATTTTTAGATTGATCATCATCATCATTCTGGACCGTAACAGTTGAATGGATAGTCGAGCGAGAACAAAGAGGAAGTGACGAGTCAAATGCTGCTTAAAGCAACAAGGGTCAACAATACGCCTACTGCATCGCTGTGAAGAAATGTCCCCCTCCTCAAAAAGAGGTCACTTGTTTACTATACCTATGTCTACCTTTTTGATTCTCATGCAAACCAAACCTATGGCGACATTTCTATTGTTTACGAAGGTGGACTTAAATGACCATAGGCTGACTATGAAGAGTGATGCTAGAACTGTGAAATTTTGCATACATTAATTTCAACTCTTATTAATAACTGCATTGTACTGAATGATTGTCTTGTGGTCGTTCAGTTAGAGTTAAAATGCCGTTATTGTCAGTGTTTTTGACACATTCTCTCGTATCTGCTCATTTGCGACGAGGTTCTTTCAGTTTTCCTTTCACATGGACGTGATTTCCTTTATTAATGAGGTTTACAATTCAATGTGAACTTTTGCTTCTGAATCTCAAGACCTGTATCCTTGCCGTTACATTATCAATTGACATTTTGGGTAAATTTGACTATTTCAAAACTGTGTAAAAACAAAATTCAACTGAAGAGCAACAAATGGCTAGTGCTAATTTGAAAATGATATTTTCTACTTAATTATTTGTAAGAATTATTTTGATAAAAAATATTCTGTTGAAAACCTTCATTTGACACGGTGACAGTATTATGTTATATGTCTTTGATCAGCGTCTCGATCCATATTCATAAGACAGAAAAATGTTTCGAATTATTAGCTGAAATAAATGTGGGATTACTACGCTTGGTAGAGAGTTTATAGGCAACGCGATTTTCAAAAGCCTTGTTTTCCAGAGAGAGAGAGAGAGAGAGATATTACCTCTCGCAACATTAATATATTTTCGCTTCATGTAAGTACTTCATTAATTCAGGAACTTCAACTAAGGATTTTGTATAGACATTTAACAACTTCAAACGATAACGTTTCCGTTTCCCTTTGCCAAGAAAACACGAAAATAGTAATTCTCTAAACATATTTTATTAATATATTTAATGATTATTTGTTTTAAATCCATGATTTGTGTTTTTTTCTTTTCGTCGGAAGGTTACTGAATAGAATAATCACACGAAGGTTGGTAATGAACAATAATACTTAGGACAAGAACAACACATATAAGATTCGCCAGCGGCGCGTAGAAGTAGTAGTCAACAGTTAGAAGTGAGTCAAGTGAATTCTACAATGAAACTCCAACTGCAGGATATCTACCAACCACCCCACTCAGTCAGATGTGGCACAAGGCCGAATTTAATGTGGGTATCCGAGCCCGTAGGCTCGGCCAAAAATTCCTGTAGACCCCGTATAAAACGGGGTCGGGTAGCTGTTTCCCCGAGATGAGACTCTGCCCTTCGACATGCCCCCGTCTGAGGATCCTCTCTGCCCGGAGGCAGAGAGTTTGACCAGCACAGCTGGAGACGAATCTCCAACTGCAGACCAACATACAGTATTTACTACTGTATTTATGTGAATGGGGACATATCCATTATCGTCCGTAGGTATGCTAAAAAATTACCTTATATATTTTTTATAGAATTTTAACAAATGTTCAAACTTTTTTTGATTGGTTAAAAAATTATTTTCAACTTTTTATTTTAAGTCATTAAAATTTGACCAAAAAAATCATCAATTTCTGAGACCCAGATTAAAACATTTATTGGCCATCAAAAAGCCAACAATTTAAATCCTGTAAGTGATAATGCAAAAGGTTAATATTTATGTTTTTGAAATTTTTCCAGTTGGTATAATTCAAACCATTTTTAACAATTAAATAAAATGATTTAAATTTTTTTAAAAAAAGGTAATGGTACCTAACTTTTAAAAATCCTAAATTTTGAAAATAATGAAAAATCTGAAAACTTTTTTCTTAATTGAGACATTTTTTTATCTGGGATTTAAATTTTTAGAGGATTCATCCTTTTCATTTTTTGATATTGTATTTTAGAATAGGAATTGATTTTAATATAGATACATATAACAATATGTTCAAAGTAATCAAATGTCATAAATAACCGTAATCTGTATTTAAAAACAAATTTGTTTTATCTGTCTCACGAATCTTTGTTTTATTAAAATTTTGAAAATAAAAAAGAAATAACAAAGAAAAAAATGTCAATTAATTTTATTTTTCATTAAAAGAAAAAAAATTTAATATTTAATCAAAAATCCATATGAACAAAAGAAAAAGGTATTGCTTATATTGTTTTAAAAAAACTAATTAATAAATATTTGTTATCTTACTCAAATGAAAAATCCGAAATTAACTAATTTTTTCCTTATGAAATTATATTCTATAAATAGCTTGTTTATATTTCTTTTCTTTTATTTAAATATTTTGATATAATCAATAAATCATTATTTATTTTGTGTTTATTGTTAAATGAATTTTTAAAGAAGGGAGGAAAATAAGAAAACACCGAAGAACTATCAAGAAGAATTTTTGAAAAATTATCCAAAAGGACCTAAAAAAAATAAAATATTAAAAATTTAATATGCCATGTCATTACATATCTTTTCATTTTATTTTTTTTTTGTTTAATCCATAAATCCAAGAGGAATGAAATTTTTTTTATTTAATTTTCACATTCAAAATAAATATTAAATAATCCATCCAAATATCATATGTTTTGATTTGCATAAATATAACCTTCTAAGTCTATTAAACATTTAATTAATGGAGAGTTGTTGTTTCTGGAAATTCAAATTAAATAAATAAAAAATCATATTTTTCATAAGATCAATTGTATAACATATTTTTTCATTCTTTTTTTTTCGTTAAATGAAAAAAAAACCTAAAAATGCATTAATTTTTCAAAATAATTGTTTATTTATATCCTTAAGTTCCAAAATTTTATAGATTAAAAAGGTTTTCTATAAAAATTTTTTTTATTTTTTCTCATTTCAATTTAAAATACAAATTCTTGAAAAATGTTAAATATTTAATAAACAAATCAAAAATTTAATTTTTAAATTCAAAAAAAGTCAAATATTTATTTTGTTAAAAAATGGGAGACAATCAAATTTAATCCATTTTGATGATTTTAATATTTTTTTTATCTTCATATAAATTTTTCTATATATATAAATATTTTAAATATTTATTTATATATGGTGTTAATTGTTTTCAAAGAGAAATAAACATTATTTAAATATAAACCAAAGATTGTTTATTTATTAGGTTAATTTTTTGAACTTATATTTTTTGGGTTTTTATTAAAAGAATTATTAACTTTTTAATTACTTATCCTTTACAGAAATATAATAAATGAAATATTTAAAAATATGATTTGAATATAACAAAATATTTTCTCTTCTTTTTAGGAAATTAATGAAATATTGAGAAAAACACATTTTTTTTCTTAATATTTGAATAGAACGTTGTATAATGTCACTCCTAAATTTTCATGTCCATTTCGACGATAAAAGGAAAATAAAGGCTTCCATCTTTTTCTTGATATTATCATTAAAATTAAATGGAAATTATTTTCCAAATTATTACAAAACATGCAAAATAGAAAAATATTTTCATAATTATTTCTAAATAATGATTTTCGTTGTTTAAGAGATTTGGTTTTTTTAATCATAAATGACAAATTTTGGAAATAAATAAATTTCAGATATTTCTTTTCATAATGGAATTGTATCATAATCTCTTAAATAGAAATATTTTTTTCTATTCTGATTTTGTTTTTATCTTTTCATTTAAATTTTAAAATATTCGGTTTTTTAGTTAAATTATAAATTTTTTTTTTAAAACAATTTTTATTAACTCCTTTAAACATTTCCTCTAATCAAATTTATTGATAAGAAAAATTTTACCATATTCAAAAAAAAAGCCATATTAGATAAATAAAAAAAAATCCTTTTAAAATCTCTAATTGATCAATTAAAAATTTGTCAAATCATCAAACATAAGAAATTTTTCTAAAATTTTAAAATTGAGTAATTTTAATATTTTTTCCATTATGATTTTTAATTTTGAACAAATATTAAAAAAAATTGAAAGTTTACATTTTCGACAATGCATTCAATGCTCAAATATTTTGTATTTTATTCATTTTTTTTTATTTTAAATTAAATTAAAAATTTTGTTTCTTTTTTCTTAATTTCTCCGGAAAAATATCTGTAATTTTTTTTACATTTTTTAGATATCTTCAAAAATTTCGTTAAATTGAACCTTTATTTTTTTTAATGGAAAAAATTGTAAAATCCGAAATATTTTAACTAAACAATCTGATTAATTTCATAATTCCTAAATACTTAATATTTAATATTCCAAAAAAAAAAATAAAAAATTCATTTGAAATATTTTATTTTCTTTAAAAGTGAATATTTGAATCTAAAAGATCAATATTTTCAATTTTAAAAAATAATCAGCTTGATATTTGTTTGTTTTTTGAATTGCCGATCGATAAAAAAATTTAAATGAATATTTATATATTTCAAAGAATTTATTTTTATATCGCATATATATAAGAAGGATTATGGTTATATATATATAAAACTAAAATTTTGTTTAAAAAAAACTTTATCAATAAATTTATAAAAAAACATGATTTGTTTTAGATTTCGAATTTTTCCTTTAAAAATAATTTTATAATGACGTTAAGTATTTTAAAATTTAGATTATTTATATTCCCAAAATCAATTTGAATGAAATTAAATCATGAATGTTTTTTTTTTTTCTTCATATTTTTAAAATTTTTTAATTTAAAAAAACGGAAATTAAAAAATAATTTTTATATAATTATTTTATTTGTTTTTATTTCTATAAAAATTTCGAATTAATAGATTATAAATAAAACTTTTTGAACTTAATATTTTAAACCATTAAGAAAATTAAATTAATAAAGATAGAAAAAAATTTTTTATTTTTAGATTATTTGAAAAATAAAAATTTCAAATTTATATCTTATATTATAAAATTTATATATTTTTTTTAAAAAAAAAAGATCAATAAAAAATTTTTTTTCATTTTTTTTTTTTTTTTTTTTTAAATTTTATTTAATTCAATTAAAATTTTCAAATTTTAATTTAAAAAATTCTCATTCGAATCCTTAGAATTTCCCATTTTTTTTTTTTAATAAAAAATAATAAGAGAAATATTTTTGGAATAAATTCTTTGAAAAACAAACTGGTTTTTTTTACATTATTGAATTTAAATATTGAGACCTTTATAAAAAAATTATTTTATATGAATATTTTTTTTTATTGTTAAAATATAAATAAATATAATATAAAAAAAAATTGATTTTAACTTTCCAATATCGGAACCATATACAAATGATTTTGCCAAATTGAATAAACAAATGTTTTTTTTATTCTATCAAATTTAATATTATTAAACCAGGATTTAAATGAAATGTTAAAAAAATTTCCGAAACTTCAAAAAATATTTAATCTTAATTTTTTTTTGTCTAATTTTAATGATTTGGTTAAAATTCAAATAAATAAATGAAATTATTTAAAAATGTTTAATTCCATTTTAATCGTCATTATATAAATTGAAAATCAATTCAATATAAATATATATTTATTTATTTAATATGTTAATAATATTTTATATATATAAATATTGAAACCCAAATTTTTTTTATATTATAAATTAAAAACCCCTTTAATTTAAATCTTGATTTTGAATTAAAATCCACTAAAATGGAAATCAGGAACCTTTCTTTTTTAAAGTAATTAGTCGAAAATTTGCTCTACCATCAAATTCTCTTTTAAATTCATCAATTTTTAGAAAAAATCAATTTTTTCAAAAAATTTAATTCTGAAAAAGAATTAAAATTTTTTAATTTTTAAATTGATTTTCATTTTTTTAAATCGTTAATTGTATTATTCTTTTTTATTTATTATTTTACCTAAAGAAAAGAAAAATGTAATCTTGGAAGAAGGTTCAGCTTTTTGGATTGATTTTACTTTCATCATACATTTTTTATTAATTTAAAAGACTTCAACAAAAAAATTATGCTTTTTTTTTTTTTCACTAAAAATTATTTATCTGATACAGAGAAATATATATTATTTATACTATTTTATTTGAATAAATTCATTATTAATTTTTTTTTTCATATAAAAGGTCACATCCACATATATATATATTTAATATTATATGCATATATCTAAATTTAATATAAAAATTAATAATTTTTTTTAATATTTTTTATTTCTTTTTAAATTAAACTATCACATCAATAAATTAATTTTTATGATTTTTTTTCATGGAAAATATTGTAAAATAAAGTCAAAATATTTTTTTGGCACATCAATATTCTTATTTTATATAATTTTTTTATATATATATATATATTTATAAATATATATTTATATATATTGATATATTCTATATTTATATATTTCATGCTGATATATATATAATTGGGATTCTGAATATAAAAGTTCTCCATTCTCGACAACATTTAACGTTGAAACTGTTTCATGCTATATGCAATCGTCAGGCACGTGATCTTTTATTTTTCTCGATTATTAATATATATACAGGATATATTTTGTATATATCTATTAAATTTTTAAATTTAATTTTTAATTTATTTCTTTGGGTATCAATTATTTTATAAATTTTTATTTATTTTATTTTATTTTTTGTTTTATTTTTATTTAAAATTCTTTCCAATTAAATTTTTTTAATTCGACCTTCTTCTAAAAAGATTTAATTCTCAAAATGGATTTATATTTATAATTATTGTTCGTAAATCAAACGGAAAAAATTCATAAAAACAAATAAATAAAAATAAAAACAAAATAAGAATAAAACAAGCAGAATCAATTAATCGAAAAATTACCAAATCAATTTACCTGTTAGAATAGACGAAATTTTTTAATAATAATAATAATAATTTAAAAACAAAAACGAACCCAAATAAATAAAAAATAATAAACATTTTAAAAACCATTATGATATTAAAAAAATATTATTAATGTTAGAGAAAATATACAAGTAAAATAAATTGAAATATTCATCCAAGTAAATAAATAAACTAATCCTGATATTTAATTAAGTTAGAAAGAACAAATAAAATATAATCAACCCAAATAAACACAAATTAAAAACTGTTCCTATGTACAAAATAATAGTTAGAATAAACTACAACAATCATAAACAAAACCGAAAAAACAAATAGCGTTACTCAAACCTAAAAAAAACTATTAAATAAATGATATAAACAAATTTTTTACTACGTTAATAAAAATTTACCGATTAAAAAATAAATAAATAATTAAATTAATAAATATAAAATAAAAAAAAAAAAAAAAAAAAAAAACAAATAAATAATTTAACCCAAATAAATAAATAAACGACTTCAGGTAAAATAACCGCCATAATAGACTTTGATCACAATGCACCACTTTCACCCGTATATACATATAAATATATATATAAAAAAAACAAATACGTGGCCTGACGATTGCATATAGCATGAAAAGACTGTCGTTTTCTAAGTCTTGAATTCTATGTTCACTTTTATATTTACACACGCTCTATCTCTGATATTGAGCACTTTATCCCATAAATATAGCAATACCTTTAAATTTCTTATATATATATATATATATATATATATATATATATATATATGTGTGTGTGTGTGTGTGTGTGTGTGTGTAACAGTAAAAACGATCACGAATTAATCAATCTTTATTTTTATTCATAAATTTCGAATAGTATCAATGTCAACATACAAAGACAAATACTACTACTAAAAATTTGTCATATGTATTGATAATGTTATAAATATTTATGAATATGTCCTAATGGATGGTTTATTAAATATACCGAAACGTCAGACGTTGACATGTTAAAATTAAAACAGCATAATTGTATATAATCTTTTTTTTTTTTTTTTCCAAGTATATATTTTTTCATATATATATATATATATATTATATATATATATATATATTTATATAAATATTAAAAGACAATATTTATAATTAAAAAAATATTTTTAAATTTTATATTTATATATGTGTGTGTGTGTGTGTGTATATAAATCAATTATTATGCCAACAGGTTGTTTAAGATAAAATAACGGATGATAAATTTAAAAAGACTCTGCTTTGAAGGAGAAAAGACAAAATGTTGATAAAATTTTAATTCCACTATTTGAGAAATAACAAAAGAAATTTCCAAAAAGAAGAAAACAGTGAATATCATTGGTTGTTGTCAATCCGCAGGTGTTACATCCGAGTTTTTTTATCCTAGTTGGATACCCTTATTTGGAGTTTTATTCATTGTTTCCTGAGACTCCATATCCCCGCGCCTATATATTATGGATTATTTGAAATAATTAAAATTCCGTATAAACTTCCTTTTGACATGTCTTGTTTTTTTTTTTTATGCTAGAAAACATTTTGAATATTCGCCTTTTTTTATAATATAAAATTCCAAACTTGAGATTGGGAAAATTGTTTTACTAAATTTATTTTATAAATACCAGTAGCAAGATATAATATTTGAACTGACACTAATATATGTACAAAATATAACAATGCACACACACAACGACACACACACACATGCATATATATATATATATATATATATATATATATATATATATATATATATATATGAGAAAAAAGAAATAGTAATATATATAATCCAAGGTCGGTTCTTATATATATATTTTTATTTTTACAATATAGTGTTCAAAAAAAATTTAAACAGCAAACAATTGATTCATAAATTAATTGATTTAAAATATGTTTTTTAAACAGTTCTATCCATGTTTAAAATTGAAACAATTTTCTAAAAAATTTTTAATTTTGTAATTAAATTTCTTTTATTCTCCATTTCATTTCAAGTGAATTTTGGAAAAACTTATTTTTTAAATTTACTGGGTTTTTTAAGCACACTTAAATCATAAATTTACAGTTTCAGATAACTTAAATAAGATAAATATTCATCCAGACAATATAAAAATGATCATTTTAAAATTTTGTTGTATCAGTTATTATGTACAGATTTGAAAAAAAATATATTTAGGTATTCCAGTTGGGATTTTTTGAAATTATTCTGATATCCGTTAAATGCATGTCGTCTTTATTTTTTTTTTTAATAAAAATTATTGGGTAACCGCAAATATATATTTTAAATTTTTTATTTTGTATACTTAAAGATTTTTGGATTGTTTAGGATATGGATACGTTTTATTTAAAAATATTATTCACTTTTTATTTTTTTATATTTAAAATATATATATATATATATATATATATATATATATATATATATATATATATATATATATATATATATAATATATATAATTGACTATATACGGAATGAATTCAATAACCAACAATTACTATTCTTAAAAAGAGTGCTCAATACAAAGTAGAGCAGATATAATTATTTTTTATAAAAAATTATAACATAAGTATGTTATAAAATCACTACAAAATAGCCATTTTGTTTCAACACACTCTGTGTCTTATCAAGTGATGATGTTGAAAATAAAATAAATGGTTTTAAAAGTTTCAGATTAATTAACGATCCTACACTAGGGGGAAACATTGTTACAAAAATAACCAATCAAAAAACGAAGTATAGAAAGATTCAAAAGCTTGACAACGAAATCATGCTATAATAGCTATTCAGATCTTTAAATACGTGTAATATTAAAAATAATTTATACTAACCAATAATTATAAAATTATATGATAAAATTTAATATTAAAATTAAAAACTGGCAATTTTAAAATCAAAAATTTAATCACTATTAAGTTTAAAAAAAAAAAATATATATGTTATTCAATTCATTTCTTCATTGAAATTACGCTCGAAAAGACGCTACAATACATCCGGTCATTTGACAATACATGTATATATATTTTTTCTTTTCCTTTTCTTTTTTTTTTTTTTAAAAAATTGTGAATGTGGTCATAAACTCACGCGCAAAACAACAAAAACACAATCAGATTATAATACATAAGCACCCAGACATAATTAGATATACACACACACACACACACACACACACACACACAAAACACACACAAAAAAAAAAAAGGGCCAGACATAAACATCTCTACAGCCCTTTATAAGAAAAAAAGAAGAGACATGGAAACTATCACTTATACACACACAACAGTTAAATGTGAATACACTCTACATACACATAGACACCCATAGATACATGCATATATTCATCCACAGACAATGACATAGACAATCAGATATCACAAATAATCAACATTTCAGACTTAAATAAATGGCTAACCACTTAAGGGAGCAAATATATAAATATAAAAAGGTAAACCTTGAGTCACCTTCAAAAATATAAAACTAGACAACCACTTGTTTGCTGGCCTATGTGAGTATAGAATTTTCTTCTAGAGAAAATGTCCATTTACATGTTTTCATTTTTTTTTTTTTCCTGTTTTTTAATTTTTTTTAAAACATTTCTTCCCAACTCCTTGGTGGGGGCATTTTTGTCCCAATGATTCTCCTTATTTGATAGTTTAGTAAGAAACCCCGGTTCACCCTGTTATAAAAAAAAAAAAAGAAAAAAAAACTCGAAAAATGGAAAATTGAATGTCTTTTTTACTAGATGCGATAATAAATCCGGATAAATCTTTTCTTTCTTTTTTTCTCAATTTTTTTTTCAGAATAGACAATGGGACTTATACTAAATTAAAACTTAATGTGATAGGTATAATGCAAAAAGTGATCCAGGACTCTTGCCTGTTATATCCCCCCAATCCTTCCCTCTGTTTTGTGTCTCGTCCTTTTTGTGTTATCTGTAATAGGAGTAGGTAGTCTTTTCTACCGCCCGGTCAACACTCCTCCCTTCTTCTGGACATGAGTAGAGGCTTACACCTTGTTTCTTGTTTAGGAAGGGGTTCCTGTTACTCTCTTCTCTCTCTCTCTGCCTCTGTATTAGTGCAGCTCTGTTTCTCCCGTGATGTGTGCAGTCTGTGGCAACATCTCTTTCATTCTGAGGGTACACGGTTGACAGTTCTCTGGTTGCTGTTTCCGACTGGTAGTTAGGAGCCCTAACTCTTGCGTAGCGTCTTGAGCGGCCGCTCTGATCAACAGTTGTATAATACCGGGGTGTTTGTAGTGCCATGTCGCGCATGGAAAGGTGTCCCTGCAGTCACCTCCGGTGGGCAGCCCTGAGGCCACATAATGATGCAGATTTTGCCAACTCCTCTCTGTCCCACGTCACGGTCGAAACTGTCTGTTTCTTTTACTTCAGGCCTTCTCATCTTCCAAAACAAAATTCAACATGAAAAAAACCGAAAATTAACCCTAAACCAGCCCTCAAAAAACCACCTAAACCCCTCAACATTTCGTTCTCCAACATCCATGGCATTAGGACAAACTTCTGCAGTCTGGAATCTTTCCTCACTGCAAACTGCCCGGATATACTGGCTCTCTGTGAGACAAACCTTGTCTCATCTATCCCCTCTTCTGATCTCTCGATCCCCGGCTATCTTCCTCTCCCCAGAAAAGACTCTCTAACCCACATGCACGGTCTTGGTGTCTACGTCAAGGAACATCTCCCTCTGGCCAGAGAGTCCTCTCTCGAATCGCCTGACCAGTCATACATGTGTCTCCGACTCTCTCTCCTCAATGCGGTAAGCTATCTCTTCTTCCTTTACTGCTCTCCATCCTCTCAAGACTGTGAGATACTTGATAGCATTTCTGACAGCATAGACAAGGCTCTCTCCCTCCACCCGTTTGCTCACATTTTTGTGTTTGGTGACTTTAACGCCCATCACACCTTGTGGCTTAAGAATGCTACTACTGACCATGCAGGCATTCAAACGCTTAATTTTTTCAATCTCCCATTCCCTCACACAGATAGTTAACTTCCCCACTCGTTTTGCCTTCAACCGGGAAGGTAAAGCCTCTCTACTCGACCTGTTCTTTACCTCCATCCCCGAATCCTGCAGTGCCTCGCAACTCTGCCCTTTTGGTAACTCTGATCATGCAGTAGTATCAGTTAACATCTCCTTTAACTCCACCCCTATAAAGAACCTCCTACCACTAGAACTTCGTTCTATTATCAACGAGCTGATTGGGACGCGTTCCGTGATTTCCTCCGCGATGTCCCCTGGGATGGAGTCTTTAAGCTCCCCGTCCAAGAATGTGCTTCTGAGGTCTCATCCTGGGTTAAAGCTGGAATCGACGCTTTCATCCCATCAAGGAAATATAGGGTCAAGTCGCGCTCCTCCTCCTGGTTCTCGGCTGCTTGCTCAGCCGCCATCGCCCATAGGAACCACTTCTTCCACCTATACCGTAGTGACATGTCTGACTGCAATAGACGTCTCTTTGCCTCCGCCCGTAACGAAATGTAAGCGTGTCCTCAATGATGCTAAGTCACTATTTGCGGCTCGAATGAAGGAACGTATTGCATCTCGCAAATTTGGCTCCAAAGATTATTGGCGTCTCTGCAAGAGCGTATTGAACAATTGCAAACCCTCTATACCTCCTTTGTTCAACCAGTTCGAAGTCCTGACCTCCTCTACCGACAAGGCTGAATGCTTTGCTCGGAAATTTTCATTCAACTCAACGCTCGACTCTTCCGGTGTACCCATACACGACTTCCCTCTTAGAACTGAGGCCATATTGAGTGGGTTAAACATAACCCCATCTTTGGTACTGGGCGTTATCTCCAATTTAGATCCCCAACAAAGCTAGTGGCGGTGATGGGATACCAGCCATTGTCTTGAAGAAATGCG
>CAHIKZ030001895.1:792500-806715 GCA_903632075.3 Acanthosepion pharaonis | reverse complement strand
ATATTTTTTATAAAAGACTTTTAAAAGCAGAGGGCAGAAACTAAACTGAATTTAAACTCAAATAAAAACAAGAAATGAAGAATAACTGAGGAAAAGAAAAATTATCTAGTTTAAACAAAAAAAAAAGAAAGCAAAATATAAAACAGGGAAAATCAATTCAATTATCACTTAATAAACACTTCCTAAAAATCGCCCGAATTGACAAATAATTATTTAAATTTTAAAAAAAAATGATATAATTTAATGCCTTTCAAATGAAGGTGAATAAATGGCCAAAACCATAATATAAGAGCTTTACGGTAAGATTCAGATATTTGAGAGCCCCGTTTATTTTAAAAAAATACAAATACGTTTTTTTTATTTTAACATTAAATATACGTTTTATTCCAATTTCAGTAAATATTCATGCCCAGTAAATAATTAAAAACTTTAAAATTTTTTTTATTTACTTCTATATTAACTGTTTATGAAAACTGTATTGCTTTTAACAAACATATTTATACGAGACACATTAAAAAAATTGACAGGGTAAGTAAAAATACTCGTTTTGACTGTCTTTTAAATAAAATAAAATTTTCTCCATGTCAAAAGAAAACTATTATTTATGTGCTGTTAATAGTAATCATTCTTATTGCTGCATGACTAATCAGTAATACGAATTTTAAATATTTTTTGAACATGTCTTTTCTTTTTTGTTTAATTTTTAAATAACGATCCTGAGATCAATAATTACGTATTTGGATGGTTCCAAAAGCTAAAGCAAAGTTTTAATGTAAAATTTTAAATTAAAATTTAGAAAATAGCACTGAACAACTATAAAAGACGATCTGATCCTTTGTACAAAGAATTTAAAAACTAAAAAAAAAACAAAACAAAAAAATGCTGAGGATACCATGAGAGCAAAAAATGGGAAAACGACGACGTTTTGGAAAAAATTAAAAACCAGAGGAAACGTATAAATACTCACCATCAAAAAGGCAATTAAATTTCTTTTCTTTGTTTGTTTTTTTTGGCTAGGAAAATTTGATAGTCACAATCCGGAAAAGGAAAGAAAATACGAGACAATACTCAATGGCCTTTAACAAATAAAAAGCAGATAGCAGAACAGGCTTAAAAAATAACAAAAAAAAAAAAAAACACATTTTTAGAGGAACCAGGGACAGGATGATGTGAAGGGTCAAAACGCCCATTTGATGAATGGATATGGCTTTAAAAAGAAGAAGACTGAAATTACGAAGAATCAATTTTTTCAGGATTAATTAAAAATCAAATTAAATTTTATACGTCCTGTGTTACGGTTTTTTTTTGTAATAGATATATAACTAGTGAGCGAGTCAAATACTTATTTCCCTTTATAGTCTGGCCAATTTTGGTTGACAAATCAGAAGCCGCAAACACTGTATCCGTCGTTTATAAAGGCGGCCAAACTTTGTTTTTTACTAACCTGAATTGGGTTTGCAACTTGTCCGGCGAACAGGAAGACGGAAGAAAAAACGCTCTGCTACTTTGCTGTGATATCCAAAAAACCTGCACTACGCTTTCCTACTGTCTCCATAAATATTCACTTAACCTTTGATTCTATACTCAAGGACGACCGTCTAATGTCTAACATCCTGCATTCCACAATCATAATCAAATGTTGATATTTCAGTCATATTTAAGAAAATATATTGAGTAAATACAGACAAAATAAACTTTTTGTTATTTAGTAAATTAAAACTATATCAGGCAAGACATTAAAAACGCTAAATATTCTTTTACCAGTCCTCTGTTCCTTTTGAACTATATTTAAGTTTGACGATAAACTACATTTCGCCCCTGGTAAGACGATTTTCAATGTTACGACTTCTGATCAGGAGGTTTTGAAACTACCTAAAAAAATCAACAATTGGTGCAACTTCTATGAGGAGGTAGCACCTGTTAGGGTCCCAGCTATATGCAAAATAGTTAACCCCAAACTGGGATCAAAACACTATGAAAGCATCTTAAACTTTTTTAATACCCGAAATACTTTGTAAAAATTATTACCATAATACATTTTTGGAAAAAACTTAATGAGCTATTCTTTTTTTTTTTATAAAAAAAAAATTATTTAAAATACATTTTTGAAAAAAAACCAAAAACCATTACCAGCAATAAAAGTTGTCGGCCTTTAAATAACCCATTGAAATTGATTTATTTAAACAAAAACCGCAATCATTTTGATTTAAGTAAGATGCGATTATTCAGAAGAATTTGAACTGCAAAAATCCAAATAAATGTCAATAGTTTTTCTTTTCTCATTTCTCCAGCTTTCAGTGACATCTTTTGTCCATTTTGTTTTATTGCTTTAAAAGTTTGAAAAAATTTTTAAATGTCTAGAAATCATTTATATTATAAAATAAAAAATAAAAAAATCTTTCTAACCATAACCATATTTTTCTTTCAAATAGTACGGACAATGAAAGGAAAAAATTGATAAATAATCTAGACAAAAAAATGTTTATTTTGAATCTATAGAAAAACAGCATTTTTACCAAAAGAACACTTTTTATATCTATCACCAGTTTGCGTGTGTCCTTTTTTAAAGCCAAGGTTTCTGTGGCATGTCGGAGACCCTAGGATTTTTCATTAGTGACATTTTGCTGTTGGTGCTCTAATTCATCCTTTTTTAAATGGACTTTTCAAGAATTCTACCTGTTCGAAATTTAATAATTAATACATATTTTTTGTTGCCTATACTAAATCTGTTAAATGATATTTAGATACTTTTGTGTAAAAACCAACGTTATATTTGTTAAATAATTAAAATATAAAGTTTAAAATCACACATACCAAAGTTGTTCACAGAAAATAATAGTATAACTTTTTATAATGACAATTGGCCTAAGTTATAAACAATAAACACAATTTTCAAAAACACGCAAAACAAGCCTCTATATACATACATAAAATATAATATAAATATAGTTATATAAAATGAATTTAAATTTAGACGACAATTTATCTATCCCAAACTTATATATATATATATATATATATAAAATAAATATATATATTATCTAATAAATAAAGTATAATAAATATATATATATATATATATATATATTTTGTAGTAAGTCCATTATATATATATATAAATATATATATATATAATATATATAGGTTTAAAATTGTAATTTAAATAATACTTGGAAAATTGAAAAAACATTTTTAAGCGATAGATAAATTGTCGTCTAAATTAATATAGTCTAATTATCTTTTGATAACTGAAAATAACAGATAATTTACCAAAAATTTCGAAAACTAAAACTAAAGAGTAAATACAATGAATTGAATCCTATTAATTTCAAATAATACTAAACGACCTTTAAGAATCGAAAAACACTTTTATAACGGTCTAAAATTAAGTGAATTATTGCCATCAGTTTATCCATTGTTGTTTCATGTTTTGTAAGTCTTATATCAACTAAACCATTACATAATAATTAAAAATGTTGCATTCTAAAAAAAAATTTTTTGAAAAAAATAATCAAAAATGTCTTGAAAACATGAATAAATAAATTTTTGTTCAATTTTTTAAATTGCCAAACATTAGGGTCTTTTAGATTTGTTTTAACCCTCTGGTAAATAATGATCTTCATTAAAAGTTTAAAATTCCGTAATTTAGGATATCACCGACAAATTGATAAAAAATTTTTACTTTAAATCCAGTTAATTATCCTTGTTTTCCGAAATGAAATATAGTTCTAAATTAAATTTGACTCATCCAAATATTTTAAAATTCCCTTGTCTATAATTGAAAAATTTTAAAATTGAAATTCCGCTTGTAGTTCCGAAAATGAATTCAAAATGTTATTTATCATGATTCCAAATTTGGACGGATTAATTAAAATATACAAATAAATAAATCTAACAGAATTAATAAATAAAATAACAAAACTAAATCTGAGAAAATCATATTAAACGCGTTTTGTATAATATAAAAATGAATGGCGACAATTAATAATATTTAAAATTGAAAAAAAAAAAAAAAAAAAAATTTACATATACTTTGATATGGAAAATAATTTTACTTAAAATGAGTAATTTTCATATATTATAAATAATATAGTCTATTAAAACTAAACAATGAAAATATTTTAAAAACTAAAGTTCTTATTTTGAATTTTTAATTTTAAAATTGTAGTTAAATTGAATGAATTATAACCTAAATTTCTTTTTAAATAATACTACACGCACTAAAAGAATCCAAAAAAAAAAGCATAGTAAAATAAAATTAATATGAAATACCATAAGATGTAAGCTTTTGAATGACCCATGTCCTTTGTACTTACATGGAAAAAATTATAATACTAGGTTTATATATAAAATAAAAATCTATTTACTAAATCAGTGAAATTAAGTAACCATTTTGCTGTCATAGTCATAAATTTTTAAAAAAAAAAAAAAATGTAACCTCATATAATACTTAAACTTGATGTTAAAATAATCCTACATAATATAATGGATTCTAATACATTTAACTGTTCTTAAAAAGAATATAGTAAAATAAAAATTAAAAAGGAAAATATTTCAAATCGTAGTTAAATAAAAAGTATTAGGAAAAAAAAAAAAAAAAAATCTTTAAAAAAAAAATGACGTTGAAAAAAATTTTTACCGTTAACAATTTTTTTTTTTTTTTAAAAATTCAGACGACATCCATTCAACTGATGTCAGGTTTCATTGTAAAATACATCCCTACCCCTTACCAAATTGTAGCTAATAACTGATACAATGATACTGACATAAGGAAAATCTAGACATCCCTTGTTCAATTTGAAGTAGAATATTCTGTAACCATGGAAACGTGATTTTAGCTGTGTCTTTAAAACCCGGTAATTTTTAAAAGTTACTCCAAAATTCGCTTGAAGATGAAATGGAACTAATGCTTTTAATTTAATTGCAAAATTAAATTAGGGGTTTTTAGCTTCTATTTTTGAAACATGGTTGGAACTGTGTAGCGAAAAAAAACCATATTTTAAATCAATTAATTTATAATATTATATGCTATATATATTTACATTGATATATATTTTGTAAAAATAAAATATCTATAAGAACACCGGATTTTATATCTTACTGTTCTTTCTTTTTATTTATATATATATATATATATATATATATATATATATATATATATAATATATATATATATATATATATATATATATATATATTTTGTAGTATATATATGGGATATATATATTAATATTGTCAATATATAAAATATTTGAAAATTTTTCTTAAAAATTCAAATAATTGTAGACGGATAATGCTATTATGAACTTTATTAATACCTATATAAATTTTTAAAATGTAAATGAAACAAACAATTTAATATAAAGACACATTTTATAATATATATATGAATATATATATATATATATCAAAGATGATTTTAAATGTGTGTTAATTCTTTTTTTCTAAAGTTATGACTTTCAGTGATAAATTATTAATAAAATGTATATGTATTTCAAAATATATAAAGATAATATATATAAATTAAATGTAAAGCCATTTTATGATAAAATATGAGTATTATAAACTGAAACAACTTATGTTTGAATTTATATATAGCCATAACAAATGCCCATTGTATAATTATCTATCATTTTTTATAAAAATATTTGATATTGCCAGTATATCAATATATTTATTATATATTATATATTTTAAATAAAAAACTTTTTTTTTTTCCATATTTGTATTTTTACTGTAAATTTCCATTATAATTTTTTGGACTAAACATTTTTTTTTTTTCGGAAAAAAACTGGGAAAGTATCAAAATTTTACAATTTATATATTTATATATATAATATATATATATATATATATATATTCTGTATATATATATATATATATATATATTATAAACACATGTTCTAATGTCTATTTATATTGTTGCATTTTTACATTTGTAATAAACCCACTTTTAATAGTAAAGTAAATTTTTATTATTTTAATTATATTTGTTTTATATATATATATTTTTTAATATCTTTAATGTGTTAAGTAAACATAATAATTTATATATAAATATGGTTAATGATATATCATTTTGTCGTTTTTGATCGAAAAATTCATTTCATTTTTCTTACAATTATTTTGTTTTTGGTTCTTTCTTAATATGTTGAAATATAAAATTTTCATGCTTTTGGTTATTTTGCAAAATATATTTGATTTTATAATAAAAATAAAGTATTTTTATTCTTTGTTTGAAAAAATGATATATATTTTAACAATTTGAATATATAAAAGGATAAAAAGTTTTGTTTATAAATATAATCTCAAACAAATAATTTTAAATAAATAATGTTGTACATTATTTTATATAATTATTATAAATATATATTATAATAAAATGAATTGGGAATTTTTTTTTTCAAACTGCTTAAAAGACATGGTTTTCATTTAAATAAAAAGAATTTAGCAAAGTTAACTAAGCTTAAATCTTTTACTATCGAATATTCAAAATATATATATATATATATTTGCTTATATATATATATATATTTTTTGGATGAAATTTCTTTTCTTGCATTTTCTACATGTTTCATTAGCAATTTTAACATTTAATTTATTTGCCTCCACATTGAGAATTCAACATTCAATAAAAGACGAATAATTACATATATATATATATATATATATATATATATATATATATATATATAGAAATCAAGGGAAGAACAAATAAAAAATGAATTTTCCTGTAGTTTTAGTTTGACATAAAAAAAAAAATAACAAGAGTTTATAACATCAAAAATAAAATCTTTATTTTTATATATATAAATATTCTTTTTATTTGATTTTTGTAGAAAAATGTTGAAAATGGAAAAATAAAATCCAAATATCTTTTTTGACAAATATAGATTTCTATATCTTTTCCTGCATTTATTTTTTTTTTTTTTTTCCAATTAGTAGAAAATATTTGTTTTGTCTGCAGTATGTTTTCACAAAAAATTGATTGGATATAGAAAGACTGAAAAAAAATCATTATATTACATGGAAAAATAAAAAAAAAAAAAAATATAAAAGTGTTTAAAATTCATTATAGATATTAAAGCACATTTGAAAAACACAACAAAATACAGTGATCCTGTACATGCTGATTTTTCAGTTAGTTACCCATGTCAAGAAAGTTGTATTTAAAAATGGTCCCAATGAAAGAGCATAACATGGTTTTACAAAGAAATAAGCAAATTAAAACCAGATTGTTCAAAAAAAAAAAAAATGTTCAATCGTCAAAATTATGCTGATAATTGCTTACCTCCAGAAGAGTAAATAGCTTCTATGTCCTATATATATTATACATATTATAAGCATACATTTAACATGGTTAATGGTTAAGATACATTGTCCTTCTGGATCAATTGATTTTTGTCTACAATACTGGGTATATATATTTTCTATATATCAATTGATTTAAAATTAAAAAATGAGAGGACCAATTATCACATATATTTGTTAGAATTGTTCAATGTTTTTTAGAATGAGGTTAGACTCTTAATGTGTCTAATAAGTTGTTGGTAAGAACAGATCTTTTATCCGATTTGTTAAATAAATATTACAATGCCCAAAGAAAATGAAATGGAGATTTCATTAGTTATTGTTGCTAATCTATTAATGTGCCTATAAGATCTACGGTCTTAATGAATTAAAACTTATATCCATTAATATCTATACTGTTATAATTTATGCATAAGAACTTTTTTGGAAATATGAAAAGAACATGCTTTTTCATTATATTGGTGTATAATCACATAAAATGATAAAACAATCCTTTTTATTTCCTCAAACGATGTTAACCATCAAGAAGAAAACAAAATATACAAATAATTCTAAATAATAATGTACTGATGCTACTCTCTAAAAATGCTTTTTGAATTAATCGCACAATGAAAAAAGAAGGTTTTGGTTTTGTCTTTAAAAAAAGGTTTAAACTTTTCAAAAATCCAGTTCTACTTAGAAAGATTTGGATAGTCTTTTTCAATGTCTATCCTGAGGACCAAAACAAAACTTGTTCATCCCCGCTTTGTTTTTTTAATAATTTCACCCCAAGCAAGGAAACCTAAAACCACTAATTAGATACGCCTTTTATTTAGATCATCGTGAAAGAGAATGAAAATGTGTCTGAACGACATTCATCAAAGAAGATGAGAACTGACAATTGATATTGTATTTAAATTTTTTTGAAGATTTTAGTTATCAGGAAGCAATTTTGAAAAAAAAGGAATTCCACATATTCTTATGGGGAGATAATGAATGAGAATACATGAATGTTAATAAATTATCAAGGATGTTTTAAATTGTGAGGAATGAATTGAAAGCTTAAAAATTTTTCTTTATCTATTGTTTATTTTTTTTTAAAATAAAATTAGGTCATGTAAATGAAAATGAATTTGATTGTTTTAAAAAAAAAAAAAAACTTGAAAAAAAAAAAAAAAGGAATGAACGAGCTTTGGAAAAAGAATAATGGTCAATTTAAATGAATCCATGATTTTTTTTTTTTTTTTTTTTTTTATCAAAATATTAGAAAATGGCTTCAAGGACTTTGATCACATCTAGACATTTGAAATCAAAACTAATTGGAGACAGTCTGGATCTATAGTTTATGAACTGAAGATATTTATTTTAAAGATTATATGATGCTTTATTAAAAAAAAAAAAAAAAAAACACTGTCACCATAGAACCTTCAATTTTGGATGATCCTGAATGTGTCCAGTATACACTTATTACACAGGTTTCTAAATATGCATTTTGAAGGACTTGATTGTTTCATTCAATAATAAAATACCAAACTTTCATACAAATTGGAGAAAATTTTCTTATCTCAAAATTTGAATTAGGGCCAGTATATAACTTTTCAATAGATATATGGTAGGCTACCAGTGACTTAAAAATGACACAAAAAAGATCCGTTTTTACTTAAAAACGAAAACCCAAAAATAAGAAGGTTGATGCATAAACTGACGATGAACGTTGTATGGCAATAAAGATTAGATTGAAAAACCCACATGCCGATATAAATAGTGTAAATAGTAGACAATAAATCATCTCAGAAATATAGACAGATTCTGAAGAAGGCCAGAGTGTATAACAGCTGAAATGTTGTGAATATTGCAATAAAGAGGAGGACAACAGTCTGAGCAATGTAAATAGTGACAATATCACATGTCACAAAACTAGACAATAGATTGAATTAGGCTTTGCATACAATGGCTGAAATGTTGTTTAATATGACAATAAAGATGTTCTGTGACAGTCCTTGATTGAAAAAAAATTTTGTAAAATTTACAATTTTACTTTTGACATTGTTATACTTTTGGCTTATTCATTTCAAGGATAATGTTAGAAAGTATTTTAACATCAAGGTCTTTTACCGTCATGGTCACCGAAGTTAGCTTCTTTCTAACCACTTTTTAATAATGATCACACCTAATTTTAATATTTCCTTTATTTATTCAAATTTAAATCATTTAAAATGATGAATGGTAGTAGTCAATGAATGTTAATAAATTATCATGGGATATTTTTACAATTGTGAAAAATGAGCTTCTATTATCAGTTATTTTCTTTCTTTTATCTATTGTTTATTTTTATAAAATAAAACTAGGCTTGTGGACAAAAAGAATTCTGATAAAGCAGAACTGATCTCATTAGAGATGCTGCCACAAAGAAAACAGACAGATGATCATTAAATAAAAATTTGAAGGTTAAAATCTAATCCTATTCACATGTAAAATACGTTTTAACTCAAATATTTTTATTTCTCTCTGTTTCTCTATTAAACAGTATATTTATTTATTTTCATCTACTGCCCTGAATATTCTAAAATATATTTTAAAGATTTGATATATGCTCTTCAGCAGTCCATTCATAATATGCTTCTAATGGGCATTGTTTTCAAAGTTGTTAGATCTGAGTTTTTTAAAGATTTTTTATCAAAGAATTTTGCTTATTAAGAGCAAGGCTGAATTCATATTAACACTGAACATGCCAGTTCCTGAACAATTTTAATCCTTCTGCCTGAGCTCCTGAGTGAAAATTCGCAAATAATTGCTATGTAATGTTTCACGGTAGATATAAAAATAGTTACAGAAAATATAAGCATTATACTTAGCAGGGCGAGAGTATGAGTTCATGCCTTCACTTTATCGCCAGAATTCTTTCTTTGTGCACCAGTCTATCCAAATAAGTTGGTTGGGCATTAAGTCATTTTTCTCTACCACTGGTAAAATGGTGGCCAGGGCTCAGGGTTAAACAAATCTTTCTCATAGACTCAAAATTTTCATATTTGCTCAGTTTCATATACAAACAAAACAATTTCTAAGGAAGTAATAGATTTTTGGTTTATTAAACTAACAGATGTGACCACTTTAATGGATACTCATATTTAAGTAAACGTTCTGTTTATTTATTAAACAGTATATTTACATTTGACTCCCAGCATGAATATTCAAGGAAACACATTCAAGAAAAATATGTGCACTCAAGCAGAGACTTGAACCTCCTGGGAAAAATAAATAAATAAAATTAAAAAATATTTGGTTGATGAAAATAATTGAACTGTTTAATAAATAAACAAAACATCTATACATATGGAGTATAATAGAAAATGATTAAAATTAAAGAGTTCATTTTAATGTGTATATATATATATATATATATATATATATATATATATATATATATATATATATATATGTGTGTGTGTAAACAAAATGCATCTAATATGGATTGGGATCTGAAAATGATAAAATAAACAAATGGCATATCAATCTCTCTTTTTCAGTTTTATTAAAGCTTCATCAGAGATTGAGGGAAAACAGACAAAAAGACAGAAACACTGGTAGTTTTAATTATGTTTGGGTCAGTTCTCATTGGTCAGAGATGTGTCACATGTATTAAAACTATAGATAATTCTATGTGTATGTAGGTTTGTGAAGATTCTTGTATGTCTAAGTGGGCATTGGATGTTAATGTGTATTTGTAATTGTGTATGCGTGTCTAGTTAGTGGGTGTTTTATCTTTATGTTTGTGTGGTCAAGCCCACACAGGTCACAAGGTCCTAATTTATGACTGGCCTCTTTAGAAATGTATTCTTTGTATTAGATAGAAATAGATTCTTTAAGAATGGATTCAAAGAAAGATGGTGGTGTAATGTAATGTTTTAGGGGGTGTGTTTATAGTTGGTAATGTTGTTATTAAGTTTTCAATGTATTTTGTTCTTAAAGTATTGTTTTATAATTTGACCAATGTGAATTGACATAATTGAAAATACCAGTGTTTCTGTCTTTTTTCTTTCAATCTCTGATGAAGCTTTAATAAAACCGAAACGTGAGAGATTGATATACATCTATTTGTTTTATATATATATATATATATATATATATATATATATATATAGAGAGAGATAGCTATAATAAAATACAGTTCTAATGTATGCTATATTTATGGCTTAAAGTACTCAATATCAGCAACAGAGCATATTTAAATGGACATTGAAGTCAACACCTGGAGAAGACAGTTTGTTTCATGCTAAACGCAAAAATGACAATTGCTTTTAGCATTAAATGCACAAAAATAAATAATAAATTGATCAGAGCAAGAACTTTTCATTTCTCTTAAATAACCAGTTTTTTTTTTTCTTTTTTAATCCAGAATAATTAGTTCATATCAGATTTTTGCCATTCCTAATTTCATAAGTTTGTTTGGAAGGGATATACAACTGATTGATGACAAAATGAAATAACCTTATGCAACACATTTGCTCCTTTTCAGATTAAAAGACATTTCAAAGGTGAAATGCATCACAGAATTATTTTATTTTGTCATTTCTAAAACAAAATAATCCAAATTTCATACATTTTCAGAAATAAAATAAGTGGCCTTTCAAGTATCATATCTTGTGCTGATACTAGAGGACACAAATAATTTGATTCTACCAGCACATGTTTTTGACACAAGAGTAAAAAGTCCAGTTTGAAGCATTTGTTTTTTTTAATTCCTTGTCAGAAGAATTATAACAATATTGAAAGTTGTCTAACAATTTGTCAATGTCTAACCATTGTGCTCACACCCACCGCCAAAAAAACGGTGCATTAAAAGGACGGTTATTCCTTTGACACCCCCAGTGATTGAATACACTTGACTCCCTTGTTAATGTTTATTTACAAGATTATGTAAAGATGATGAGACAAAGTGGAAAATTTATAAACGAGACATTTTACCGAGAGCATCTGCTCTCTTTGGCTTCTTCAGATTAGAATGAAAGAAAGATGAAACTGCATATGTTGGGATTTCTGAGGATGAGTGGAGGACCATAAACCAAATTAAATTACTTTATCATATCCAATGTCCACTTTATATATATATAATATATAAATATATAAAATTCTTTATATAGGTATTTTTTTAGTTAAAATATTTAAGTAAATGACACTTTATAATAAACAGATTAACAACATTTCATAGAAAATATTCGCAGGAAGGAAAAAACTGGTGGATACCTATTTTTCTGAAATTTCTCAGACATTCAGGCTGGTAAATGTTGTTAATACTGTTTATTATAAACAGAGCATTTACTTAAATATTTGTATCTATAAAAAGAATGCATAAACAAAAAAATGACTTAAAATAATTGTTGGACTTTGTCCATTTCATAATAAATAAATAAATAAATAAATATTATATATATATATATATATATATATAATACAGTGTGTGTGTGTGTGTAACACTTTTTCAACTCTTAGAGGCCATGGCCCAACATATACCATTTTGGAATCAGGCCGACTGTGAGCAAATTAAAAACATTCTGGTCCAGATCCAGACCCACAATTCTGAAATTTTGAATTCCCAAGTTTTTATTACTGCAAACGTTTTCAGCGATTTTTTTTTTTTTTTGTATGATAATTTTTATAATTTGGAAATAAATTTGGGAATAATTGAAATTAATTGCGAAATCCAATGAAAGTCACCCAGGAAATAAAAATAATTGTTTCTATGGAAAGTAAGGACCTATGCACAGCAAATTGTCTTTAAATTAAGTGGCAGCAGCAGAATTATTGTTGAACTTTTAAAAGGTAAGCTTAGATATTAATGCATTAATTAAATGCAGCAATCAATTTTAAATTCCTCTGCAGTGTATTGTTGCCTATTATATATGGCAGCGATATGCCTCGCAAAAAGAAATCTCCGCAAACAGAAAACCAGATTGCAATCAAAAGATTCAAGGCTGCAGCAAAGGAAAGAAAGCCCCATGCAAATGAAAACAAAGGATGGTTTCCAATGCTGAGGATATGCAAAGACTTAGGAACTCCTGAACAAGCCGAAGGCCCAATATTCTGCAGCACCTAGCTTAAATGCCACATAATAGTGTGTGTAGCAATCCCTCTTTTATACAAGTTGCATTAAAAATGACTGACAATGTACTTGTTAACTGCCAGGCAATGTAATTTAATAATTATAATTGTGTATTTGGGAACCATATATATATATATATATATATATATATATTAAATTACATGATATATAAAAGCTAACAAAGAACACAAGTACTTTGTCAGTAGTTTTTAACATAACTTGCGTGTGTTTATATATATATATATATATTTTTTCGAATTTATTTGTTTAAACATTTTTGTAAATAGATACTCATATTTGAGTAAATGCTGTTTTTATTTATTTATTAAAAAGTATATTTATTTGCATCTACTGGCCTGAATATTAGAGAAAACTTGTTAGAAAAATATGTGGCCTGTGTGTGTGTGTGTGTGTATATATATATATATATATATATTTTTTTTTTTTTTTCACGCATGTATTCTTAAAAACTACAGAACTTTTCCATTTGATAATGTTTTTTTCAATTTTTTCTTGCTTTCTGGCAAGTTTTTTAATATTTGTGTCTAAGTTTTTGAAACAAGACCCTAGTCCATGTTTTTTTTTTTTTCTGAGTTCTTTTGGTTATTGTCACCCGTCATCATGGCTGTATGTTTTTATTTGAAATATGTTGTTTATTATTTTAGTTTTATAGATAATATTTTGGGTATATAGACAATATTGTTGGATTAGTTCATTATTAATAAGGAGGGGGTTAGTGTTTATATTTCGAGGATTAGTTATTAAATTTGTTTAAAGATGTTTCTGCCAGTATTAAATGCTATTTTATTTATGTTGGGTTTTTGG
>CAHIKZ030001895.1:737500-787500 GCA_903632075.3 Acanthosepion pharaonis | reverse complement strand
TGAGGGAATAAAACAAATACACATAGCATATGAAGCAGGATTTTCCATGACACAAGTTAAACAGGTCTATCTCACATGTACACACACACATATGGGTGTGTGTGTGTGTGTTTGAGAGTGAGGCAGAGAGAGTGTGAGAGAGAGAGTGAGCGAGGAAGAGAGAGATCCCAAAGGAGAAAACGGTAGTGTGAGAGAAAGCGGGAATGGCAGGGAAAGAGAGAGAGAGAGAGAGAGTGAGAGTGTGTGTTCATTATGTAATTACATTTTATCAGAAAGGATAGAAAAGCAAACTTAAGTTGCATTTATTTAAAAATATCATTCATTATCAATAACATAATCGCCTTTATTTTTATTTTCAATGACAACCGCCAAACGGCATAGCAGATTTTTGATTCCAAGTTTTCAAAAGGAAACTCTTACCAAACCAAAGTGAAACAAAATCAGAACCATTTCGAACAGTTATGCAGGTTGGAATTTTTCTATTTAGAAAATAAATAAAGCTGAATTCCTGGATCAGAATAATCGTGCCGTGAATAAATTTCTATGAAAAATAATAAAATGTGCTGCAACAAATTAGCAGCTTGTCAGGGGAACACTTGAAGAAGAGAGATCGAGAGCGAGAGAGATCGAGAGCGAGAGAGAGCGAGAGCGAGAGCGAGAGAGCGAGAGCGAGCGAAATTTAATAATCTCAGGACTTCTATCTGGTGTACAAGACGACATTGAAGAATCGAGTTTCATATCGGAGAAAACGCATTGGCATTTCAATGTTGTGTTGTAATGGTTAGCAAGCTTATCTCGCTAGATAAATTACAATTGAATAGCGAGTTTGATCCACACTGGGTGCCCCATACTTTTGGCCCTGTGTCACATATGAGCTATGCTTAGAAAATCCTGAGCACTTCAATGTGATGTAATGGTTACGAAGCTTGTCTCACTGGATCAATTACGACTGAACAGCGAGTTTGATACTCACTGGGTTCCCCATACTTTCAGCCTTGTACCACATCGAAGCTATGCTTAGAAAATTCATTCTAGGCACCTCGACCTTGTGTAATGGTTAGCAAGCTAGATCAGTTACAACTGAATAGTGAGTTTCATCCACACTGGTTGCCCCATACTTTTGGCCTTGTACCACATCTGATCTATGCTATTAAAAAAAAAAAAAAAATCACCATATCAAGGATAGCCTATATGTAGATATATAAAAGTTTGAACAGATAAACTATGAACACTATCTCCGATATTGAATACACTCCCCCCCACAACACACACACACACGTGTGTGTGTGTGTGTGTGTGTGTGTGTGTGTGTATAGAACAATCACGCGGTCAAGGTCTCCCTAGAGTGGATGTGGTATTATGGTGCAAGGAGGAGGATTGATTGGTGACGGACGAGTTCTAATGGTGAATGAGTAAATTGTAATGTCTGAATGGGTCGTGAATCAAATTAGCTAGGTATAAGATAGTTAGTGAAGACCAGCCTTACCCCCTCCCCCTTTTCAGCCTTGTGCCACAATTTTGTATTTTTTACAAAATAAATCTCGTCAAGATAAACACTCAGTTGTGGAGCAACCTTGAGAAAGAGAGCTATTTATGGTGCCATGGAGCATCTCATTGTGCTAAAGTGGGATAGTCCATTGCTTGGGCTGTGATTGGTTGCTGGTACATGAGTGGAGGTATTTCTGTATAAATACCCGCTTGATTCATCAGTTAGTTTGCAGGGTTTGTATCGAGTTACAACCTGCTTTATTTTTGTCTGCCAGCTGGACGCTAGCTGAGACCCTCACACCGGTAAGTGCTGTTTATTGTATTGTTATTCTACATTGTGTTTGTTCAACGCCCTCAGATCCTACCTCTGGTGTATACTGCTGAGTAGATCTTAGTTGCAGTTTCTAGAAGAGCGTGCAAAATATTGTGTGATTAACGGTTTGACCAAGGGCAGTCCGCTTGAACAACATCACAATGACTTGTGACAACCATCGACAGCTTCCGCTTCCCCGATTTCTCTCATATGGATTGGGGTTGCTTTATCAGGTAAATGCCAAAAAAAATTGCTTTTGCTAGGATTACCTCCCAAAAAAAAGTAACATTAAGGTAGCCTTCTTGATTAACCGACTATGGCGAGATCTGAACCCAGGTTTCAAGGTCAGAAACTGAATGTTCTCACAACTCGTATGACTATATTTAGTCACCCCCCCCCACCACGAGGGCATCATGTGGCACAAGGCCGGTTTAACGTGGGACCTCCGAGCCCGTGGGCTCGGCCAAAAATATGCCCATTGAAAACGTATAAACGGGTTCAGGGTCGGTTTACCTCCCCGAAAGAGAATCCGCCCTTCGGCGTAGCCTTTTTCGGGTTCCTTCCCGCCCGAAGGCAGAGAGTTCAACCGATCAGCCTAACTGACCCACTGAGCGACTCGTATGACTATCATTGACAAGTTTGACCAATATTTTTGGTTCTCAGGAGAACGACAATGGCTCTTGTGACTGGCCTGTTATGTGTTGTCTTTTCAGCTTGCTCTTACCCCCACCCCCGTGATGAATTAGACCAGAGCAGGTTTTCTGACACACCCTGTATGTTATGTCCAGTGTAATACTGATCATAATTTGTGAAAGGTCTTCCCCGATTTCTCTCATATGGATTGGGGTTCAGCTTACAGGTACATGCCAAAAAGCGCAGCATGCTAGGATTACCTCACCAGGCAAGTAACATTAAGGTAGCCTTCTTGATTAACCGACTATGGCAAGATCTGAACCCAGGTTTCAAGGTCAGAAACTGAATGTTCTCACAACTCGTATGACTATCACTGACAAGTTTGACCAACATTTTTGGTTCTCAGGAGAACGACAATGGCTCTTGGGACTGGCTTGTTATGTTTTGTCAGCTTGCTCTTGGTCCCCCGCCCCCGTGGTGTATTAGACCAGAGCAGGTTTTCTGACACACCCTGCATGTTAAGTTATGTCCAGTGTAATACTGATCATAATTTGTGAAAGGTCTACCAATATGCCTCTTGCATTCGAGAGACATACACTGCCACATTCATCACGTATATATTGATGGATTGAAAGATAAATGATTTCCCCAGCTCATTGGATGTCCTTGGAATTCATGAATTATAATGCCTTCACTTATATTGATCATAAGTAGCAGTTTTCCACTCATGATTATCTATACGGCAGGCAGCAAGTGACTCTTAAACGGTTCTTGAAGCACTTGTTTGCTTTAAAGTGTTGTAGGACAGTGCTACTCAAAGAGTGGTATGTATACTGGCGCCGGTATGCGAGTCATCTGCCGGTACGCAAGGAGTTTCTAGAAAACAAAGAAATAGTAGTCACATTCCATGTCACGTGAGACTTGCCGAGATTATCTGACTCAGTTTTGTTTTTTTAAATTTTCATTTTAGTTTTATATTTATCATATTTATTTCCAACATTAAAAGTCATTGCTATATACAATGAGAATGCGATATGATGAAAAGCAAAACAATGAAATACGTACGACAACATCGTTATGTGACGTCATTTTTTGTTTTAACGTATTTATTCGTTGAACTTTGAAATAACTAAAATATTTTTAACCTATTATAATTTTTCATTTTATATATAGTAAAATGAAAAAATATATGTGGTAAATGAAAAAAAACATATTTGGAATTAATTTAATCAAAAATATGGAAACCTATAAAAAAATGGCATGTTTTCATAAGTTAATAAACTTTTTTTTTCATAAAATTCATTAAATGAAAAATAAAAAAAAATATATATATATATATATATATATATATATATATATATATATATATAAAAATGTGTGTGTGTCAGAAGTTAAGGATTACTATATACAATGAATGAATCTTATATAATGAAAAGCAAAACGGTGAAATAATAAACGTATGACAACAGTGAGGTGACATTTTTTGTTTTAACGTATTTATTCATTTAGGTTTAAATAACTAAAATATGTTTTACCCTAATTTAATACATTACAATTTTTCATTTTATTACTTGTATATACATATATTTAATATTTGTGCCATAAGCCTTTGCTTAAGCTGCTAGGACTGGAGGCTAGGATCAAAGTTTAGTACGCTGCCTTTGTGAGCTTCCGAGTCGGCGTCTGTCGAACTCTCTGCGTTAACAGAGAGGAACCCGGACGAAGCCCTTGCCAAAGAGCAAGGTTTCGTTCGGGGAGGTAGACTGGGCCTGAACCCGTCTAGGCGGGTTCAAAGGCTATATTTTTGGCCGAGCCTACGGGCTCGGAGATACCCCACATTAAACCGGCCTTGTGCTACATTCTATCCTCGTGGGTGGATCGATAAATACTAAGCCTTTGCTAAATAACTTAATACTTTTTTTTTTATTTATATTGTAATATTGAATTATTCGTTTACGAAATCAATATAAAATTTTAAAAAATGATGCAACTTTTTTTTATATCCATTATATATTTTTCTGGTATAAATGAATAATACTGCGAATGTTCAAATATTTTTTCAGATAGTTATTACCGTATACTCGTGGATAGGTCGCACTTTTTTTTTAGCCAAAAATTTCACAAAATATTAGGAGTGTGACATATTCGCTCGACATAATGTAGAACTACCTCGTCATCAGGATTTCTTAGAAATTGAAAATGATACCAATATACACTAAAGCTGTGGTTTTTCTCCGTATAGAAACAATTTATCTAATACTGACTCTGTATAGAAACAATTTACCTAGTATTGAATTTTATACTGACTCACTGCTTTAAACTTACCTCATGCTGCTAGATTCACATATCCATCGCAATAAATAAAATTATAAAATATTCATTGATCCCTCAGTCACTCTTCAAGGACCTTCAAACTTAGTATATTTATTTTTACCACTTTTCACGAGGGTTGCAACGCAAATAAAGGCCAAAAAACGTGGGTCTTCTGAGCCCGTAGGCTCGGCCACAAAGTCCCCGTAGAACACGCATAACGGGATCAGGTTGGTCAACCTTCTCGAACGAGAGACTGCCCTTCGACTGAGCCTCGTCTGGGTTCCTCTCTGCTCAGAGGCAGAGAGTTCGACCGCATAGCCGAAAAATATTTCGGTTAGTCTAGGGTCCTCGCACTAGACTGATATAGAAACCCTGAACATGCATACATAATTTAAGGAACCACGTGTAGATGTTTATTGACAAAGAAAACAAAAATAGTCCCACGATTCATTCTGCAAAATATATACATTTTGTCAAAAATACGGTGGAAAATACGACTTAAAGAAATTAAATATAATTTTTTATGGGATAATTTTCTTTAATGGCTTATTCGTATTACATTAAAAGGCGTTCTTAAGTATTATTTACAAAAATCCAGTACCCAGAACGTTTGCACTATTTTGCATTGCGCAGCGATATAGTAACCACATTTATAGTTTATAATTTTAATTGTTGCAAACCCTAACCATGAGCAAAAGAGTTATGAAGCCGGTTTAAAATTAAAAGTATTAAATTGTACAGAAGAACATGGAAATCGATCAGCAGAAAGGCAATGTGAAGATTGTCAGAGGATGAAGAAAGTAGAAAGACCAGCTTTTAGAAACGTCGAAATCAAAGAAAAACGCGATGAACAAATAAGAATCTGTTTAACAGCAATGATAGTGAAGAGCAATTCAGTTTTGAATGAATTTTCTAAAACTGTAACTTGATATATAAATAAACACTTTTTTCTAAATGTACCGTAACATTTTCTTCTGTAGTTATTCACGTTGATTGACGAAATGTATTTTAACTGCAAAAGTGTATTAATAAATGAAGGTAGAAATGAAGGTAGATATCTGATAATTGTCATGTTTAAAAATTATAGTGCGACCTATCTGTGAGTCAACAGTAAATCATCAATTATTAAGCCATAAAGTAGGGAGGGGCGACCTATCCGTGATTATATATTTATATTATATGGTATTTTTAGGGTTCTTTGTAATCAGCATAGGCATAAAAAATTTTAAAAATCGTTACGTCAATTTTGACTGTTTAGAATGACTAAGACATTGTTTTATAAAAGACCTTTTCTTTGAACATATCTAAAAAACAAAGTTAAAAAAAAAAAAAACCTAAAGAAACTACAAAAAAATTTGAAAAGGAACATGGCCCCTTGACAGTGGAAAAAAAAACAAAAAAAAAAAAAAAAAAAACCCATTTTCAAAAAAAAAAAAAAACAGAGAAAAACAAGAAAAAAAAAACTTAAAAACAAGAAACAAAAAAAAAAAAAAAAAAAAAAATAGAAAAAAAAAAACAAGAAAAAAAAAATAAAACAAAAAAAAAAGATTTAAGTTTCTGAAAAATTAGAAAGACAAAAAAAGGAGAAAGACAAAAAAAAAAAAGAAAGACAAAGAAAAAAAAGAAAAAAAAAAAAAAAAAAAAAAAAAAAAAAAAAAAAGAAAAAAATAGAAAAAAAAAAAAAAAAAAAAATAAAAAAGAAAAAAAATTTTTTAAAAAAAAAAAAAAAAAAAAAAAAAAAAAAAAAAAAAAAAAAAAAAAAAAAAAAAAAAAAAAAAAAAAAAAGAAAAAAAAGAAAAAAAAAAAAAAAAAAAAAAACAAAAAAAAATCAAAAAAAACAAAAAAAACAGAAAAAAAGAAAAAAAAAAAAAATTCTTTAGTAAAAAAAAAAACAAAAAAAAAAACAAAAAAAAAGAAAAATTTCAAAAAAAATTCTAAAGAAAAAAAAAAAAAAAAGAAAAAAGATAAAAAAAACATGAAAAACAAAAAAAGAAAAAAGAAAAAAAAAAAAAAAAAAAAATGAAAAAAAAACAGGAAAAGAAAAAAAAAAAAAAAAAAACAGAAAAAAAAACAGAAAAAAAAAAAAAAAAAAAAAAAGAAAAAAAAAAACAGAAAAATAAAAAAAAAAAAAAAAAAAAAAAAACAAAAAAAAAAAAAAAAAAAAGAAATTGAACAAAAAAAGAAAAAGAAGAAAACAGAAAAAGAAAAAAAAACAAAAGAGAAAAAAAAACAAAAAAAAAAAAAAAAAAGAGAAAAAAACAGAAACAGAGAAAAAACAAAAACAGAAGAAAAACATTTCAAGAAGAAAAAAAAAAACAGAAGAAAAAACAGAAAAGAAAAAAAACAGAAACAGAAGAAAAACAGAAATAAAGAAAAAACAAAAGAAAAGAAAAAACAAAACAGAAATTTTCCAAAAAATAAACAGAAGAAGAAGAAAAAACAGAAACAGAAGAAGAAGAAAAAACAGAAACAGAAGAAGAAGAAAAGAGGAAGAAGAAAAGAGGAAAAAAAAAAGAGAGAATAATAAAAACCCAGAAAAAAAGAGAGAGAATAATAAAAAAAAAAAAAAACAGTGTTTTATGTTGCAGTATTTTTATAGTTATATTTTGGAATACAGTTTGGTCTCTAAGACATTATTGGATATATGAAGAAATGTCATGAATAAGTTCTAGCATGTTGGTTGATTTGGTTTAGTGGCATATCAAATTCTATGAGTTATTTAATGCTGAAATCTAAATATTTTGAACTTAATTGTATGCCTTCAACCACTGATAAAATGTATTGTTGGTCAAGAAGAGAAAGGGACTATTCTGTTTTGATTATGTGGAAAGATGGAAAAAGACATATTAGCGATGCTACTTGGTGTCATTGGAAGAGAGAGAAATAAAGAGAGAGAGAGAAATAAAGAGAGAGAGAGAAATAAAGAGAGAGAGAGAAAATAAAAAGAGAGAGAGAAATATTTTTAATCACAGTAGAAATTTGTATTTCCAGAAATTAAAAAGATTTTAGAGAAATAAAAGAGAGAGAGAAATAAAGAGAGAGAGAAAAAAAAGAAAAAGAGATGAGAAACGGAGATTATATTCAATTGTAGAGAGATAAAACTTCTTAATGAAAGATATTTTTTGATATTTTTTTTGTTTTATTTTTTTTCAAAATTTGCCCAAATCTGGGACCCTAACAGGCGCTACTACCATGGGTAAGGATAGACCTGGGAACAACAGTAAGAGGTGGTTTTTTCTTCTCAAATAAAATCTCCTGATCAGAGGCCTTGCTGCCAGATGTAGTTTATCGTTATACTCAAGGAACTGAAAACCCAGTCCTAAACAGGAAACAATTTATAAACCTCTATGTATCATTCAAAGGACTGGGATGTGGTAAGTTTTTTTTTTTTTGAACAAGGATTGAACTTTTTAGTAAAAAGTAAGTCAAAAATTTTTAAAAACTGACCAAAGCAATCATCATGTGTCTGTATGGTAACAAAAATTTAAATTTTGTTTTAAATATTGTTTAAAATTGATAACTGAAAGAATCATTAAATGAGATGTCACATTTTAATAAAAAATTTAAATTAACATTTTAATTAAAATAAATTAAACTATTTATAAACATCAGTAATTCATAAATTTATTTTATTTTAATGCGTACCAATTAAAAACAAAACCCCAAAAAAAAAATAGAATTACCAAATATTTCATTCTTCAAAAATTCAAATATATATTTGTTTTGAAGAATTTTAATGACCAAAAAATTCGCCATTGGATTTTTAAGATATCAGATAAGATGATTGAAGCAGATTTTTTTGAAAATTTTAAAATAAATACATAAAACGAGACTTTAAAATGAGGTTTGGTCAAAAAAGAATGCCTGGATCAGTAAAGGACGGACCCTAAATGATTTGGAGGTCATCACTAGAATCAAACAGACGCGGAAGTTTAAATATCTGGGAAGCATTTTGACAGAGGACGGTAAGTGCGACACTGAGATCCGTAGACGTATTGGGATGGCCAAGGACACATTCCAAAAGCTGGGCAGAGTATTGCGAGACAGGAGGATTTCTTTGGTAACAAAGAAAAGAATACTGAGCTGTTATGTGACATCTGTCCTTCTTTACGGCAGCGAATGTTGGACGATTTCCTCAAAGATGAAGAAGAGACTCGAGGCGACAGAGATGTGGTTCTACAGAAGGATGCTAAGGATATCATGGACCGAACGTGTGAGCAACGATGAGGTCTTAGAGAGGATGCAAACAAGGAGGAGGCTTATACTTAACATCAGGAAGAGGCAGCTGGAGTTTCTGGGACACATAATGAGGAAGGCGGACCTGGAGAATCTGATACACATGTGTCGAATAGAGGGAAAGAGAGACAAGGGAAAAAAAACGCATGACATACCTGAATGCTTAAGCAAGTGGATGACAGAACGTGGTCTGGGGGAGGAAGCAGAGGAAGGAAACTGAGAGCTGCAAGGGATAGAGGGAGGTGGAGAGCCATGATCGCCTACGTCCTGAAAGGACATGGCACATAAAAAAAAAAAAACGTCAGTTAAAAAAAAATTTTAATCAAAGTCAGAGAGGACAAAAGACAATCGTTTATAATTTTTTATATTTTTAAATTTATTAAAGAAAACAATTAAAAGATTTAAAAATCATAGAACAGAGAATAAAAAAAAAGAAACAAAAAAAAAGAGAGAATAAAGAGAATTTTCTAATTTTTTTTCAAGTCAGTTAATTTGAAAAAAATAAAAATTTCAAAATGTTTTTTGCATATTTAAAATTTAAATATATTGCCAAAAAAATTTTTTGAAAACAAGGAAACTATTTAAGACAATTCATTCAAACAAGGTTTTAAAAAATTATCAAAATGCATGATTTCTTAGTCAATTTAAATCCCAAATAAGGAAAAAATATTTTCAGATAACATGCGAAACTTTGATCAAAAAAGACAAGGAAGTTTTTAGGTTTGAAGGAAAAGAAAAACAACAAAGAAATTTTTTTTTTTTTTTATAGGAAAAATTAACTCAAGGAAAGAAATTCTTTTTTTAACGTCGGTCGAAAAACAAGGATCTTGGCAGAAGAAAATACTCAAGAACAAAAGTAAAAGAAAATAAATTCAAGGTTTGTTAATTTAAGGAAAAATAGAGACTTAAAATTTTATTTAGACAAGTGAAAAAACACAAAAAACAAAATTAATATGAAAATAAACAAAAATGAGATCAATAAAAAAAAAAAGAGAAAAAAAATGTGCAAAATGAAACTGGACAAAATTAAAATTTAAAAAATTTAATTTTTTAAAATAAAATTTTAGAAATTTTTTAGGAAAAAGATACAAGGAAAATCGTATGAGAAACAATTTTGGAGTTTTATATCACTTCAATGCTCAGAAAAAAGATTCCATAAGGAAAAACGAAATTTTATATTATTTTCGATAGTCCAGATTGACAAATTTTTCTTCTTATGTTTTTCTTTAAAAGATGAGAAAGAGAGACAAGTTTGGAAACAAGAAAAAGAGACAACCTAATCATACCCTGAAAAAAAAAGAAATGGAAGGAAAAAAAATTTGAGACAAGGAAAATGTTCACAGAAAATATTTTGACAAGGATCATAATTTAAAAATCAGAGAAAAGGAAAAAACGTTCAAAAGATACAATTCAATTAAAAAGAAAAGAGACAAGGATATATAGAAAATTTGACTATAGACAAGGAATAAACAAGAAAAGAGATTTTTTCGAAAAAAAAAAACAAAATTAGGAAAAGAGATAAAGTTTTAAGTTTAAAGAACAAGAAAAAAAAAATGTTTAAAAAGATGAGACAAAAAAAATTTTTAATTTTTTTTCAAGTTTTTATAGTTTCTTTGTTTAAAAGACATAAAAAAAATTGACAAATTTTTTTTTTTAATCAAAAAAAGAAAGATCAAAATCATTTATCCGACATTATTCTGGAACCTTTAATTGATCTGAAGAGAGACAAGAAACATAAGACAAATAAATAAAGAAAAAGGAAAATAAATATATATATATAAATATGGTAGGAAGGAAAAAGAGATTTAAAAAGTTTGAAAAAAAATTTAAAAAAAAGTCAAAATATATATATATAAAAGGAAAAAGATATTTATTATATAATATAAGGAAAAAATTTTAGAGACAAGGAAAAAGAGAAAAAATGGAAAAGAAAAAAGTTAAAAACGAGAATATGAAAAATTTATTATATAGTCTAAGGAGAAAATAAAAAGAATAAAAAAGGAAAAAAAGATATAATAAAATTAAGAAACAAAAAAAAAAATCTTTTTTCATGAAAAGATGAAATCATTAAGTAAATTTCAAATTAAATAAACCTTTGTAAGGTTTTGAAAAAAAAAAAAAAAAATTTCACAAATAAAAATAAAAGGTTAAATGAAAAAAAATTCTATGCTAAAAGGAATTCTCATTAAAAAATTTCGGAAAATGTTTTAAATAGAGAAAAAAAAGAAAAAAACAAATTTATAACCAGAATACATCAGGAATTTATTAGACTTTTAAAAAAAATTTTAAGGTAGCTTCAATCCAAAAAATTTATAACGAAAATTTAAATTAAAAAAAAATTTTTTGATAAGGATAATATTTTTTCTAAAAAAAAAAGAGACAAGATCTCAAAAGTTTTTTTTAAAAAATTTTGTTTTATGTAAAAAATAAATTTTATTAAAAAGTTGAAAACATATGAGAAGGAATTTTTAGGATTAATTATCAAAATTTTTTTAAAAATTTATCAAAGAAATTTGAAAAAAATAATTCATTAAGAAAGGAGCAAAAAATTCCTATTGTAAAAGGAAATTTTATTTGAAAAAAAAAATTCAGTTGATAAGGGACTCTTTAAAGTTTTAAAAAAAAAATTTTCATTAAAAAAAAAAAATTAAAAATGGTAAAAATTAATTAATAAAAATGTTGAAAAATCCATCAGAAAAAAAGATCTTGCATTGAAAAAATCAACTTCAAATAAATTAATTTTTAAATTAAAATATATTGAAAATGAATATTTCAGAATTTAATTTGGATATATACTTTTAAAAAAAAACATGATTTATTCAAATTAATAAATTTTAAATAAAAAAAAAGAAAAAAATTTTTTTGAGAATAGAAATTTTCATGATATACTTTGAATTTTATTTAAGGAAAATCTTTACAGAGCGACTTTTGTCTTTTAAATTGAATGTGTTTTTATTTTCTTTTATATATTTGGTATATATATTAATTTATAAAAAATTCCAAGTAAAACAAAATTCAAGAAAATTGAAAATTGTCTCATAATAAAAGAAAATTAATATTCTTTCTTGGGATGATCCAATAATGAAAAGAGTTTTCTTTAAAGATTTTTTGGAAAACTCTGAAAATTTAATTTAATATTTAGAGATTAGGAAAGAATGAAAAAATAAAAATAAAAAAAAGGGAGCCCTGATAGAAAATAGGAAGAGAATCAGAGAGAATGAAAAAATATAAAATTACTTTAAAAGAGATCGAAGTCAAAAGAACCCTTTTTAAATATTTATTCCAAAAAAGAGACATTTAATCCTTTATGACCAAATAAATTTCTTAAAACTGAATTTAAAAAGTAAAAAAAGAAAAAAAAGGAGAGAGAATGGAACCAAGAGGCTTTTATCAATATATAAAATTTAATCTAATGCAAAAAATTTTAAATAGAAAAATTATATAATTTGAAATTTCAGAGGGATGAATGATAGAAATAGAGATAAATGAGATAAGAGATTATAAAGAGAGAGAAAGCAAAGAAAAGAAAGAAATTTAAAAATTTAATTTTCACAATGATTGAAATAGATATATAGAGGGAGAGAGAGGAAAGAGAAAGAGACTTTTATTTTAGAGAAAAGAAAAAAGAAAATTTAAAGATTTGAAAGAAAAGAACAAAAGTAGAATATAAAAAAACAGGGTTAAATTCTTTAAAAGTTAAAAATTAAGAAAAGGAGAAAAAGAAAAAAGCTCAACTATATAAAATTTGAAATTGGGAAAATGAATTTCTTGCATCAATAATATTTTATGTATTCAAAACATTATAATCAACTTAAGAAGTTCTTTTAAGAAATGTGTTATAAAATGAAAAAATGTCCTTTGGATTCATATTAAAGAGAAAAGACAAATTTTCATAGTTTGATTGCTTCCAATTTCATAAAATCAGAATCATCCAAAGAATTTTTAAATGAAAAAAGGTTTAAAATGCCAGGAAAAATTATATTGAACCTTCCGTGAAAAAAGGAATAATAATTCTAATTCTAAAAAAATAGGAATTTATTATTATGAAAATTTGATTTAATAGGTTTTATTTTCATTGATGTTTATTTAAAAAAAAAAATCACCCATCCACTCTCCATTTCTGCATTACTCTGCTGAACATCAAGCAGAAACATTTGAGATAAATCCAACTTTATTCTTTCTACGGATGTGTCCATATGTTCAGACATGTTCTACAGAAAAATAATTAAAAGAAATTTTAAATTAAAGTGTTCCATCTTCAACGTTTCCTGTCGGTTCGTACTTATTACCGCCGTTTTTTTTTGTTTTTTTTTATCTGCCCCACCCTTTCCTACAGATAATTCCATCAACATAAATATTATTTTAGTCTGATGAAGTCCTTCTTGAGGAGCAAATACGTTGCACAAATGTTTTCTTTTTCCACTTTGTTATACATTTTCCTAATGATAGACAAGTATATTAACATTTTCCTAACTTGTAAGAAATACATGTAAAAATTTCTCAGAATTAACCTGTAGAAAAAGACAGTATTTTTAAAGAAAAAAAAAAAACAAGAGATGGTCCCATTTTATTTGTAGCATTTAAAAAAATAAAAATAAAATTCAACCACAATTTTGATTTTATAAATGCTACACTCCCTGTTTTCAAAAAAAAAAAAAAAAAAAAAAAAAATAATTCAATAGAATGAAAATCCTCGAGAGTGCCGGCATTGAATATTATTCAAATATTAATTAAACGCCCAGTTTTTTTTCTCCAATATAACCTTTCCTAACAAAATCACAATTAAAAAAAAAAAAAATCAACGTACACAAATTATATATCAAGAAATCAAAAGAAAACAGTTGAATCCGTCAACAATACAAATATTTCAACATATGATATTCTCTTTAAAAAAGTAATTGATAATGTTCGTTGTTTATAGATACTTTGTTTCAGTAAATTAATTTTTTTTTGCCTTGAAAAAATATACATTGGACGAAATATATCTAAAACTATATATTTCCTATTGTATTTTATATATATATTTCATTCATATAAGTTGCAATTATAATTTATAAATTCATGAATCATTCATACAAGAAAAAACAAATATAGAGGTTAATGATTTAAATAGCGAGAATACATCTTCGCAAACAATATAAATAAGATACATCAACCTCGAACCTGTATATGAATGATATGATCCCCGTTTATAAATTCCAGTTGCATAAGGTCTTTTTAATTTTTTACAAGCTTTCGTCTGTTCCTACAGACATCAGGTATGGAAGTAAAAACAAGAACAAAATCTACTTCCATACCTGGGATCATATCATTCATATACAGGTTCGGGTTGATGTATCTTATTTATATTGTTTGCGACGAAGTATTCTCGCCATTTAAATCATTAACCTCTATATTTGTTTTTAGAAAGATTCATCAGATGTTTTGTCATAATAAAATTTCTAATAAAATTCATGTCTCACTTTTCTCTTATTTAAATTACGAAACATCTACTTTTTGGGCCAATTTAAAAAAATTACCTAGGGTTCCCTCAAAGTTTTGAATTGTAGTGTACAGTGTAACCCGGATATAAGAGAGTTGTCGGGACCGGAGAAGAAGTCTCTTATATCCGGGTTTGGTCTATTTTATATACATTAACACAGGCTCTAATTTGGGACCAGAGAAAATCTCTCATATCCGGGTTACACTGGGGAAAGAATGTATGACAAAGTGGAAAAAGACTTCATCGGGCTAAATTTGCTATGTTGGGGCAACTACACGTGCGCATTAATGAGGGATTCTGAGAATTTTTAATTTTGTGGGGGAGAGAGACAGAGTTATCGGAGCTCAATAGGTTAAAACGATTGTACATTCTATGGCTATTATAGATAACTAATTAATATTTTTCAATTCTGACGAGTGTCATGACCCGAGGAAAGTTTCAAGAAAGCTAATCTAAAAAAAAAAAAATAAATATATATATATATATATATATATATATATAAAAATTTAAGAAAAATCCTGTTTTTTTTTGTTTTTTTTAAGAGGAGACCAGTCTACTTAGAAAGTTTGGCACTGCCTATCAGATTATTTTCACTTAATTTATATGGAAACCATGTATCAGAGCGATTTATTATAACGATTTAATGTAACTGCACAAATACAAATGACTTGGTATGCTGACTCTAAACTGGATTGTCTAAACGTGATTTCGTTTAATCATTGTGAACTACAACTGGTTTACCAGACTGTGGAGTATCATTCAGCAGGTAACACTGTAAACCATTTTTGACACGTTTGATCATTTGCATCACCTTATCCATAAACATCACATTTTTTCTTTTTTAAGGAAAAAAAAAAATCAATGTCAGGAACAATAGACAGAAGATAGATTAATGCCAATAAAAACAACAAACATGCTGATATGACAGGACAAAAGCGATTTAAAAAAAAAAAAATTATTTAATTCTCCTAATAAACTTTTCGAGCCTCCCATTATTTTCTCTTTAAATGTGTCCGAGACAGCTACATATATTCATATGAGATGCATCCAAACTCCTGAATTTTAAATGCTGATTTTCAAGGAAAGAAATAATCCTTAGCCTTTTGAAAAATTGGCATCTCTTAAATATCATAACCCTATTTAGCCTGCTTGTTAGCCGAGTAAATTTCATGCCAGTCCCATGAATAAAAATACAGACACCACACACAGATACTCAACCTGAAAAGTACTTTAGTTTTAGTTAACGGAAAAATAGCCTGCCTAGGGCAATGGTGCCTTAGGGTAGAAAGGTTTCCTCTTGGGACTTCATAGTGCCTTTTCTACTTTTCAAAACAGTCCGATAATTCACCAGCCTCATTCACTTTTGTGATGCCTGTCCGTTCCTTCCACTGACCCAGAGTGGAATAAATATTTCATCACAACCTGACCCAGAGTTTGAACTCACAATTGCCAGGGAACCAGATCTGTTTATTTATTTATTTTAAATAATTCATCCCAAGCAAAGGGATCGTGCCGCTAAGATACAAGGAGCTACTGAGAGTGAAAGAGAATGAAAAAGACTTAATGAACCAAAAACAATCCGAAATAAAAAAAAAACTCGGATCTTGTTTAAAAGAAACCAAACATTTACTTACTATCCATCTGATCCATAGGTGTTGTGAAAAATCATCTTTGTACAAGCCTGGATCCAGCCAATTTTCCAGGTTTCGGAGCAACTAGTAGGAGCCATCACAACAGTAGCTGCAGCCCTGGAAGAAATATGAAACCAAAAGATTACGGATTGTCATTGTGACACGATAACTTATGAAGTGAAGACATGGGTTTATATATGTCTGTACATTTGTCATTTACAAATACGCCCTTTCTGATATTGAGTAGTCTTCCTCCATCGATATAGTGGGAGAGAGAGAGAGGGGTGGCAGAGAGAGAGAGGGGTGGCAGAGAGAGAGAGGGGTGGCAGAGAGAGAGAGGGGTTGGAGAGAGAGAGAATTGGCAGAGAGAGAGAGGGGTGGCTGAGAGAGAGAGAGAGAGAGAGGGGCTGGCAGAGAGAGAGAGAGAGAGAGGGCTGGCAGAGAGAGAGAAGAGAGAGGGGTGGAGAGAGAGAGAGAGAGAGAGATGGTGAGAGAGAGAGAGAGAGGGGTGGCAGAGAGAGAGAGAGAGGGGTGGCAGAGAGAGAGAGAGGGAGTTCATTTCGAGAGAGAGAGGGGCAGAGAGAGAGAGGGTTCTCATGGCACAGTGGTTAAGGCAGTGGAGAACTTGGAGAGGTAAATTAACAAGAGATAACTGACATCCATTAGACATGGCACGTGGAACTAGAACAGCCTACCCCAATGAACAAAATAAATGGTTCAGTTCGACATTCCAACTACCTGAAAAAGACCGGGGCGTACAGAGGCAGAAACGTTGGGATAAATATGGCAACAAAGACGAGGACAATAGTCCGAATAAAGTCAGTACGCTCAAACCCTCGGTCACGATGACTTGTGGCAGCATAACCATTGACAGCTTCCGAATATTTTTGTCTACCCAAATTCACCCACAAAGCTTGGATCAATCCATGGTAGTGATTTCATGCACTTCCCAGTAGTACCACACCCCAAGACGATATTATCAAAAAGTCTTCACCTAGACAAATCGACTCGACATTCGAACCAAAGTCTCATGGTTCCGATGCTAACATCTTAACCACTCAGCTACACGTGTGCACACTATTCAGATTTTGGGATCAGTGCTGCTTATAGTGTAAGTTTACGCAGTTGAGGCCCGCATCTGTAAACTTCTTCAAGGCCTTTGTGGGTGGGGAGAGGGATAGGTAGCTTGCATGAAGCTACGATATCTCTTTGATGCTAATTCAACAGGTGCAACACCTATCTCTTCCCTACATCAAGAAGGTGTGTAGCGAGAAGACTTATAAACAGAACTCCTTCATGGGGAACTGTCACGGCGTTTTTGAACGTTGAGAGAAAAAAAAGAGAAAAAGTCGCGAGAAGACAATTTGCCTGCGTCTGCTTCGCATTTTAAAATTACATTTTTGTCAATCCCTTTGAGAATTAAACATAGTTTGCGGCTGATTCGCATCCACTATTTTTAGAAAAATAGAAGGGGTGGATCTTAATAACTACAAAAAAGAGCGCGAAAGAGAGAGAGAAAGAGAGAGAAAGATAGAGAGAGAGAAAGAGAGAGAGAGAAAGAGAGAGAGAGAAAGAGAGAGAGAAAGAGAGAGAGAGAAAGAGAGAGAAAGAGAGAGAGAGAGAGAAAGAGAAGAGAGAGAGAAAGAGAAAGAAAAGAGAGAAAAGAGAGAGAGAAAAAGAAAGAGAGAGAGAAAAAGAGAAAGAGAGAGAGAAAGAGAGAGAGAGAGAGAGAGAGCAAGCAGAAAATGAAATAAAAAAAGTCAAACAAAAACGAAATAATGTAATTTAAAGTTCTCCCCCTCCAAATGTTTTTGCTTTGCCTCCTAACCAATTCGTGCGTCATATAATACAATCTGATCACAGGATATAAATATTTATTTATCAAATTTCTTTGGCCGTTTCGAAAACAACAGACGATAGTCTGGAAATGCTTAAGCCTTACCGCGTTGTCTTAATATAATAGCAAACTCCTCCCTACCCAAGAGGGAGATAATATCTGGAGCAAATTTTAGTATCAACTTCTCAGGAATATATTTAAAAATACCTCACACTATTTACAATACATCTATTTATATATTCAGTAAGCACTTTTAGCGTCTTACCGTTTATTTGCTGTGCGTTAGTAACAATAGACTTTTCCTAAATCGAAATCCACCACACAAAAGACAACATTAGTGGACCGCTTAGTGAGGATCCAAAAAGCTAGCAAAAATCTGATAAATAGAACGGTAAATCCATGATCTATGACAAGTCAGACTTAAATCAAGTCAACGAACCATTTATATAGGTCTAACTTAATTTTATAATGAACTTGACAAAAATATCCAAAATTAGATAAGATTAAATAAAATTACCGTAAATTACGACGTACAAGCCGAGTTTTCAAGCCTAAAACACTTTAAAAAATAAATAAAATAAAATAAAAAATAATAGAGGTCGACAGGTATAAAATGCAAACCTTTACCACCGACTTGTAAACAAGCGGTTAGTTTTGTTTAGCGACATATAATGCAGAAATCTTAAATATTTTGACCGCAATTGTACGCCTTCAACTACAGATAAAATGTATTGTTGGTCCTTTTGCTATAAAAAATGTATTGTTGGTGTTTTTATTGTAAAAAATGTATTGCTAGTATTTTTACTATAAATATGTATACTTTCATAGTTCTTTATTGGGGGGGGTTCACTATTTGTGCATATTTGGGACCCTAACAGGTGCTACTACCCTGGGTCATGGCAGACCTGGGAACCACAGCAATTAAAAGGTGGTTTAACGCTCTTCAAAACCTCTAATCTTCTAATCAGAAGCCTTGCTGCCTCAAGTTCATATATATATATATATATATATATATATATATATATATATATAATGAAATGCACAAAGTTCGACAATTATTTAAAGACATTCTTATGTTTAACATTCTTTTTATAGATACAAATATTTTAGTAAATTAAATGTTTATAATAAACAGTATTAAATAACATTTACCGGCCTTTGTCCTTTTTCACTGAACGGTTAGGCACGTCATCAAGCTAAAAAAAAATATTTTCTATGAAAATTTTCGGACATTCAAAAGAATTAAAATGTTATTTAGTACTGTTTATTATAAACAGAGCATTTAATAAAATACTTGTATCTATAAAAAAGAATGTTATAAAAATATATATATATATATTTTATATATATATATATATATATATATATATATATTAATTAATGTTAAAAATTTGCGGTGTATAAGTAGATTTTTTAAAGCCTAACAATCATTTTCAAAATTAGTGGTCGACTTATACGGCGGGTATAAAATGCAAAACAAACTTTACAGCCTTTTCTCTGTAAAAAGAAGGCGGGTTGTTAGGCTTAATTATAAGCAGGGCGATAATACCACTAAGACTAGGGGGGGGGTTACTGGGAGTGAAAGTGAATTGAACGAATTTGGGAGAAGGAAACGGAAACTCAAATCCTAAACAGGAAATAAGCGATAAGCATCTACTCTTATTCAAAAAGTAAGTGTGAACATTTCTCGTCCGTTAAGCTTTGACAAGAGGGCCGATAATTTTTGTTTATACATTTCGATATTACTTCACGATTATGTAAAGTGTATTTGTTATTATTTCTTATTTTAACATATTCATTTCAATTGCTGTTAATATCTAATCTTATAAAAAATAAAATTAACAACGATTTAAGCAAAATAAATTCCGCCTATTTTACAGAAGCCAAGAATGCAATAACCAAACGCTATTAAGTTTAGTCATGGTGTAATTAGATTACTAAACGGTTATATGATATCCGTCCTCCTGTATGACAGACAGCGAATGCTGGACAATCTTAAAGATTTAAAGCAACAGAAATGTGGTTCTACAGAAAGATGCTGAGTATACTATAGGTGGAGGTTTTTGAGAAAATGGAAACAAAAGGAAACTTATACTTAACATCAGGAAGAGCAGTTGAAATTTCTAGGCCTCGTAATGAGGAAAGAGAGCTTGGAAAGTCTGATACTCACGGGACAGATTGAAGGAAATATGGTCATAGGAAAGTAGTTTGTAACATACAGGGTGGTCCGAAGGTCTTGTCACCCCCTACGTAATATAATTTACTATTTCAGCGCCTTGTGGGGATATTTTCAAGGAGAGAGTTTCACATGAACGATACCAGAAAAATACCCATCAGTAGAAGGATGTTATTCAGACAGCCTTTGCAACAATCAACAAAGCACAGCTTCGTAGAATATCACACATTACATGGCGCCACATCATTTTGTTCCACGAAAATGATGGTGTTTATACAGACTTTCTCGATACGTTACGGCATCAATAGCATTGAATAAACTGAATCCAGAATATGTCTTTTGTATTACTTTATTCTACTGTTCTAAATACTTTTTCTTTTTTTTTTTTAGAGGGGTGACAAGACTTTCGGACCAACCTGAAAGTCTGAAAATAACTCCTCGATTTGAATTACGAACCTGTACAATTCATTATTTTTTTTTCTCTCTCTCTGTTTTTACACACTGTAATTCACTCATTTGTTTCTCTGTGTCTGTCTGTCTTTCTTTGGTTTTTACGTATTTTATACAGTTCACTCGTTTATTTCTCTTTTCTCTCTTTCTTTCAGTTCCTGCTTATTTTCTACAGGGTGATCCTAAAGTCTTGTCACCAACCCCCCCTATATAATATAATTTTCTATTTCAACGCTCAGGGAGCGAGATTCACATGAACGATACCAGAATACCCATCAGCGGAAGGACGCCATTCGGTGACCCTTTGCAACAATCAACAAAGCACAGCTTCGTAAAATATCACACAGGACATGGCGCCGCATCATTTTGTTCCACGAAAATGATGGATGCTCATACAGACCTTATCGATGACCTTGTCAATGAAAGTGAATATACTGAATCCAGTACATCTGCTTTGTATTACTTCATTACTTGTTCTTCTATTGTTGTCATTACGGTCTGGTAGGGAGTGACAAGACTTACGGACCACCCTGTAGAATTCCATTCTCTTTCTCCCTGCTTTCAACATAGAAAGCTGGTGTTCATACAGACCTTCTCGATGTGTGACAGCGTCAATGTAAGTAAATAAACTTAAATTGTTCTCATTACATTTTGGTATGAGGTGACAAGACTTTCGGACCACCCTATACAGATTCTTTCTGCAGCCCATTAATGTCACCTTATGTCAGACATTTGATTAATGCCCTTCTATTTAGTTATGGGGGGTAAAGAGATTCTTACAGGGTGGTCCGAAAGTCTTGTCACCCATAGATAATATAATTCTCTATTTCGAAAATGATAGCGTTCATCAAGAACCTTTTTGTTATGTGACAGCGTCGATGAAAGTGAATAAACTGAATCCAAGGCATGTGTTTTGTATTACTTTATTACTTGAAATATTGTTCTCATTATTTTTTTCGTATGGGGTGACAAGACTTTCGGACCACCTGTAGAATTCCGTCTTCTTTCTCCCTGTTTCAGTGTAGAATTATGATATTCACACAGACCTTCCCGATGTGTGATCGCGTCAATGAAAGAATATACTGAATCCAGTACATGTGTTTTGTATTTATTACTAGTTCTATTGTTCTCATTACATTTCGGTAGAGTGACAAGACTTTCGGACCACCCTGTACTAGATGGGCTTGACTAAATGGATGTTAGAACAGGGTTTGGGAGAAATAACAGAAGACAAAACTTATTAAGAGCTACAAGGGGCGGAAAGATGTGGAGAGCCATGATCGCCTACGGCCTGAAGTGATACAACACATAAAAGAATAATTTCCATTTAAAGTTGCCATTTATGGCACAAAGTCAATAAACAGAACAAGTCGAAGAAAGACAAAAAAATACGAGGGTAAATCAAAAATTATCAGTAACCTCTTTCAGTTTGTCACACTTCCTTTTGCCCACGCTTGTAGTTGACACTGTTGTGGTCACGTGATCGAAGTTTGAGCTTGATTGTGCCAGTTTTCTTGCTGCTGTTACAGTGTAAACATGGCCGCTCCGCTCGCAGTGTAGAACAAAGGGGACAGAAGTAGAAGTGTGTATGAGCGGATCGAGAAGGTTGAAAGTGGCCAGACAACCGCGGCACACGAAAAATGAAGCAGAACGCACGTCAATCTACACCGCTGACGCAAAGATTCAGCAATCCCGAGAGATGGTAATGGCGAACCGGCATGTTATCATCCATGAGGATGCATGTTCTCTGCAGATTCGAATCCCTTCATTCCTCCTTGGTGTATAACTGAATTAATAACTGTTCAATGGATTTACCTCATTAACCGACTCCAGAATTTCGCGTAAAGACGATAGTCAGGATCAGATGGTGTGACAAATCAAAGTGAAAAAAAAAAAAAAAAATTCCGGCATATAAAGAGATATGAAAAGTGTTTTAAAATGAGTCATTTTAAACGTATGTGTAAATCTAGGTACCTCCACGAGATCCCTAAAAAAAAAGAGCATAGCATGATGAAAAAGACGCCAAACTTGACGAAAACAAAATTTTATCGTCTAAATGTTTGTTATTATTAAGAGGAAAGGTCAAAGTATTTTTTGGGGTATTTTTTTCCATTTTTTAATCGTTCCTAGCACGTCCGAAATTTTCGTTAAAAATCTAGTTTTTTTTTTTTTGTCAGCAAAATTGACCATTTTTTTCCATTTTTAAAAAAAAAAAAAAACTGGAAATCTGACTTTGAAATTTTTTAAATATCAATTATCATTTTTTCAAAACTTATTTTAAGAAAATCAGAAATTATAATGTTTATTTAAAATATTTTGAACCAAACTTAACTTAGCTTTTGTGCCAAAAAAGATGTAATTTGAAAATAAAACAAAGCAGGTCATAAACTTTTGCGTCTCTTGACATGTGATGAATGATATATTTACGAATTCCATGAGGCTAATTTGTTCTACGGAAGGAGAAAAGTGAAAGAATTTATATTTACGTGAACAAATTATTTACCCCGTTATTTTTAACGAAAACTTTCAGCGGTCTAATTTTTTTTTTTTTTTGTACTTAGCTTTCACCTTTACGTTTATGATGCTTTATTGGAAACATAATGTAAAGAAATTAAAATAAAACTGTTAAGAGTGACAGTAAATTTCATAATTCTTAAGAAAGGTATCTAATTAATTTATAGGTACCTTTCTTATTAAATTTTATCAGAATTGTACATAAAATACTATAATTTTGTGTACATTTATTACATTTTACTGTGTTATTTGTATTTCCATTCATTTTATTATTAATTTTGATATTTCATTTATGGAAAAATGTCGTAACTGAGATTAATATAAAAATAAGATCATATAAATTTCATAAGATGATACTGATACTTGTAGGTACCCTTCTCAGTTGAAATTGAAAAATCAAATTAACTTCTCCACACGTGTTTCGCAAAAAATAAAGGCCTTAACAGCTGAGAACAATGCTTAACTCAAATAACGCAACTTAATTATATTCTGGTTGGTCTTCCGTATTTTATAATTACAGCTCGATTATAAACACAAAATTACATTTTTTAATTACTGGGGATCTTCTAATTAGTCAAAATGATACAATTTACAACGCGCTAAAAAAAAATCTATCTCATAAGGACACTTATGAAAGCCGATGCGGCTTTTAACTAATTTTATAATATTTTAACAACTTAAATGTAAAATCTATTATAATTAATGAAATAACAAATAATTGTATTAAAAATTCATTTTTCATCGAAAAAAATTTTTTTGCTTTCAGAAAATATTGTCCATATTCATAAAAAAAGCAAATAAAAGCATTTGAAATTAAATAATATCTTTGTTTTATTGAGTTTTGTATGTTACAATTCAGAGCTGATTTTCAGGTACTGCGTATCCAATTAAAAAAAAAAAAAACATTATTTGCATTCCTCAAAGCCCTGTGCTTTTAATTATTGTAATCACTAAAACCGATGCGATCGAATTTCTAGCGTTTTCATAAAATTAGTTATGGGGGGGGTAATAAATATTTTTTAAAAATATTTCTACCATGACTTTCAAAAAAAACATTTTATAATAATTTCGATCATCTGTGAATAGTTTCTGAAAGTTTCATTAACATCCGATAATTATTTTTATTTTTGCAAGATTTTTCAAATTAATGTGTGTCATACCAAAAAAACGTGCTAAAAATTGTCTATGTTATTTACTAGTTCCGCTGATACAAATAGAAAAAAGGTTTTTTAATCAAAATTTAGAATGTTCTAAAAAAAAGGAAGGAAAATTTTTTAAAATAATTAAAAAAAAACTTTAGTTTTCAGCAATAACATAAGCGTTTTTTTCATCAATTTTTTTTTGCTCTTTTTAGCGATTTCGTGGAGGTTTTTAGCCTATGTAAATCTAAAAAGAGAAATGTAGAGACGGTCCAACACAATGAAGAGGAAATAAGTATGGACGTCTTTTCATTGAAAAATAAAAAATAAATGAGAAAAGGCTATTAAAAAAATCGATTCAATAAGGTTTTATTAGACATGCAACTAAAGTGATGTGACGTTGATACTCAGAAATTTCAGGAAGAAATTAGGAAAACCAAATTAAAGAAAAGCCTTGTTCAATTGAATCGGTTCAACAGATCCGTGATAAAAGCATTAGGTTATTTGTGCAGCTAAAAATAAGTGACATATTACTAATGATCATGGTAAACTGTTAAAAGAATCTTGGTCTAATAGGAAATGATGTATTGAACATAAATTCGACAAAATTATTAAAAATAGTTGTGGAAAAACTAAAAAAATAATACCAGAACAAGATCTATTTGAACGATTTCCACCAGGAAGGAGTAAATGAGCCTCTACGTTAGTAATTAAAAAAAAAAAAAAAAAAAAAAAAGGATGGGGATCTGCGTATTTGCGGTGACTACAAAATACGTACAGATTCATATCCTCTCCCCAATGTAAAATGGTGTTGAACTCCTTTACTGGCATGAAAACATTGTCTAAGATTGATCCAAAGTCAACAGGCCATCAAATACCTATTCACGAAGAATTTAAAGTCACAACAATAAACACACTAATAGGATTATTAAGACTGCTATATGGAATTAAAACCGCAAGGGCGATTTTTCAAAGGACTATAGAGCAAGTTATTGTTAGCGATATAAAATTACAATATGCTACCAGGGCGACATTTATGTTGGTGTTAGTAATGACTAAAATCTAAAATGGAAAACCAGTACTGTTTTGAATAAGTTAAAAAAAATGCTGGATTAACAGTTAACGAATATATATAATTTTTCGGATATTCCATATCTAACGAAGGCAGATCACCAGACCAAACGTTAATTGACAAAACATTAAAAGTTGAAATACCTAAGAACAAAAAAAAAAAGAATAGAATTTTTCTTAGGACGTGTATATTTCTACAGACGAGCTATATTCCGAATTGACAGAATCTTTTGCTGCTACAAGAAAAAAAGAATGTGGAATTTATTTGGGCCAAAGAACAAGTGGCATTTGAAAATTTAAAAGCTGTTTTGTCAAAGAAGCCAGTAGTAAAAATATTCAACCCTCGAAAGGAAATAGTAACAACTGTCGCAAGTGAAGACTCAATTTCGTGATTATTAGCTCAGGATGGTTAATCGATGAAGTATCTTTCGAGAAAATTGTCAAAAGCCGACGTAAACTATTTAAATATTGAGAAAGAAGAGTCGGCCATAATATAGAGAAAAAAAGAGAGCTCGTCAGTTTTTGATTAGTAAGAAGACCTTTAGAATTCAATTCATATTTAATAATTTCATATTTAATCCTAGGAAGGAACTTCCTAAGGTAATGTTTTCTAGAATTCCAAGATGGGCCTTAATGTTAATGGCGTTTGCCTTTGACATGGAGTACATGAAACATAATACCATTCCGTATGTAAAAGCTTTGTCAAGATTGAGGTTTATTACTTCTGAAAGTGAGAAAGAGGAGGAAAAAAAATCGAAGATACTTTCTAACACTGGGTCGAAGCTAATATTTTGTCGATAGACAAATTAGCGGAGGATACGAAACGAGAACATATTGAACTGTATATTGTTCAGGATAAGAAAAATAAGAATTATTGCTTACGGACAAAAAGGCGCTTCAAAGTTATCTGTAGAAAAAGTGTAGAATTTGTAACAAAGACGTAGTAGTTCCGCCAGCAACGCAAAGGAGCAAAATTATAAAAAGCATACATGACGATGTTCATTGCGGAATAACATCTACACAAAGGAGATTAAGGCTAGAGGCATGGTGGCCAGGCTATTCTACATATGTAGAAAAATACGTAAAGCATGCATTGAAAACAGACAAAAACACATACATGGCCTAAAGTGTCCCAACCTTGGGCATACTACTAATACAGTGTAACCCGGATATAAGAGATTTTCTCTGGTCCCAAATTAGAGCCTGTGTAATACCAAACCCGGATATAAGAGAAACCCGGATATAAGAGACTTCTCCGGTCCCGACAACTCTTATATCCGGGTTACACTATACTACATTCTGGCCAGAAGTAATATACTGAAGTATTCAGGCTGACCGAAACATACAGGTTTCCAACAAAAGGAGTCCGACTGTGAAGATTATATTTTCAAGAAACGGAATTCCGAAAATGCTCGTATCTGACAACGTCCCAGAGTTCTATGGATGCAAACCATATAAAGCCCCACTGTACCATGTGCAATCACACGGATTAGCAAAAAGGATGATGCAAATTATAAAAAATGGATTGAAGATATGTCTACAACGGAAAGAAAAGATAGAAATATTTCTTCCGAGATTGCTACTATGCTATAGAACAATACCGTATCTTGGAAGGTCGAAAAGACCATCCGTCTTCATGGGTAGACACATTAGAGCCCCATAGATCATCTTATGCTACCAACTAAAAACTGGTACGAATAAAAAGAATAGAATTTGTAACCGTCATCACGGTGAGTGTCTAAGCAAGACATAGAAACACTAGCATAACAGGACAGTTTCGATTCCTGTCGGAGAACGCGTATTTTCTGCGAAATTTAGGTTGGTAATTATAATTAATACTGTTTAATTAAAAAGAACAAAGCATTTACTCAAATAAGTACCCATAAAAATAACGTATAAACCGAATATATATATATATATATATATATATGAGCAAATTTAATTAAACAAAAAAAAACAAAAAAAAACAAAAAAAAAACAAATGTAATGTATGTAGCAAGAATTGAACCGACAAGATTCTTCAGTATTTTATTTTTTTTTTAAATGCTACTCCTCGTAGAATACACGAATATTTAAATGTTAACAGGTTAAATGTGGTGTTAATGTAAAGTGACAACATAAATGAGCGAAATAGTCGAAAGTACTAAAGACCATGGTATTGGCGAGTTTCTACACAAATCTGAGCCTAAACGTATGACAAGTTACTAGTAAATTGAAAAAATATAACCAAATTTGAACAGAGCCGGAGTTCAATAAAAGAAAAAAAAATTAATAACGTCAGAGTGGAATTTTTTTTTTATGAACGAAAATTGAAGTGAAAGAAAAAAAAAAGAAAGGAAAATATTGTACGTAATTGACCCAGTTCTAAGAATTGTTATTAAAACTAAGAAATTTATTGGCAATTCCCGGAATTACTTAATAACTTACCGCGCGATAAACAGGAGGAGGATGAAGAGAAGTGGGGGATAGAGAGAAGAGAGAGGAGAGAGGAGAGAGAAAGAGAGAAAGAGAGAAAGAGAGAAAGAGAGAAAGAAAGAGACCGTTCTGGAGTAGGAATTTGGGGATTAAGCCCCCTCCACTATATTTCTAAATAGCTGAAAATAATGGGGCCCAGATAATACCCCACTACAACAATACCTAGGTCATACTTGCAGAAGTGGGGGTTTAGTACTTCTTCCCTAATATTTTTAAAAAGTATTATTAACTATGGGGGTCTAGATTAAAAACCCACTACAATAATACTAGGGTCGTACTATCTGGAAGGGGCTTCACTCCCCCTCAAACTACGTTTAAATAAGTATTAACTAAAAAAAAAAAAATCATGGGTTCTAGTCCAGATGAAACCCCAGTGCAACAATACCAGGATGGGGGAGTTTAGAGGGATTTATATATATATATATATATATATATATATATATATATATATATATATATATATATATATATATATATATATAGAGAGAGAGAGAGAGAGAGATGTCTTGTTTGTTTTCTTTAAATCTTCGGTTGGACTCAACTTGAGTCCGCTATTTCCTTGTAGTTGGACCTTCTAGCAGGAATGAACAGCACGTGTTTCTAATTCAACAACTCACAAACCCATACGGTCCTTACAAGGCCTTTTGAAGTTGGTTTTAGACCTTTTGTATTTAAATTTTCTTCTGATAAAATGGACAAAATTTAGATTTGAACTCTGATCATCTTACCGGCAATCAAGTGACAGTTACCTAAATAGTAAAAGAAAGAAAAATTATTGTTTCGCCAATATTAAAATTTATTGAGGGAGAGAAAGTTGAGCCACGCTGTGTGTCAAAAACTGTACCTTCGTAAGTAAGGTGTGCACTTTACTCAGAAAATATATATATATATATATATATATATAGCTTCACCCAATTTAAAAATACGAAAGAAGGTGTAATATGACCACAAAATACAGTAAGCCTCACTTATTTTCCTTCCTATCGATTGTTTATAGCTTTCATACACACCTACCTTTCCTCCATCACACCTTTCTCTTGCCCCAATCGCTTTTATTGTGTTCAAATGAACAGATGGACTTCGATACCCAAATATAGTGTTACACACACACACACAAAATTAAACATTTCTTCGTTCGGACATGTTTTATTGAATATAAAAAGCATTCTGGTCACGAATAAGTCATATAATATCAGGTTGAATCTAAGAAAGGAACACGCTGTGTTATAATTACCGCATTTGACGGCGTACAAGGCGCACCTTTTTTTCTTTTTACTAAAAAATATCTTTTAAAATTCCCCTGCGTCTTATATGCCATATGTCGGTTTAAAATTCGTGATAGTCGGCCGAAATTAGCTACCTGGCAACTCCTATTAGCTTAGACTTAAACATGAATGAGCAATGGAACACGTGGATGGCGATGCCTGATCACGACCTGACACTTACAGGAAGAATAAAAAAAAACAAAAAAACATCATTGCACAAATCTGCAAATAGGTGAAGCAAACTTGGGATAATATTAGACCAGAAATTGTTGCGAAATCTTTTAAAAAGTGTGGCATTAGCAATTCTCTCAATGAAACGGAAGATGACGTATTATTTAACGACGATGATAGGAGTATTAAAAATGAGTATCAGTTTTGATAACGAAGACTACGAATTTTATGGATTTGAAGATGAATAAAATTTTAATGGTAACTGGAATATTTTGCTCAATTGTAATAATTGCTTGATTTTTATTTTGTTTTCTTACCTTTGGATATAATAAAGTTTTTATAGTCTTGTCTTCTTTTTTTCCTATTATTTTTCGTTTAATTGTAATCATGGCTTGTTTAATCAAAATAATACCTCAAAATATAGCCTAGGCTGTACCTTTACAATAATTTTTATTAATTACTAATTTTACTGATTTTCCTGCTGAAATCAAAAGTGTCTTATATGCCAAATTAGGTACCTCCAAAGAAACATGATATCTAAAATTTTAAATGAATCAAAAAAAAAAAAAAAAAAACCACCACCAACAACAAACACCGGTACACGTATAATCCCTGAAGTTAAACAATGTCGAACCTGATCTGTACCTAGATGAGTGACTGCTTGAGAATACCAGATGCTGTAAACTTAGGTGCGCGGGTGGTGTAATGGATAATTGCTCGGAGCTGTTAATCGGAGGGCCAAGTTCCAATCTCCACTGAGTTCGTTATATTCACTTAGACGTAAATACTCTTGGGAAAGGTATGAATCTACCTCTTCTCCCTCCAGCTATGGGTTAATTAGTAAAACATGTATCACTAAATCATTATCTCGAAATAAAAATAAATAAAAATAAATAAATAAATAAAAATAAATAAATAAAAATAAATAAATTCTTTCAATCAAAAAATATTTTTTGGCTTTAAATGACTTTCAAATGGTCGGTAAACCGTAAAAGAACGTATCAATCATGATCAAGTCTAACGTTAACTATTTTCTTTCACACATCCTCATAAAACCTGCTTGTTATTCTGTAACTATTTCGAGTGCCTCTTGGGCCTTGTATACGGTGAATATCATTGGGGAAAAAGTTCCATGCGAAAAGAATTAGTAACCAAAAAAAAAAAAAAAAAAAAAATTATGCTGACTTTTTTTGCTTACTGTCAAAATGAATTCGTTTTTTCTTATACCCCCCACCTCTTCTTTTTTCTCTTTTGTATTTGGGCCACACACGTCATATTTTTATATCTAGAATTACATAACACTGACATAAATTCAGATTTCCGGGCCACTTCGCCGTGGGACAATTGCTGGCAGGCTCGTTTAGCAGAGCATCACAACCACGGTGAATTTGCTGCATTTAATAGCATGTCAGATAACTATTTATATCGACTATTACAGTGTTTTAAAATTAATCTAGCAACGCGTACTGGTAGACTATGGCGTCGGGGTAAACATTAGAAAGCCAGGAACCACATCATCGCATATAAAACGCTACGTTTGCATCCAATATCCAAGTATTGTGGAGTACAATCGACTATGGCAGGACGACCGCCATCTTTTATCACTCCATAAGAGCAAGTGATAATTTTCATTTTCTACGGTTCCTCATTAAGTTATGACTGAATATGCTTATGGCGAGTTCTATGACAATAAAATATCCGTAAAAATTCCCCTGCGATATCGTTAGATATTAAAGCTTAACTTTAACAAAATATTGCAATAACAATCATAAAATATTCTGGTTGTTATTTTAAGCGAATAGAAATTAAAATATTTGAATTGACAACTTTTTTTTCATTTCACTGAAACAGACGTTAAACCTACTATCTTTTCATTTTTTTTTCTTTCCTTCATTTTCTCACTGAAACCAAGTAGTGTCTTTACTCTTTCCATGCGATCAAAACAGAATAGTCCATTATTTATGAGGTATTGGCAGGGCGTGAAGGTCGTGCGAGCTAACGAAGAGAGGGACCGGCGCAATTAAAGGATCTTACAGTATTATGGAGTTAGGCAATGTACAAATACTGATGGACTATGGCGTCCGTGTAAACATTGAAGAGGGTCAGATTGTAGTTATTGGGGAAGCATCCTCTCTAGAGAGCGTTTCACAAAGTAGCCGTTCTTGGGAAGAAGTAATTTAAGACCCAAGAAATATTTTTGTGCCATATTTTTGGTTTTTATTTCTTTTTTGAGAGGGCTCGTGCAGTTTGAGGTGTATTATACCATGAAATACAGAAACCGGAAATGCAGACAAAAATACCAACCCAACTGCTGACTAATAACGATAAAAGGTCATCTTAGTAAGATACAAAGCCATATTTTTCGTAGGGGTGAAGCCAGCCTGTCGGCCATTGCTTCAGACTTTCAAAAGGTCATCTGACCTAAGGTTACAAGAGTAAAGCACCCAGCGAGGTAGAATTTGCTACTAGTTTGTTAACCAAATCTCCTTAGTAAATTGTCTTTTATAGATATTTAAAGAGTCCAGGTTCATACAGCACCTGGTGATGTAATAATGGTGATAGAACGCCATTACTATGTGGCACACTGAAGAATGCCGTCACTTCAGTAGGCTTCATCGTGGTCTCCCCACTCTAATGCGCAGTATCTTCCTCACAAGCAACCTTGCCCCCTACTCTGTACAATAAAATTTCTTTCTGCACGAGGGAAAATTCGAAGAATTTCCCTCGGGACTTTTTCGGCGAAATGTAACCCGATTCTTATTTCATCATTTCCCGTTACAAAGCTGCAAAATTTGAATCTGGGTCACTTTTGTATAAATGGGTAGAGATAGAGAGAGGGACGAGAGAGAGGGATAGAGAGAGGGACGAGAGAGAGGGATAGAGAGAGGGACGAGAGAGAGGGATAGAGAGAGGGACGAGAGAGAGGGATAGAGAGAGGACGAGAGAGGGATAGAGAGAGGGACGAGAGAGAGGGATAGAGAGAGGGACGAGAGAGGGATAGAGAGAGGGAGAGAGAGGGGATAGAGAGGGGACGAGAGAGAGGATAGAGAACGAGAAAGAGAGGGAAGAGAGGGACGAGAGAGAGGGATAGAGAGAGGGACGAGAGAGAGGGATAGAGAGAGGGACGAGAGAGAGGGATAGAGAGAGGGACGAGAGAGAGGGATAGAGAGAGAGGGACGAGAGAGAGGGATAGAGAGAGAGGGACGAGAGAGAGAACGAGAGAGAGAGAGAGAAACGAGAGAGAGGGGACGAGAGAGAGAACGAGAGAGAGAGAGAGAGAGACGAGAGAGAGAGAGGACGAGAGGGATGAGAGAGAGAGAGAACGAAATACACTTGTGACATTTCAGGCAGTCAGCGTATCTTCCGTCCGTGCACCCAGAAAAATCGCAAGAAACTACCCTCGAAATAATCCCCAAAAGCTTACTTAACACTTCCCCCTCCTACGTTGGATATTTGAATCCTTACATAATACTATTGAGGTTTTGGTTAAAGTTACTACACAGACATTTCTATATAAGACGATTTACGCTTTATTTAAATTGCAAGCGATTTAATTAATTTTCAAATGTTGGTAACGATTTTTTTTATACGCACAAAAGAAAACTTGCCTTTTAAATCGTCATTTCAACCGGATTTGAAATTTAGCGTCCTTACTTTAACATAAAAGTCTATCAATTTGATAACATATAAAAAGCCAATCCCATGATTTACATTTAAGATCGTTAAGTTCGACTAGGTACAAGTAATTGTAGCTTATAAGATCGAGATAAACATTACGAAATACCTCAACATTGTATATAAAAGCCATAGAATCCGGTTTATTTAACCCATTCACTAGGACCTTGAAAATAATACAATCTATTTCTGTTGGTTACCATTAGAAACTGGTGTAAAAGACTGGTGAAGATACAGTGGTATAGCGGTTCCGGTTGAGGAATCGGAGAACTGAGTTCGAATTCCAGTCGAGTTCATTACATTCACTTGTGCTAGAGAAAGAGAAAGATATGAATCCACCATCACCCAGCTATAGGTAAAATAGAACCGACTGGGTTCTATAGCCTTGAGTGGCAACTGATCTAGGAGAAGGACAACTCTGAATTCAAATTCAAAACTATATGTAGCCCTGGCGAAGCATATACTATGAAAGGATTGCGTGTGTTGCAATGTGTTGTAGCGCTGTGCATGTACGCGCGTGACTGAAAATGTATTTATTTTTTATATAAGAGATTTACGTGCTGCGTCTCTTCAGATTGTAGGATCATGGCTCTTCCGAGCTTCCTATTTCTTAGGAACAGTTTTTCTTTTTCACTGCCCGCCTCCCATTTCTTATTCTGCTATACATTTACCTAAGCTTTGGGAATTTGAACCCTTACATGGTGCCATTGGTGTTTAAAATTTACCATTAGAAGCTATTTAAAACGACACACGCCTAATTTGGCAAACAAATTAACAAAACGAACGAATGACGCAAATGTGTGTCCTTGGCACTTTTTTTTTCTTCTTTCCCGCCACGTGATGCACATATGCCTCAGAGGCAATACGCAATAGAAGAAAAGCGTTTTGTGGCAGTAAACTTGTTTAAGGAGACAATCTTCAAATTTGTAATGAAAGTAATCACTATCCCGTTATTGCAATGATTCCCAGCCGCCTAGCTACGACACACTAGTGTGCCGCGAAATATTGCACGCACACACACACACACACACATATATATATATATATATATTAGTTTTAAAGTGTGCTATATTTATGGGATAAAGTGCTCAATATCAGAGATAGAGCGTATATATATATTAGCAGTAGAGCCCGGCGTTGCCCGGGGATGTAACAGTAAGAGATAGATCAAGTATCGACCAGCATAAAGACTGAAAAATAAAATTGACAAAGATTATTGTTTAAGGTTGACGGACACGCATGTCTTTTTTAGTTTTTTTTTTTTTTACGAATTGTTCAAACCCAAACAAAAAAAACATTGTTTTCAATCGTTATGAGTCTACCGATTGAATAGAATTTTATTATAAACAATTGTCTTGTAAATGGAATTTTAAAGCATTCTGAATGTAAAAATAAAAAAAAAGTGTGCAAGACAATAAGAAACACTACCTGCCAAAAAAAGTGAAGTTTTGTTGAAATTGTTTGAAAAATGTAGGAAATCCGATCCCATATATAAACGAACACACACAACCTGTGTTTTATAATAATTATAACTCGATACGAGTTGTCCCCCTTTTATTCTGGCGACAGAATCGTGTTTTAAAATTGATTTCGTGCAAAAACAATTGTGTTTTTCCAATTTTTGGCGCCGTCAGAACCACCGCAAGGTAATTTTACGTAGTCCTGTGAAGTTCTGTTGAAATCGGTTGAAAAATGTAGGAAATCCGATCCAATATATAAACGAACAGACACACACACACAATCTGCGTTTTATAATAAGTAAGATATAGGATTGGTTAGAAGGTTCACTTTTTGACCATGCGACCCAGGTTCGAATTTCACCACGGTTGACTTGACAGGAAGGCGACTTCCTGATGTTAAAGGAATATCCCACATTAGCTAAATAGGTTTTATCAGTTTTGTTGTCATTTTCTACTCATGTGAATTGTGCTTCTCAACCCTAAATAACATCAAAAATAAGAAGTGATAAAAACTACGCTCAACTGAAGAAATGCGGGTCTGCGTATCGGACATTCAACCAAACACTGAAGAAGTCACGAAAACACACCAGCCACAGGTTTCACACGAAATAAGCTGAACAAATAGTTGAATAAAAACATTTTTAAATCTATGTATTCATTTAATAACATTTAAGTGTTTACCCTTTAAAAAATTTGCTAAGTGAACCGTGATTTTTCATTTGTTCCAAGGTGTGCCTTTGTTTAAAAAGGCTGAGAAACTGCGTTAATGCTCGCAGATGGGGAGAGCGATTTACCAATGAGCCCACGTCATAACATAGGAACATTTCTAGCAAGTGGACAGAGTGCAAGGAGAACTGGTTTTATGCCTTTCTCAGGGAAATTAGAACACCGATTCCTTTCTCAATGTCAAAAGATAAGCTAAAAAAAGAAAAAAAAAAAAAATCGATGGAGGGGGTTACTTCACGGCTGGAGCCGTCGGAGAAAATCCAGGCCACCAATTTATCGCGTACCCTTTACCAACAGTTTTCGTCAGTTTTTTTGTTTTTTTTTTTGTTTCTTTTTAAGGGTGAGATCTGGAACGAGAAACACGCCGTATTCGTGGAAACAGCGATACGAGATATTTAAATCAATGGAGAGAATAGTTTGCCAACTAGAAGATAGGTTCTTGGCCACTTTTTTTTTTTTACCATTCCCGATTCGCAGCTGTCTAGCATTGGTAAGATTTTGCTATGCACCTTGCCACCCGACCCGAAATTAGATAAAAACTATTTTCTACATTTGCTATCATTTATGCTTTTGGGCGTTTTACATTACAAATACTCATTGGATTCATTGTTTCCACCCGTGGTACGAACTGGCGTGGAAATGATGGGAAGAAGAAATTTTCTGGTACAGAAAAAAGCCACTTTTTCCGAAAACAACTTTCTAAGAAACGAATGACACACACATTATATATATATATATATATATATATATATATATATATATATATATATATATATATATATATATATATATATAAATAAAGTGTGTGTGTGTTTGTATGACGTTGTTAACCATTCTGCCACAAAGAGTCTGGTTAACAAAGTTCAAATTACTCTTTATAAACACACACACACACACCTTCGCCGATTTTTCTCGATCGATCATATAATTGTGAAATGGATTAAGTCCGCTACTTATTTAAATAAAATCTCGTAGAAAATCTGCCTTTCCGACAACTATGCGTGTAGAGAGAGTATTTTATATATATTATGAAACGGACAAAGTCAGACAATTATGTAATATATTTTCTGTTTATACGTTATTTTTATACATTCAAAATTTAAATAAATGGTCTGTTTATAATAAACAGTATTAACTAACAACATTTACCAGCCTGAATGAGAAATTTCATATAAAAAATATTATTATATTATCATATATTAAAATAATTATCGGAATAAGTCAATTTCATAATATATGATGTCATTTGTTTATGTTAAGATACGCTCCGAGCCTACATGATCGTTCGAGAAAAATCATGGGAAATTTATTGTTTAAAAACACTAATTTGATTTTGCTAACCAGACGCTTCCTCTGTAGCTAAATAGTATAGCATGTCAGGCTATATGACAGTTCCCTGTAGGATACAGGTTCAATTCCTGTCGGAGAATCTATGAAATTTCTCGGACATTCAGGCTAGTAGATGCAGTTAATACTATATAATAGCTGGCCACTCGTATTCGAGGATACCCGTCTACTAGGGCGGTTAGCCAGTCCCTATTGCAGATCCTCGCTCTGGCACATTTGTGTGTGTGTGTGTGTGTGTGTTTACATTATGCACAGTCGGACAAACGACCTCATCTTTGTTTTTGTTTCTTCCGGCCTTCTTCCATCTTCCAGAGAGTTTTGATTTGAACCTTTTATTCCATCTATGAGGGGTAGATTTGACAGCGCAACGATAAAAACATTCCTTCCTAACAGGCTTACGGCCATATCAGGTTGAAACATCTGTTCCTGTACGATCACTGAAGTTAAGCAATGTCAAGACTGGTGTTTATAAACAGTAATTTGAACTTTGTTAACCAGACTCTTTGTGGCAGAATGGTTAACAGCACGTCATACATACACACACACATATATAACATTTTTTTGTTTAAAAATGATTCCTTCGCTACATAAGAGTTTTCATGTTTCAAAAACGAAATTTTAGGACCTTTTAGGTTCCTAAAATTTCGCTTGAAGATGAAACGGGACTAAACACCTCAGTTCAACATAATTTTGATAATTATTTGGATGCTTTCGGCTCTCGTTTTTTAAGACTGGTTAGTATCTAGATGGGTGATCGATTGGGAATACCAGGTGCTGTAAGCTTGGATGTGCGGGTGATTAAATGGATAACGGTTCAGAATTGTTAATCGGAGAGCCGAGTTCCGATCCTGGTTCGTTATATTCACTTACGCGCAAATACCCTTCGAAAAGACATGAACCCATCTCTTCTCTCCCCCAGCTATGACTTGTATCACTAAAACAATTATTATCTCAAATTAAATGAATGAATGAATGAATGAATAAAGAAATGAATGAATGAATGAATAAAGAAATGAATGAATGAATGAATAAAGAAATGAATGAATGAATGAATAAAGAAATGAATGAATGAATGAATAAAGAAATGAATGAATGAATGAATAAAGAAATGAATGAATGAATGAATAAAAAAAATGAATGAATGAATGAATGAAAAAAATGAATGAATGAATGAATGAATAAATGAAATGAATGAATGAATAAAGAAATGAATGAATGAATAAATAATGAAAATAAATGAAATGAATGAATGAATGAATGAATGAAAAAGAATGAATGAAATAAATGAATGAATGAATGAATGAATAAAAAATAAATGAATGAATGAATGAATGAAATGAATGAATGAATGAATGAATGAATGAATGAATGAAATAAATAAAATGAATGAATGAATGACTGAATGAATAAATAAATGAATGAATGAATGAATGAATGAATGAATGAAGAAATGAATGAATGAATGAATGAATAAAGAAATGAATGAATGAATGAATGAATAAAGAAATGAATGAATGAATGAATGAATAAAGAAATGAATGAATGAATGAATGAATGAATGAATGAATGAATGAATAAAGAAATGAATGAATGAATGAATAAAGAAATGAATGAATGAATGAATGAATAAAGAAATGAATGAATGAATGAATAAAGAAATGAATGAATGAATAAAGAAATGAATGAATGAATAAATGAATGAATGAATAAAGAAATGAATGAATGAATGAATGAATAAATGAATGAATCAATCAATAAAGAAATAAATGAATGAATCAATAAAGAAATAAATGAAGAAAATTGCGTACAAAATATTTAGATTACGGTATTAAATGACTCAAAAGTGTTGATGTGCCGCTAAACCAAAACAACCAACCAACAAATGCCCCCTAACGTGGGTATAATCGTGCCAGATACCAACTTGGAATTTTTACCTACCCTCACGATATGGTTTTTGTTAGGTGGTGGGGGGTCTTTTTTTCTCAGATAAGCTTCCTTATCCAGAAGGATTTTGAAAGTTCATTAAACTCAACAACCTAATCTTGAATAAGGAGTTTTTATTTAATCATTTAAATTATTTTTTTCTAATGATTTTTTCCTTTTTCTTTCAGATTTAACAACTTAAGTCTTTGGCAATTTCAACCATGGAAAGATTAACAATCAAACAACGTGTTAAAGTTATTGAAGCCTATTGCGAAAATGGGCGTTCAAACAGAAATGCAATGAGAAGTTCCCAGGTCGTACCATCTCTCGAATCAGTGAAGCCACCGCGATCGTACGACTTCAGGGCGGATATTTGGGCGATATTATTTTTCACACATAATTGCCATGATTTAAATAACATGATCCAATCGAGAAATAAATAAATGTTTACCAATAACATTTATTATTTACTACTGACTGATCCGTCTTAATGAAACACCCTTTGGTCACACATTATATATATATATATATATATATATATATATATATATATATATAGGTGTGTGTATGTATTCGCATATCCTTCTTGTTAATGATCTTAGTACAGCAATGAATTCAGTACACCGACCTTTTTCTTTTTAATTTTTTTCGAATCAAACTGAAGCAATAGCATAGATTCAGGAAATATTTTGATAAAATCACCAAGGTGCGTTATTTAAATCATTTCCAACCTGACCACTCCAGTTGGCAAATCTGGTTTGGTTGTTGACCAGCTGAAAGAGATCTGATAAGTAAGCCGAAAAACACACGCGCACGCACACACACACACACACACAAACAAAAACTTATTCAATTATCTGATGTCGCGTGCTGGCAGTTTTTTTGTTTTTTTTCTCCAATATGCGAGGTTACAAATTTAAAAATAGATATCTTCTGTTATTTTAAATTAAATAACACTTTGGAAACAGAAAATGACAAAATTTTCCGCATGTGTGTGTAAAAAAAAAAAAATTTTTTTAAGCGTTTCACCCCAAGCAAGGCGGGAAGCCACTAGGACGCAAGGGGTTACAGAAAATTTAGAACAAGATCAGATAGGAGTGATAGAAGAAGGGTAGTGGATAGATCAAGGCAACTGGAGATGTTGCTACCTATTACAAAAAATTTAAAACAGCTAACCTAAAAAATAAGAACACACCTGCAAAATCAAAACTACAAAGAACCATTTTCTACGAGTTCAAATGACCCTTAAGGAACCATGTTACTGATCAAACCGAACTCATAATTACATCAGTCACACTACTACATGCCTATCCAGCCGCCTTACCTTATCCGACTACAACCCCATCAGAACACATTTAAACACACACAAATTTACCAGACTCCATCCGAAACATACTAGTAGAAAGTACAAGCAAAATGACCTCATCCTTATGTAAAAAAATATTACAAATAATGGAAGCTTTTTTAATAAAAAAGAAAAGGCCAACACTCAATAATATTAACGACATATACGGCCACAATATGCTGACCGTGTTCGGAAAATAAAACATCCCTTAAGTCTAGAAACATACACATACACCCAGTTAAAAAGCAAAAATAAAATAATCCTTGATAATGGGTAAAAGTATAGCCGAAAGCGCTCGGATATTACAGAATATTTGGACAGTTTCTACACACTGTGTCCAGAAAAGAAAACACTTGTTCGAACAAGACAAATTTAAAAAGTTTAATCGCAAGTGTCTTGTCTGTAGTCTTAAATGAAACATGTACAAAACAGTACAGTGTGTGTGTGTGTGTGTGTATAAAAAGACAAATTGAATAATATAGACAATAGAAAAGCAGTATTTAGTATCAAGTAATGATAAAAAGCGAAATATTGTTTTTAATCAAGTCAATCCGAAGGCGATAATGCCACTAATACGCAAGGGGCTACTGGGAGGGAAAGAGAATGAAAAGACCTTAGAAACCCAAATCTTAAACAAGAAACAAGGGATAAACCACTACTCCTGTTCAAAAGGCCGGCGATGAGTGTGACCCGGGTCATTTCCGAAAGACAAAACGAGTCGAAAAAAAATATAAACAAATACTATTTTCTCGCGTTCAACGTGTTCCGTAGGGTTATCTAACGAACAGGTGGGCAATGACGAAGCTCTAGAGATAATCGAAACAAAACGGACACTTATAGTTAACATCAGCTGAAATTTCTAGGGCACATGAGGAAAGAGGGTTTGTAAAATTTGATACTCACAAGAAAGATTAAAGATTTTTCAGAAGAAAACAACGCACACCCTAAAAATGGATGACAGGGCAGGGTTGGGGTTTGAGAGAGAGAGAGAGAGAAAAAAGACAAAAATTTATTAAGGTTTACAAAAAACAGGAAATTGTGGCGAGCCATGATTGCCAACGTCCTGAAGGAGATTAATTTTCTGGTCGACACACCTTATACTCCTATGTAGCAACGATACGCCATACTGTCTACGTAAATCGCCACTATCTAAATTTAGTCTACCTCCTACGACATTTGTTTCAACCACATTTGAATGGTTAATTTGTATAATACTGCGTTTTCTCTGGCAGTTCATTTACCCGCAGTCAAACACAAATAACTTCGTAAATGACTAATGAAATCGTAAGTGTAGTTATGTTTGCAACTCGTATACAATCCGACGTCCGAAATCCAGCACTGTGTGCTACGGTATTTCCCATGGTCTGGCACTTAAAAAAAAAAAAAAAAAAAAAAAAAAAACAGATGCCATTAGTTCGTTCAGCCTCTACGAGAGAAGCGTCACACGTTATTTACGACTTTCCCTGCATCAGAGTGTTTTGGTGATACGGACTTGCTCATTTCTTACATATCTCTGCATGTTTACCCATTCAAGGTGCTACCCAAAAGAGCAGGAGGTGCAGATAATTCTGCTAGAGGTAAGAAGCATAAGATGTTGTGAGGTCAGGAAAATAGTGGGTGGCAATGTTGCAGTAACGTCACCACTACACCATAATATCCCCAACTAAAATAAAACGTTAGAATAACGTCCCGTGTTAGTCGAATAACTGTCAATACAGATACGAGGATTGAACTGGTCAGGTGGTCAGCTACGCAGCGACCCTATGACCGCATTTGGTCATGGGACATAATGATACTGATGATCTTTCATTTTTTACTTTTAATATAATATTTTTACTTATAATATTTTTGTTTTACTGCTTTCTGCCCTCTCTTCCTTCTCCCAGCAGTGTTGCCATTTACACAGGTTCTTTTTCTTTAATTAATCTTAAACGCTTTTTCTTTGTTTATCACACCTTTCTATTGCAATCCGCCCTCTTTAATCCGGCACCCGACGGTTCTCAACCCAGTTTTTTGGGGGTCATTGCCCACTTTCATATGGAAAAAAGTTTCAAACGTCCACCTGTATAGTAAACATTCAAAGTACAGTAGAATCCCTCATATCCGGAATCCCGCATATCCGAACATGATTTTGATCTTAATATTTGAACTATTTGGGTGATAAACGGATTTGAAGTTTCTGTTTTTCAGGAAATTTCCTTTGGATAATTGCTTATGCTTATTTAACCCTAATAGCTTGGATTGGTGCAAAAGATGATGGGAATAAGAGGAAAGGATGACAAGGAGACACATCTGCAACAAGATAGCGACGAGATGCAGGATTGTGATGAAACCTGGACTGAAATTGAAAAAGCTATTGAAAAGGTTGTCAGTTTTATGGAAAGAAAGCCAGCATTCAGCTATGACAATTGCAATAACGCACGCCGAGTTAAAGTGGCTTTTGTTTAAAAAATTTCAAGAACAAAAATAAAACGAAATGCGGAAAATTTGAGAATGACATTAGAAGAGAAAGAATCATCCAACAGCAATTAAAAAAATCCTCGTTACATTATTTGTTTTGCATAAGTGGCAAACTTAATTTAATGAATTTTCATTAACATTAAATAATTTATTTCTTTTTGCTTAAAATCAATTCCGTTATATTTCACTCAACATTAACTTTTTTTTTTTTTACTATAAATGATTGAAAATAAGTGTTAAACCTGATTTCAGTTCTTTTATTTTAATCTAAATATAACCCCTCATATCCGGAAAGCATTTGTCAGGGATTCTACTGTAGTTATTTTCTAAACGTAGTTTAGATGTGGCATTAGGCCAGAGATTCAAATGTATATCAAAATTGTTTGGTAAAACTTTGTTACTAGTTCATAAGCTGATTTTACTATGTCATTAAGAAAAATGCCAAAGGGAGGTAACAAATAACGCAGACGTGGTTGTTCTCGTATTAAAGAAAAAAAACGAAAGCAAACCTGAACATTGATAACTATATACAGATTGTAGTTTTATGGTTTGGGTGGCAAGTGTTGACCAAAAGAAAGTTCTATTCGTAATTATAAATTAAGAATATACACGACTAGCAACAAAAATAAAAACTCGGCGAATATTTTTTGTTGTTCTTTGTCTTCCCTTATCTGATTTATATCCAGAAAAAATGTTATTTCATCTGAAGAACTATTTCAATGTTAATGACACCTTCTCAAAACTATAGAAAATACAAAAACATTTATTTGTTGAGGGGATATTTATAGCTCATTGAGGTATGTGACCCAGCTATGTCAGTATGTGATGGGGTATTTATAGCTCATTGAGGTATGTGACCCAGCTATGTCAGTATGTGATGGGGTATTTATAGCTCATTGAGGTATGTGACCCAGCTATGTCAGTATGTGATGGGGTATTTATAGCTCATTGAGGTATGTGACCCAGCTATGTCAGTATGTGATGGGGTATTTATAGCTCATTGAGGTATGTGACCCAGCTATGTCAGTATGTGATGGGGTATTTATAGATCATTGAGGCATGTGACCCTAGCAGTATGTGATGGGGGGTATTTATAGCTCATTGAGGTATGTGACCCAGCTATGTCAGTATGTGATGGGGTATTTATAGCTCATTGAGGTATGTGACCCAGCTATGTCATGTATGATGGGGTATTTATAGCTCATTGAGGTATGTGACCCAGCTATGTCAGTATGTGATGGGGTATTTATAGCTCATTGAGGTATGTGACCCAGCTATGTCAGTATGTGATGGGGTATTTATAGCTCATTGAGGCATGTGACCCAGCTATGTCAGTATGTGATGGGGTATTTATAGCTCATTGAGGTATGTGACCCAGCTATGTCAGTATGTGATGGGGTATTTATAGCTCATTGAGGTATGTGACCCAGCTATGTCAGTATGTGATGGGGTATTTATAGCTCATTGAGGTATGTGACCCAGCTATGTCAGTATGTGATGGGGTATTTATAGCTCATTGAGGTATGTGACCCAGCTATGTCAGTATGTGATGGGGTATTTATAGCTCATTGAGGTATGTGACCCAGCTATGTCAGTATGTGATGGGGTATTTATAGCTTATTGAGGTATGTGACCCAGTTATGTGAGGGGATATTTATAGCTTATTGAGGTATGTGACCCAGTTATGTGAGGGGATATTTATAGCTTATTGAGGTATGTGACCCAGTTATGCGAGGGGATATTTATAGCTTATGGAGGTATGTGACCCAGTTATGCGAGGGGATATTTATAGCTTATGGAGGTATGTGACCCAGTTGTCAATCAGCTTGTTTTTTGGGTGGATTTTTTTAAAATACAGGTTCTTTATATATTTTTGTGTGTGTGTGGGGGGGGTATCATATGTTGAAATATCTTTAATATCGGCCACCATTTTCTGTTCAGGTGCTAATCGTTCACCCAACAGTTGATATTGGGTATCCCTGTTTTCGACCTTACAGACGAAAAAACTTAAAACGACAGAGTCTACAGGCAGACACTGAGAACACTAGACGAAACATGCAATCGAAGAATCTATCCGCGGAAAGAAATATAAAGGGGAGACAGGCCGCCCCCTTAAGGTAAGGCTTCACGAACACCAGAAACCTGTAACACGAGGGTGAAGTGGAAAAATCCACATATGCAGAGAGAAGGGAGATCACCGCCATCTGTGGGATCAGGTTGCGATCATAGACAAAGAACACTTGGAAGATTCGTAAACTTAAGGAATCAGCACATATGCTAGGCCACAAAAATCTGAGCCGACCAAGCATAAAGATGAATAAAATATGGGAACCAGTAATAAGGACTGCCACGAAAAAGCGATAATGACAACAAAAATTGCAATATGAGCACTGGTAAAATAGTTGAAGACATTAGACTTATGATACCCAGAAATTCATACACAGATGTCCTCAAGGACACATGGTACAGTAGATAAAGGCGTTAGTTAGATCCAGTGACAGGACCCAAAGAGTATAAGTTCAATACCCGGCTAAGGTAGTGGAGAACTTTCAGAGGGAAATTAACAGGAGATAACTGACATCCATTAAACATGGCATGTGGAACCAGAACAGTCTACCCCAGTGAGCGAAATAAAGGGTTCACTTCGACATTTCAACCACATGAAGAAGGTCGGAGCGTACAACGACCGAAACGTTGTAATATGGCGACAAAGATGAGGACAATAGTCCGAATAATGTAATCAAAGAAGTTTTTTTTTTTTTTTTTTTTTTTTAAAGGGGGGGACTATAACGACACATACTTAAAATCAGGAAGTGACAGTGAAGATTTCTAGGACACATTATGAAGATTGGTCGATTGATTTGCCTTTTACAGCTTATCGACCTATTGCAGGTTATTTAAAGCCAGAAAATATTTTAGATTGTGAGATTTTTTAAAAAGATTTTAATTTACTGATAAAAACCCTACTATTGAACCCATAGCTGGGGTGAAGAGCTGGATTCATACCTTTCCCGAAGTTATTTGCGTGGAAGTGAAGATAACGAACCCAACCGGAATTGGAACTAAGCTCTCCGAGCCGTAATCCATTTCACCACCCGCACATCCAATATTACAGTACCGGCAAGGCTAGACTTTGCTTAATTTTGGTAATTGTAAGAGGACCGGTGTTTCAACGTGATATGGCCGTAAGTCAACTATATGAAGAAAGAAATCTTGGAAAATCTAACATTCACAAGATATTGAAAGAAAAGTGTAGAGGGAAACAGTGAGCAACTTGCCTAATTAGAATCTGTGAATGGATGGCAGAACGATGGCAAGGAAAAATACATCTGGAAGATGTAGGCTCTCGAACTTCCGGGTGATAGAAAAATTTAGAAATCCTCTACAACAGTGTATGGTGAATAGAGGCCATCATTTGAAGGATGGCGTTATTAAAAATAAATGAATAAAATCTATAGCCCTGTGTTTAAACAATAGTGTAATAATTATTATAAGAAGAAGCAAAAGAAGAAGAAGAAAAAGAAGAAAAAGAAGAAGAAGCAAAAGAAGAAAAAGAAGAAAAAGAAGAAAAAGAAGAAAAAGAAGAAAAAGAAGAAAAAGAAGAAAAAAAAGAAGAAGAAGAAAAGAAGAAAAAAAGAAAAAGAAGAAAAAGAAGAAAAAAGAAAAGAAGAAAAAAAAAAAGAAGAAAAAGAAAAAGAAGAAAAAGAAAAAGAAGAAAAAGAAAAAGAAGAAAAAGAAAAAGAAGAAAAAGAAGAAAAGAAGAAAAAGAAGAAAAAAGAAGAAAAAGAAGAAAAGAAAAAGAAGAAGAAAAAGAAAAAAAAAGAAGAAGAAGAAAAAGAAGAAGAAGAAGAAAAAAGAAGAAGAAAAAGAAGAAAAAGAAGAAGAAAAAGAAGAAGAAGAAAAAGAAGAAGAAGAAAAAGAAGAAGAAGAAAAAGAAGAAGAAGAAAAAGAAGAAGAAGAAAAAGAACAACAAGAACAGTAGTTAATTTGTCAACCTTTAAAATGTAGCAGACATTTCTGCCGCAGCCTGTATTTCGCAAGAGACAAGTCAAATTTTCATGATTAAACAAATAGCTTTTGAAAATAATTGAAAGAAAAACGTTTTACAAGTCGAGTATCCTTTATCCGAAATTCCAAAATGTTTTCCCAACTGTTGATATGACTTGACATAAACAAAAAAAATAATTCAGAAAGCAACATAGCTACTCGCAGCAAGGATTATTGCGTTGAAACATAAATTAAATGTTGATTTTTTTTTCAGTTTTCATTCCATTTAACTGCAATCGGAATCCATGTTTTGTTTATACAAATACTGTACCTGTATATATTGTAACATTTTTAATCAAATCACAACATCGTTGGTAGAGCCGGATAGCTTACCGAATTTTCCTTCTCACACTGATATCAATAATCTACTTCCTCCCTCCAGTTTATCACACCTTATATAGAAGTAGTGTTTGGTGTTGCATTTATATATATATATGTTTTTTTGTAAATAGTGATCATGATTTTTGTACGCGTAGAAAAAGAACAAAACATTTTTACTTGGAATCTTAATTTCACCAACTAAGAGTCCGTGTGGACATTACATGACTAGCATCATTACCTGTGCTTGTATATACACAAAATGTATTAAATTTTATATGAAAACTACCTTCAAGATATACATATCAGTTGTGTTATGAAATGCAAAAGGATGTTTATGCTTGAGTCCCATTCCCAAGTTGCCCCGTTTTATAGATACTATATACAAATAGCCTGTATTCCAAAATCCGAAGAAAAAAAAAATCTGAAAGCCGATGCACTTCCGGTTTCAAGAATTTAAAGGATTCTCAACTTGTATTTATTTTATAAAATCCAGAAAGAATAATCAAGACATTATATAGCAAGAAAATCAAAAACTAAATGATATATCCTATAATATTTTAAAATGGGGTGTTTGAAAATCTCAAGGGTGCTAATATTATTACAATATTTCATTAAATAAAACGGAGAGAAAAATATCTCAAGCCTTTTGGTGAGGCTCTTCCGGTGTCGAAAAAGTCGTTTGATGAATTCAGTTGATTTATCTATGCGACTTCAGGTTTCGCAGGGAGACCGCACGATAGGGTTTGTTAAATCGTCAGGTCATTAAAAGATTTCATTTTTATGTGATTCGCAAGAAAAGCGCTAATTATTCACACTAAACAAATTTCAACCCTTTTCTAAGCCAAAAAGGTCACGTGACAACATTTCAACTTCAAATTGTTAGACTTTTATATTTCATTATTATAAACGTCATTTTTAGTGGGTACACATGTTTGAATTGTCACCGCTATTTTTTTTTTTTTTTAATATTATTAAACAGTGAAATTAACAACAACTGTTCGAAATTGAGAAGGTCTACTAAAGAGAAGGTCAGCCTCAAACAGGAATCGAACCTGCATCCCATTTTAACCGCAGGGAAACAACACAATGCAAAGCATGCCTATCAGTTCGGCCACGGAAACTGACTTATGGGCCAAAGAAGAGTTACCTGTTAAAGACATGATTGTTGGCATTGAGACTTGCAGGAATTTATATCTGCTAGCTTCAGTAAATTTCTTGAAAGAATTTCTTTTTATCTGACATTATTTCTTAAGGAATGTCCACCATTATGAATGGTATTTTAAATCCGCTCAAAATTAGGTACATTTCAGTTTAAACAATCGTAATATTCAAAATGGCAGATTATTTACGTGTTTATTTCTTTACTCATTTTTTTTAAAAAACTATTTGATAATAAAAACATTTGAGTAGAGCACGGTGAGAAACACAATTTATTATCATTATTATAATATATATATATATATATATATATATATATATATATATATATATATATATATATATATATATATATAGTGCATAGGGGCAGTAGATCATTGTTCAAACATATATTGTTAAATATAATAGACAACGAATGTCTATTATGTTTTATCATATTTATGTTCCAAGCGTCTAATAATGGCGTTAGTTTCAAGAGAAAAAAGACAAAAACAATCCAACATTTAGATATTCCTTCATTATATTGGTTGGCGATCTAAGCTTTTCGGCTTATATTGTCTTTATTTTCTCCCGAAACTGAAGCAATTATAAGACGCTTGAAACGACTCATGACGAAACAGACATTGTTATAGTTAACACGCACATACTTGGGAAATGAAAATAAAAGAAATTTAGACAGCTATAGGACATTTCTTTCATCTTTTAACATCAATAGACGGAAGATTATTCGTGAGTATGAACGGATTTTCTTAAAAATTAGCAGGCATAATGTCTAATTTATTCAATGAGACATGCCTAAAATTATATATATATATATAATCCATTTTCATTTAACAGTAAATATAATTCATCCATGATAATGTCTAAGTTATAGCACTTGGAAAAATAAAGCATTTGAACAGTTTTTGTATAATTTATCTACGAAAAATAAGATCATCTGAGCAATTATATAAGAGTTACAAAGCACCTTCTGTCATATTTAATGAAGCTTGCATGAAAGAAGGATTGCTACCTAAATACACACATGCGCGCGCGTGCGTGCGTATAAACATTTCTCACAATTAACCTGTAGATAAAGACTATGTATAAAGGAAAAGACCATTAGAAAACTGTAGTTTTAGTCGACGCATTTCATCCAATGTGATCTTTTTCAAGGCAAAAACGAGATTAATTTATTGGAACAAAGTATAAACAACAAAACGAAATGTCGTTAACAACTAGAAGAATTTAGAAACGCTATTGTATATTCATTTGGTCAACTGAAAAATTACGTCAATTACTTTATGTTTGAAGAGAATATTTTCACGTGTAGAAATATTGTTTGTATTGTGTTGGAGGATTCAACAGTTTAATTTCTTGATAGATTTGTTGTGTACATTGCTTTAGGAGATTAGTGACTGTTAGGAAATATATGCTTTATTTTAAGATATTACATCAAAAACGCTACACAATTGCAGTCGTGCTTCGATGCGAATCAGCGCATCTCATCAGGCGATTGTAAATGACTGGTAAGTAAACAATTTATTGAAATTTAAAACAAAATACCTTTTTTTTTTTTTTTTTTTACGAGAAACAGGAGAAATAAGAAAGCAAAAAAAAAGAGAGGAAGTGGTCATAGGGTTTGTGGGCTTTATTCAGATCAACCAATCAAAATGACCTACGTTAAACTTAAAGTAAGGGTCGAAACAAAAATTTAAGAGGCTGCCTTTCCTAAGTGGGCCATGATCTGTAGATTTAGTATCAAAGACAGTAATCCGACGCCAAACCAGGGCTGATGTAAATAGGTATATTGTACACCAGAAAATTTCATTTCTTAGGAAAAATAAATAATTTAACAAAAAGCTATACAAGCTACATGTCCTGTGAGTTTGAAGAACAAAAAAATTTTTTTAGAGTTGATAAATAAACAGCCTCTCTAAGAAACCAGTGAATGATTTAAACGTAGACCTTACAATATTCGTTCTGATCTTACCTGGAGATATATATATATATATATATATATATATATATATATATATATATATATATATATATATATATGTGTGTGTGTGTTCGTTAAATCGAATCGAGTTCTCAGTCACTGTGTGTTTATCTAAAAATAAATACGCCTAAATTCACCTTCATCCCTGCTGTGCGCCAACGGCTTAGTGGTAGATTCTCCGACCGACGCCAATTCAGTTGGGTTTCGATCCTAGCTAGAGGCAACCGGACGTCTAGCCACACTGATGAGCTGTGATACAGCGAAACAGTCCATCTGTGTATGACAATATTTTATATATATATATATATATATATATATATATATATTGATTTTGTCCGCACTATCACCCCCCCGGGCCATGAT
>CAHIKZ030001895.1:650000-732500 GCA_903632075.3 Acanthosepion pharaonis | reverse complement strand
TGCAATGCCGAGAGGCGGATGTCGAGATATAAGCAACCAAAGACCTCCATTACTTCTGAGTCCTGTAGCGTTCCGCCCTGCACCATAGTTTCCCCGAGACAAACAAATAATCTAATAGCTATATTCTGTCAGTGATGCTCGCATAAATTGCTAACCACTGACAATCTGTATGTGGTGCGGCGTGTAACCTTTATTGGGCTACCTCACCATTCTCCCCTCGTAGACTGTCGAACAAGGTACCATTTATTTTTAAATGAGTACTTGATATTAAAACCAACTTGGGATTAGGACCAGTGGTTGGATGCTTAATTTCTGTTATAAGAATTGGTAATCCAGCTGCTAAAATGATTAAATTTGTAATACTCGGGCCGAATAGAAAAAAGATGCATTTAAGTGGAATTGAACTGGTAGAATTCTTCAATACAAATGAAAAATAACGTATTTAGTAACACTTGTTTAAGCCAGACTGACTTCAGAAGTGGAGTTGCTTAAGATATTTTAAATACTGTTAAGAGAGCTTTTAATGCACACAAGAAATAAGTAATATATATATATATATATATATATATATATATATATATATATATATAAACACTAGCTATGGCTACAGTATATGTAGTGACATTTCAACCCTAACGGTTATGTGACCATGAATCTCTACCGATTATATAAACCAACGAATTCGGAAATTAGAAAAAGTTAATTAAAAAACTGGATAGACAGACCTTGGCCAGATTATTCAAACAAACATGTTTCAAAGTATTCTGGTTTACGAAATATATATAAGAGAGAGAGAGGTGTATGAATAAAAACAAGCCAATTCGTCCCATCTTCTGATGGACTTGATCAAGGCAAATGTAAGGATTTTATTTTGCAACAAGAATCCATAGACAAATGTAAAAATATCGTTAATTATTATATTTCATGGATATATTTTTTTTTAATATATTTTTACACGATATATATATATATATATATATATATATATATATATATATATATATATATATATATATATATATATATATATATGTATGTGTGACATATAGATTATTTAAAAATATATCAATATCAGAGATAGAGCTAAATATATTTATATTGGATTGATGCAAAATTATAATATGGGCTTACGCTTTTGTCTGACGATCGCAAAAGCGTGAAACCCAGGGTCACAATCTCACATCAATCCAACCAAATAAATAAATATATATGGTGCCAACAAATCATAATTATCAATGTGTATTTACATATTTCCTGTCCCATCTGTAATGGCAAAGGAGGTAAATAAAGTTAGCAAATTTACGAATGGTTATTTTTCTTAGTCGTTTTAATATAAGATAAAATATTTATCTGCATGTAGACAAAATTAGTTCCCGAGCAAAATGAACCGTTTAAATAATCAGTTAATTTACTCCAAAATTTCTTAGATTGCAGTCGTATTTGTTCAAGCCTTTCATGTGAAGCACTCAGATACAAGTGATCATCTTGCTTCATTTTTTTTTTTTTTTTTTGAAATAGTCTTTGTCGTCGTTGTATTTGTTCGGTTGCTAATCTTTTTTCTTCCGAAAGATATTTCCATTTCACTGTTACATCGAACACAAAATTAAAAAACAAAGATATTGAGTAAAAAGATCTATAGATACCAGAAGTAATCAATGTATCGTAGATACCACTGAACGTCTAATAAAGGGAAAAGATTAATTAAAATTGTCCACCTGTCTCAGTACATTGTTTCTTCCAAGACTTGTTTCATTGCATATCACTATTAAAACTAAGAAAATGTCATCAGCAGACGGCACAGCCACACTAGTACTATTATATATGAAAGCATGGCAATAAGTTGCTTTTTGTCGAGCACAGGGTGTTGCAGCAAAATCCGACACTTGGCAAAAAGAAAACAAAATAGGCAATAAAAACAAAAGTTGTATCTGCAGAGACCCGACAGTTTGACAACTAACGTTTTTCTCTTTACCCTTTTCCAGGATGGAATATGAGCGCAGAGCAGCGGTAGTAGCTTCTTTTCGCGTCGGGAAGAATCCTGCTGAAGTGATGGCCTGGTTTGTGTTCAAGAGGACCATGGTCATGGGCATTTGGAGGAAGTGGACGGCGTGTGAGAACAAGGACGAGTTTACTGCCAAACGAAAGGCCCACAACGTTTGTTCTTCGGCCGTTAGGACCGACGAGTTCGTCGCCGCCGTCAAGGAGACAGTCGACAATGATGGAAGCCAAAGCTACGCCAAGATCGCAGCTGTCATGGGCTGTCACAAGTTGGCGATCTACCGAACGATCAAGAAGGACATTGGTTACTCCTCCTATCGCAAGTCTCACCGCATACTCATCACGAATGCCTCCAAGGAGTCGAGGAAGGTCAAGGCGACGGCTTTGCTGAATGAGCTCAAGCACGGGTCCGCCGGGATGCTGAGGTTCTGGTCCGGGATGAAAAGAATTTCATCCAGGACCAGACGAACAACAGGCAGAACGACAGGTGGATCTGCAAAGACATCGAGGAGGTTCCCGTCGTGAAGCATACGAAGTTTCCCTCCGTCATGGTCTTTGGCGTCATGCCTTCATTCTTTCAAAAAGGCCTGAAGTGTCAACGCTGAGATCTACCAGGAGGTGCTGAGGAGCGTGGCGGAGCCCTGTATGGACGAAATCGCCGCTGGACTCCGCTCCTGCACACAAGGCCAAGACGACCCAGGCGTGGCTGCTCAACAATGTTTCTCACCACTGGTCGCTGGACTTGTGGTCGCCCTCCTCACCTGACTACAGCACCCTTGACCATTTCTTCTTGGGCGTAATAAAGACCAACAAGCACGCCCACAACATCGTGGAGGCGTTCGCCGCTATGGACAAGGACATGGTCGCCAAAGCGTGTGACTCATTTCGCGCCCGCCTTGAGATGGTCGTCGCTGCCGCCGGCGGTTACATTGAAAAATAATGTCACTAACTGTTGCTAAATTAACTGTCGGGTCTCTGCATATACAACATTTGTTTTTATTGCTGATTTCGTTTTCTTTTTGTCAAGTGTCGGATTTTGCTGCAACACCGTGTATATAAGTTTTTATGCAGTTTTATTAGTAGCCTAAAAGATTTTGATGTGAAAAAGGTATCAGAGACCAGGAATCACGATTCGACATTCCCACTGAAATTGGAAGCTTCAAATTCTTTCCAAAGATTGCTTTAAAAGGTGCCAGACATTAACTGAACAAATTGAAACTAAATTGTAAATTCCGAATACACGCTTTAAATTTTTTTTTAATTTTAAACAGCTTACGACATTGACATCAGTTACTTAATTTTTATGCCATAATTCGTATTCAATTTGTTAAAAAACTCTTTCCTTAAATTTTTTTTTATGATTTTTATAACCTAGGGAAGGTTACTGAATAGAATAATTAAAACGAAGGTTGGTAATGAACGATAATACGTAGGACAAGAACAACACATATAAGATTCGCCAGCGGCGCGTAGATGTAGTAGTCAACTGCAAGAATCGAGTCAAGTGAATTCCACAAAGAATCTCCAACTGCAGGATATCTACCAACCACACCACGCGGTCAGGTGTGGCACAAGGCCGAATTTAACGTGGGGTAGCCGAGCCAGTAGGCCCAGTATAAAATTTAGATTGATAAACGTTTCGTATTTGTTCTTTATTATTCTGTCGGCTTCTGGTCCATATTTGATTATTAACTCATTGAGTTAATCAAATATGGACCAGAATCAGACAGAATGATAAACAAATAAGAAACGTTTATCCATCTAAACAAGTTTCACTTTTATGAAAGCTTCGTTATAGACTGAAAAAAAAAAAAAAAAAAAAAAAAAGGGCAACTACTCCCCCCCAAAAAAAACAGAATTCTGATATATTCAATTGTTCGATTCTCATTAGTCAGTCATGTATCATAGAAAAGTGAAAGATTACAACTACTACTAGACAGACACACATACACAATTACACATCATCCGATACCTGATTAGACATTAGAATTTTTACAAACATACATGCTTATAGAATTATTCATGGTTACAGGATACATTTGTTTTCTCACTCTCTGACGAAGCTTTAATAAAAGTGAAACATTAAATTGATAAACGTTTCCTATTTGTTCTTGTGTATATATATATATATATATATATATATATATATATATATATATATAAACCATAATCATTTTGTATAGATGTTAGGGAGTACAAGACGTAGTTAAAAAATAAAAAAAAAGTAGAAAAATTGCACAGGGGAAAAAGCTTATGTATAAAACGCACCTGTTTTTAGAGCGAAGAAAACGACCAAAACTTATGAAAAAGGGAGAGGAAAAACTGAGCATTTTGTTTACTTTTGTGAAAACGTGATAATGACTCTTGGAGTATAAGACCATTAAAGTCCTGGGTACAGATAACGATGAAAAAACATTCGACAGAAAATGATTGGGAAATTGTAGGTTTTGAGGAGAGTGGCACCAGCTCTTAATTGCTGTTCTCAGGTCCACCCGAGCCGGAATGTTAGGACCTTTTAGGGTCGCAGCTCAATTCCAAGGGGGGAAAAAGTATTTTCATTTATAAAACGCATCTGGATTTAAAGCAAAGAAAATGAATCAACAATACTTGTTGAGAAGAAAAAAGAGAGACAGAAAGAAAATACATTTTCATTTACTTCTGTAAGTCATAAACATTACAAAAAAGTGATAATGACTTTTGAAGTTAAGACCACTAAGAGAAAAAAAAAATCGAACTAGAATTCAATAGTTTTTTTAGGTTTTTTTTAAATTTTTTTTTTAGTTTCAATTACGAAAGATTTATTTCCCTTTGTTGCAATACACAATTAGATAGCTATTATTTCTCCATTAAACAAGTAAATCCAATTTTAGTAGATTTTGGCTGTTTTGAGTCCAAGAAAAATAGGATTTTGACCAGTGCTCAGATTTGCTTCATTTTCTGTGCAAGAATTCGTATTTCAGTTGCTAAAATGATTGTGTCTAATAAATAAAAAATAAAAAAATAGCAAATTTCACGAACTTTCATAATGGCCGTGTCCACACATTCGACTATAGTGAGCCATAATCAGTGCTGTGTCATTTGTGTATTACGTGAAAAACAGTAATAGTTGTAAATAGAGCATTTAGCGCAAAGTTAAATTTAATTAAACAGATCCAGAAGGCAGGAAGTCCGACTCGTTACAAAAATGAAGGCATTAAATAGGGAAAAAAAAAGTTTGTTTAAACATTCAGCTGCTAAGAAAGTTGGTTGTTGTACTAGACAATTTCTCTCTCCAGAATCCATCTTACATATCAATATAAGTCCATTATCTATGCTTAGAATATTACCATCACAAAAGGTTCCGTGCTCCTGCTACATATTTAGAGATTCTTGATAAAATCCAAAGAATCAGCAATATTATTGGTCGAGACCTAGCGTCTCGGCTTCAGTCACTTTCCTACCGCCATAATTTAGCTTCCTTGTGTCTTTCCTATAGTTTCACGGATGAGCTATCTATAAGTCTTCAGTCATGTGCCATGCGTGATACACGCTTAGACGATCATGTATCTTTCGATACATGACTGACGAGGCATATTTTCCCCATAGTAGGTTGCCATTTTTCTGGGGTAGACCAGTTGCTATCCAAAGCTATAGAACCCAATCTGTCCTGCTATTTACCCATAGCTGGGGGTGGAGAAGAATAGGATTAATACCTTTCCCAAGGGCATTAGCACGTAGGTGAATATAATGGATTCGACTGGAATTCGAACTCTGCCCTCCGATTCCTCAATCCGAGCCGCTATCCATTACGCCTCCCTTACACATCTTTAAATCTTACCATTCGTCCCTGCTTGGAATATTGTGTAACCAAAGTTTGAATTTCTAACTTGAAATGTTCTTGTCATCTTCAGAACCAAAACATTACCTAGTTTCTTCAAATATCTGAAAAAAAACTTTTTTTACTTTCTATCAGTATGGCTGATGCTAACCTCTAGGAGAGTGTCTCATTGCACCTTTTCTATTGACATGAAGTGGAAAGATTATATTGAATCAATTGCTAGATCCACTACTAGGAAAATTGGTTCCTTGTATCGTGCTAGATACTTTTTCTCGACAGAATGTATCCATATTTATAAGTTTACCCTTTGTACTTACTTTGAATATTGCTACCACATCCGGTCTGGTACTCTTGCTATATGTTGAGAGATTCATGATAAAATCCCAAGAAGAGGACTATACTGAATCCATTGCTAGGTCAGCTGCTAAGAAAGTTGGTTCATTGTGCCGTGTTAGACAATTTTTCTTTCAAGAATCTATCTATAAACCTACCATTCGTCAGATGCTTAGAATATTGCGGCCACATATGGTCCGGTGCTCCTGCTATTTACCTTGAGCTCCTTGATAAGATCCAAAGAATCAGCAATATTATTGGTCCTAATCTATAAACCTACTGCCTTTCAGCTCCATGCTTTCCAGCCAACTTTTAGAAGCAATGTCAACCGTTATGGACTGTCCTCCCGACTACTATTTTCTCTTCCCGCTCATTATTAAACGTTTCTGTTCCTAATTCTTCACAGCCTCTAGCCCTTTGTCTCTTAGTGGCTTTATTGCCTTGTATGGGGTGATACTGATTAAAACGAAATAACAAAAAGCGCTTTAATATAACTAAATTTATATAATTCTTGAATAAAATATAAAATAACGTATTTGCTAACAACTGTTTGATTTGCTTAAATCACAATGGCGTCAAACGTGGAGTTGTTTGAGATTTAGTTAAATTTGAGTACATTTGCTTATAAGACGGATGAAGAGACTTGCAACAACGGTGAATGCTGATATGGACAAGACAATTGAGCAAAAACAAAAAAACAAAAGGGATTAAGACTTCCGATCAGAAAGAGATAAAATTTATAGGACCTCAAGAGAAAAGAGGGCTTAGAGAATTTAACGCTCGTATTGAGTAAGCTATTTAACAAATATGAATAAATAAGAAAATAAATTTTGGAGAGCCATGATCATATACGCACCAAGGAAAAAAAAATAACTTCCCTCGATTACGGAATCTATCATTATTCCGTGATCAGATCTTTACGTAGCAAAGAGATTAGACTAAATTTTAGTTATCAGGACTCACCTGAAAACTTCCATAATTTTTTTTCTTTCAATAACGATTCTTGTCATTTATAATCAGAATATAAACGCAGTCGGCCTGCCACTGCGAAGCCTGTCAATAAAATCATTTTCATTGCCATTAACTCTACTAACCCATTGGATTTACATTCTCCAAGGAGTTCTGCGCAGGGCCCGTTTTAAGCCTATTTCACCAATTTTATCAAATTGGGCATCAGAGTTATCGTTTGAAGCCATTTTCTGTATTCTAAGAGGAATAAACCACTACTTAAAACGCGAAAGAAAGGAGAAATTCTTATTCCTAATTTATTATGTATACTATATTAACAGAAAATTGTCATGACACTTCAATCAACAAACAAAAGGTTATGCTTTTTTTAACCAAAAGATAGAGTTCGTTTAGGTTACTCTACGATAAAAACACTTTCTCATTTTTTTTTTTTTTTTTAAAAGTTTCGTACTTAAGTTCCTTGTATATTGTGTAAAGACTGTTTCCTTCACGTCAGTATCATTACTTCTTTGGATATATTGTTTTGTTACGTATTTACGGAAATACTGTGCTGCAACAACAATCATATGTATTTCTTCTGGATCTTTCAGTTGGCTAGCAAGAGAGAGAGTGAAACAGAGTGAAAGAGAGAGAGAGCATTGGATCTAAGGAAAAAGGCTCACCACTGACAAATAATAACCCTGAAAAATAGAAATAATGTCCATATGGTCCCCAGTTATGAGGTGTACACTGTATTGCCGGTAAAAACCCAAACAAATCTTGCAGTGAAGAATGTAGTTCTCGTCATTTTATCTGAATCTACAAAATTTATAATCCTTAGAGCATTGCACATGAGTTTTTTTTTTTTTTTTGTATTTTCCAAATTTTAACTAATTAGATAAAATTAGTAATAGTCTATATTTGCCTACATGAATAGGAGAACATTGCATTATGATATTTACTATGACATTCTGTGTACTTATGAACTTCATATCAATACCGACCAAAAATTTCTTATCCTATAGTTATGAAATTTCAACAGTGGTTTTCTTATAAGATTTTGTATAATCACAGCAGTTCAAGTATTTCGGCATAATACTTTAGAATTTATTACAGTAAATGCGTATAAAATCTTTACAAGGATATTTCTCAAAACTTTAAAATCTTAGGATAAATGTTTTTTTTTAATATTGACGTTCTTTCCTTTCATCCTTCTTCCTTGTTTATACAGTTATTTTATTTCAGATTATTGTCATTGTCTTTTCTTTAAAAAAAAAAAAAAAAGAAAAAAAAACGGAGGCCTTAGAACATGACAACCACAAGCAGAGCTCGAGACAATAGGTGTAAATATTTAAGGAGCAACCAGATACGAGCACTGGCCAAAGCTAGTGTAGCTGAAAATGAAAAACACAGGTGCAACCAAAATATCCCTTGTCACTCCATCTTTGAAGCGCCCATGACTTGGGGATGAAGAAAAACTATCCAGAAAATGACTATATAACCTTGCGTCCAATTCCAGTTGATGAATACAATAACATTGATAACAAATTACAAAAAGGATGACGCAGTTATGAATCAAATTGAAGATGATCTCAATGTACCAGAAGACAGGGCCAAATCAGAAAGTTTACTTATGATTATAGAAAAAAGGGCAAGCCCAAACATCATGTAATGATAGATCATCCATGACTACAGTTGTAATTAACATATATGATGACCCAACCAGTTGACCAGCAGATATAAATAAAAATGTAAGGGATTATTTAATTAAAAGTCCGAATATTCCAGCGAACAGCTTTCCAAGAAATGAAAAGGGGTTGTGTTTTTAAAAGTTTTAATCTAAGAGGAAACTTCTAAATGAGTGTTGAAAGACTTTGGATTATAGACTCAAGTCTGCTGATAGAATTTATTACAGTAAATGCGTACAAAATCTTTACAAGGCGATTACTCAAAATTTTGGGACAATAATTCTTTAACTTTTAATATTGAAGTTCTTTCCTTGTTTCATCCTTCAAATTGGATTCCTTCATTTCGCATTTTCCTTCCTTGTTAATACATTTTTTTTTCAGATTGTCATTGACTTTTCTAAAAGATTATATAAAAAAGCCTTACATTATGGCAAGCGGAAGCAGAGATCGAGACAAAGGGAGTAAATATAAAGTGGCAATCAGTAAACGTGCACTAGTTAAGGCTATGGTGGCTGAAAATGAAAAAACACAGGCGCTGTCAAAATATTCCTTGTCACTCCATCTTTGAAGCGCCGATGAACTGAGGATGAAGAAAACTAAAACTATCCAGAAAATGACGATATAACCTTGCGTCCAATTCCAGTTGATGAATACAATGATGACATTGATAACAAATTAGAAAAAGGATGACGCAGCTATGAATCAAATTGAAGATGATCTTAATGTACCTGAAGACAGGGCCAAAGCAGAAAGCTTACTTATGACAGGAGAAAAAAAAAGGCAAGCCCAAACATCATGCAATGATAGATCATCCATGACTCAGTCAGTTATGTGCCATGCGTGATGCACGCTTAGGCAATCGTGTATCTTTCGATACATGTATGACCAGGTAGTTCCCCCCCTCAGTAGGTTGCCATTTCTTCCTGCGGTAGACCAGATGCCATCCAAGGCTATAGAACCCGATCTGTCCCGCTATTTACCCATAGCTGGGGGGAGAAGAAGAGGATTCATACCTTTCCCAAGGGTATTAGCAAGTAAGTGAATGTAATGGATTCGACTGGAATTCGAACTCGGCCCTCCGATTCCTCAAGCCGAGCTGCTATCCATTACTCCACCGTGCATCCATGACATGTAATTAATATGTATGACGTAACCAGTTGGACAGCAGATGTAAATAAAAATTTAAGAGATAATGAAAGATCTTCCTAATATTCCAGTGAACAGCTTTTCAAGAAATGAAGTGAGATTGTGTTTATCAAAATTTCACTCTAAGAGGAAACTTTCAAATGTGGAGAGTGAGTGTTGAAAGACTATATACTCTCAGTCTGCTGATAAAATTTATTGCAAAGTTTGTTTTTAGTAAGAATACAACTAGTGCATTATCAACAAGTGGATTCAACAACTCGTCTAATCTCCATACAAGGTTATGCAAGCATGAAAATTCAAAGAAACAAATGGAAGTGTTGTAAAGTAGTTTTCACAGTGGAGGCTTGTATTTCACTAAGTCGGTCCTAAAAAAGGTTCGACGTACAAAACGTTAGGAACTTGAAATAATAGTTAATGACGCAGCAATCTAGTTGTGGTGGGTGATACTTTAATGTCCGACATCGACTGACACACCAACTCACTGAGCGGTATTTAGTCACCCCGCCCACGAGGGTATCATGTGGCACAAGGCCGGTTTAACGTGGGATCTTCGAGCCCGTGGACTCGGCCAAAAATATGCCCATTGAACTCATATAAACGGGTTCAGGGTCGGTTTACCTCTCCGAAAGAGACTCCGACCTTCGGCGTAACCTCCTTCGAGTTCCTCCCCGCCCGAAGGCAGAGAGTTCAACCGGTCAGCAGGTCGTCCGACTTGACTGAACTCGGACCAACTCACTGAGCTCCCTGGCGACTGCTATTACTACTTATTATACGTGGGAGAGTATTTACAATAGAATAGGTATGTTCTAGTATAACAGGAAGCCACATGGAGTTTCTGGGAGTTACAAAGACTGTAGTGGACAGACAATTGACAAAGAGTTAAAGACGAGCACACCACACGAAATATAAACATACATAAATTTTTACTTTTTAGAGCAGGGGTGTCGGAGTTAGCTCCTCCTTAGTTCCTTAATCCTTCACCAGGGGTCTCTCACCTGGCTAAAAATATTGGGTAACCTTTTGCCTCGATCTCTTTCCCCCCTCAGGCCTTGGGCCGTATACCACCTCGCGTGGAGGTGAGGTAATTCTTTTCTCTTCATTTCAGCTAATACCAGTATGTGAGCTCTCACCAATACAGCGTTTCCCAAATTCTGGGAACACGCTAAGAACAATACCTATACACGTGCGTACGTACGAACACTCACCACAATACACACACATAATATTTACCACACAAACTCAATGTAACTGTCCATTTGCTTGTAACTTGTTAATACATATATTTGTATAGAATTATCGGTTTCGTTTGTTTTCTTTGGACTTAATTAAAGTCCAATATTCTCATGTAGCTGGACTGGCGAGCAGGAAATTTTAACCCACGTGTGTTCTTTACATCTTCACCCTACGGTCCTCTACGGGGCCCCGCCATCAGTTTTCTGATTGGGCCCTGCAATTCCTAGCACAGGCCCTGGTTCTGTGTGTAACTAATACGAACATTAAGCCGTACAAAAATTAATTTCTCGAAATTTGACGAAATTAAATAATATCATATTTTACATATCCCACCCCACGTGGGGGGGGGGATATGTAAAAAAAATGTTTTACAAAGATTTTATGAAATAATTTCGTTCATTTATGAATAAGTCCTGAAAGTTTCATTAAAATCCGACAATTATTTGATTTTTGCAAGAATTTCTAAATCAATGCGCTAAAATTTCTTATACTAATCCCTACCACCACTGACGCAAGAAAACAATTTTTAACCATAATGTCGAACATTCTAAAGAGGATCCAAAATGCTTTGGACTTGTTTTTATTTTTTTTATGGTATGCTTAATTTTTAGAGAATTTGTGGAAGCGCCTTGTCTTCCTTGTATTATAGAAATAAAAAAGCTTATTATAATATCTATGCAGGGCAAAATATGATGACCTTTTTATTATTGAAGTAAACCTACCCATATTATTAGGGCCGACCACATCTACGGTGTTTTTTTTTTTTCTACCAAATATAAAAATGCTTCCTGTCAATTATTTGTGTACAGACGTCCGGTCGGTTGAAAAGTAGAGGGACTCACTAAGTAAAAAAATGGCGAGCAAAGGAAACAGGAAAAAATATGTGCCATATTTCAGTTGGGGTGGGGGAATAGTTGTCACTAGAAAATGACCCCAATATATAAGTACAAATATTTGGGAGAAAGAGAGAGAAAGAAAAAAAAAAAAAAAAAAAACGAGATCTCTTAGAAACGAGGTCGACACCAAAAAGAGGCCATTCCTGAAAGTAAATAATTGTTCTTCAGCCGTTGGTTCCAAGTTAATTCCAAGAGAAAAAAAAAATTGTGCCCTTTCCTCATGCTTTACCACTTAACCAACCTTCCTTTCCCTCCCTTAGTTTTTTTTATTCTTTCGTTCTATCTTTATTCTTTAATGATTCAGTAATTCTAGTTTGCTTCTGAGTTGCTAAGCAACCCAATGACGTACATTGTAATCAGTTACAGACGAATATTCTTTTAAGTTAAAAAGGCAAAATGTAAATAGGAAAGTAAACCAGTTGTTAGTCATAAGGATTTAGTTTTTTTAAAGAAAAAAAAAAAATGACGTCAGCAGACGATATTTTTTAATGTTTTATGAATTTATCAGTATTTTTTTAAAGTTTGAATAAAGAAAAAATATTTTATTGAAAATTTAACCCCTTTAACTAGAATGAAAAAAAAATAGTTGAATAAATCCAAAACTTATGAACATCCACTAAACTAAGAGTAGATTTGAACTCTGATAAAATATAATTCAAGCAATAAACACTGATCAACAAAATATATATATACAATATTTATATATATATATATATATATATATATATATAAAATAGACCGTCGGTTTCGTCGAATGAGGATCTGACAACTTAGTTGATTCAGTTATGATGTGGCCTCCTTTGTAAATCACTGGCGGGCCTTAAATGCAAAGATTATCGCACAAAATTTCATAACTGAATCAACTGAGCTGTCAGATCCTCATACGGCGAAACCGACGGGAGAGTCCATTGTGTGTGTGTGTGTGTGTGTGTGTGTGTGTGTGTGCGCGCGCATTTAGACAGCAAATTCTCTTTTGGGTATGTCTGACCGAATAAATTACAGACAGATGTGCATTTAAAAGCATAACGAAAAATTTACGTTAATGGACAACAACGCACAGCTTTGCATAAATACTTGTACTAATGAACAACATAGTTTTGTACCACTTGCACCTCTGAAGATGACCTTGGAAGAAGATCGAAAGTACTTGGGAAATTAAAATAAAAGAAATTTAAACAGCTGTAGCACATTTCTCTCATCTTTTAGCATTAATGCACAGAAGGCTATTCGTGAATATAAACGGATTTTGTTAAAACTTAGCAGACATAATGTCTGTAATTTATTCAATCAGACATAACATACATTTAGGGTGGGGATGATGAAATTGCGTGAACCGAGCAACTTCTCAGAATTAAACATAAGTATTACTATTTTTTTTTAAGCGTTTCTTGGTCAGGATGAGAACTTTTCAACGCACACAAAGATAAGATTTTATAGATATCTATGTGAATTAACTGACAAATGAATAACCAAATTGGTTAAACACAAGTAAAAAAAAAAAAAAAACACATCACAAACAAACCAAAAAATACACGCACACAAGTCAAAAAACACACAACTCAAACAAGCAAAACAAAAAAAGAAAAAAAAAGGAGGCTCAAACACACAAACAAAAAAAAAAGAAAAAAAAAAAAAAAAAAAAAGGCAGAATACACAATACAAAATACAAACTGGTAACAAAACACTCACACAAAACACACCAAAATAAAAGACACAGCACAAATAAGCACCCGCACCAAAAAACACACACAAGTTATTTACTTTGTCTCCCCACTAAGATGAGTTGTGACAAGGTCTTTCTTTTTTTAAGGTTGGAACCAGAGTGCGTACACCCGGGCGAAGAAAAAAAATTGCCCGCATCCCCGCAACCGTCGGTTGCGCTGGCCTCAGTGCAAGCACCGATCTGTCTCTCTGGTGTAAAGAGAGGGAACGGCCTCGGGCAGCTGTTCCCCAGGATTGGGCACCTCTCAGTATAAGTTTCCTCAGTTGCGATTCTGTCCTTTGACAGAGTCACTTCTGAGTGCACTCTGCCCAAAGACAGTGACGCTGAGATGATGAATAATGAGCAGTTTCAAAGAAGCCCCAAAGCACACAAGCAAATAAAAAAAAAAAATCTTGCGATCTGCCTAGGGTCGCAAGAGCACACGGAAAGCCGTAGCAGAACGCGCGGTAAGCCTTTCACATGGTTACTGAATGGGATATGTGATATGAATATAAAAAGCTGAAGTAGGGAGTACATAATTATAAACATATGGCGAATAGATAACGATTGAATTGAAGACTGCAGTATTTGATGCACCAAGCACACTACGCGCGACAAACGTGTCCAAATTCACTCCAGCTCTGATCGACCTGGCTTGTCAAACATATGTGGTTATTTCGAGAAGGTTTGACCCAATCAACGCTACATAATTGTGCTTATACCGCTTCCTCTTTACAAATGGAATACAGAGGAAATAAGGGTGGTTTGACTCCGTGAAAGTAACACGGCGAGTCTTAGCTGTAAAGGTCTAAACTAATGGAACTGAAAAATGAAGCTAGCCTGAACAATTGCCGTGTTAATAGCGATAGAGTAGTGATGAGCTTGCGACATTACGTCTGTGGGGAAAGGGATTGTAGGGTGGAAAATAATAAATCGCCCACATGGAAAGAGGATTGTGCAACTCTAGCCCAGATATAGCAGCAATATCATTTTTCTGGTCTAACTCTTGTAAAGATTAAGCAAAGAACTGTTTCAGAAACGAAAAAATCCACAGCCCTTGAGGACTTTCATCATCAGAATCAATTAAAATGGTTAGTATATATAGAAAAATAGAAAGGAACATAAGGCAAGGATGTGTCTTCTCACCGGACTTGTTCAACCAATACAGCGAGGCAATCCGAGAACTGGAAAATCCTACCAGGATTCGCCATTGGCGACCTCAAATATTAACGATATGATACGTAGATGAAACAGTGCTGATAGCAGACACGGAAAGGTAGCTTCAAAACTTCCTGCAGGAAGTAGCGAAGGAGAGCGAGATGAAAGGGCTAAGCATAAACTACAAGACAGAACGCATGGTCATCAGCAAAAAGATAAGCCTGAAATGCAATTTACAGGTCGACGACACTGAAATCAAACAGATACGGAATTATCTGGAAAGTGTTCAGACAGAAGACGAAAAGTACGGCCCTGAGGTCCGAAGACGTATCGGGATGGCCAAAGACGCATTCCAAAAGCTAGGCAGAGTATTACGAGACAGGAGGGTTTCGTTGGTAACAAAGAAAAGATTACTGAACTGTTACGTGATATCTGTTCTCCTTTACGGCAGCGAATGTTGGACAATCTCCTCAAAGATAAAGAGACTAGAGCCAACAGAAATATGGTTCTACAGAAGGATGCTAAGGAGGCCATGGACCGAACATGTGAGCGACGATGAGGTTTTGGAAAGGACACAAAGAGGAAAGGCAGCTGAAATTTCTGTGACACGTAATGAAAAAGGAGGGTTTGGTTTGTTTTACGGCATATCAACCTCAATGGGTTATTTAATGCCGACAACTTTCTTTTCCTGGTAATATTTTGTTTTGTCAAAAATCTGTTTCTGGTAATATTTTTTTTTCCTCAAAAATGTATAGCTGGTAATATGATTTTCAAAAACGTATTGCTGGTAATATTTTTTTTTCCTCAAAAATGTATAGCTGGTAATATTTTTTTTTTCTTCAAAAGTTTATTTCTGGTAATATGATTTTCAAAAACGTATTGCTGGTAATATTTTTTTTCTTCAAAAGTTTATTTCTGGTAATTTTTTTTTTTTTAAAGTATTACTGGTATTAAAACCTATTTTTACACTTCTATAATGCTTTTTCCACCTCAATTTCGGGGTTAACTATTTGCCCATAACTAGGACCCTAACAAGTGTTACCACCCTGGGTCAGGGTGGATCTGGGAACACCAGCAATTAAGAGGTGGTTCCACGCTCCTCAAAACCTCTTGATCAGAGGCCTTGCTGCTGGATGTAGTTTATCGTCTTTCCCTGGATACGGATGTAGTTTATCATCATACCCAGGACAGGAGAAAGGAGGGCTTAGAAAATCTGATACTTGCATGACGGAAAGAGGGACAAGGAGAACCAACGCTTGGCATACTAAAGGGGCTTAAGTAGATAGCAGAACAGGGTCTGAGAAAAATAAAAATAAAAACTTATTGAGATGTACACGGGACAGGAAGAGCGGGAGAGCCATGATCGTCTACGTCCTGAAGGGACACAGTACATAAGAGTACATGTTATTCGAAGTGTTGTCGTAGTCTTATCGAGTCGCTAGTCTACACCGATCCAGTGTTGCAGACACAGCCTTGCCTGGGGTGTTATTGTGTCAAGGTTGTTAAGTGTGCATGAATCCTCAAGATTGGGGACAAACTAGATGTTCCATCGTTCGTAATCTGACGTTCCACACAATCTCAGACAAACGGTAAGGAAGGAAGCCACCGTCAAAATGAGGATTGGGTAGCTTTAGCCTGGGTAATGCAGCAATACTCCATTTTTGGTCTAATCTGAAGCTTGTAAATATAAAGCATGGCTAAAGTCAGGTACTTTCAACAGTTTTTCCAGGCTCTTTAGCGATGGATCGTACATACGCTCACTCCAGACCTCAGATGGAACTCGTAAGTCAACAATAGACCAGAGTTTCTATTTTATTTTTTTTATATAAATTTTTTTATATATAGATTTATTTTTTTTATAAATTTTTTTATATATTTTATTTTTATAAATTTTTTATTTTTTTATATATTTTTTTATTTATATTTTTTTTTTTTTTTTTTTTTTTTTTACATATTTTTTAATTTTTTTTTTTTTTTTTTTTTTTTTTTTTTTTTTTTTCTTTTATGATTTTTATATTTTTTTTTTATTTTTAATATTTTTTATATATTTTTTATATATTTTTTAATATATTTTTTTATAATTTTTTTTTTTAATTTAATTTTTATATTATATATATATATATATATATATATATATATTTTGAAATTTATTTTTATATTTTATTAATTACTTCAGGTGACTACATCTTTCCGCCCCACCCCCCCAAAAAATGTTGCGTTCTTTCCATAGAAATTCTAATTAAAGAATATTTTTAAAGGTTTACGCGAACCACCGCAAACACTTCCCGTTCCCAAAAATCTATTTGCTTTCCGTGATTATGGGTAGAAACAGGAAAAGTGAACAGATTACAAAAAAATAAATAAATAAACTTGAAATTAAATTAAAACAGGTATTATTTTTTTTGACCGACTCATGTAGGCAGGAAGACAACTTCGCACTAAATTTTATTTTCCATATATGGACAGGAACCGTCCAGTCTTCCTTTTCCAGTCTCAAGGAAATCCAAAAGCATCTCCGCGTCCTTGTGGGTGATGTATTATTTTCCACCCTACAACCCCTTTCTTACAATCACTTTATAGCCTCTCACTGCTCTATAGTTATTTCCATGGAAAGTAGCCAGACGAACTATATACCTTAGTTCCACCAGTTCTGACCGTCACGGCTAAGTCCCGCCATGCCACGCGCATTCGCTTCTTATTCCATTATCGAGATGTAAGTTCCTCTGGAACAGCTTATCCCCATGATCCCCTGCTTTGTGGAACCGACTCCAAAGAAGATACTTCCCCGATCATTACAGTCTTAACCTGTTCAAGTCTAGGGTTAGCCGTTATCCTCCACCCTCACATGACTATAAACTGGGACTTATTTTTAACCCTCTACCTCGTGTGGCTCTTGGGAACATCATTGTAAAAACAAAACCTTACGACGAGGCCAAATACAACAAGCCTTGAACAGTCACGATTGAACTAACAAACAAAACGTCCGTCTGTTGCAAATTCGGAATACGAACTTTGAACTCACACGGATCGTATCACGAGTGTGTGATTGCCACACGAGAAAGTCCGCAAATTAACCATTAATCTTGTGCTCGGTTTAAGTATAGCAAAATCAATTGCATGAACGACTGATGGACGCCACTGAATAATTGTCGACTACTTTCCACTGCTATAAATAATAAAAAAAAAAAAAAAAAAAAAAATCGCTGTTTTTCCTTGCTAAGACACTTTAAAAATATCTTTTCATCCCAAGCCACTTACACGCAATGGGTGGGGGGGTACCGAGTTTGAATATAAGGCGGGGGAGGAGAATAATAAAAAACAGGATTTTATGAGGAAAAAAGATGGCGGTTGACACAGGTTTTCAAAAACTTAAATACAAACTTGATTGGAAAGAAAGCAGCCGCAAGAGAGTTCCACAAACGAGAAGTGCGATAGAAGAAACTGTTAGCATAGAACTTACGGTTCCATCTAGCCATTTCTACTGTAAAAACGATATCTTTCCGGCAATCTAATAATCCGCTTAATTATAGCTTAGTGAAGCTCATCAGAAGAATTAACATATATATTATATATTAAAAAATGGCAGAGGGAAGCTACATTACGGCGATGGGAAAATGAACTAGATGCCAGGTCAGTACCAATAACATTGCAGATTATTTGGATTTTATCAAGGATTTCGAAAGATTGGCAGCAATATTCTAAAAGCAAATGCACCATACTATACATGGACGAATGGTAGTTAACTTTCCTAATGTTATATAGGAATGAAATGTCGCTGCCAACACTTGAGTTTGAACATAAATCGCCAGAGACTAAAAACAAGCGATCCCATTATTGAATTAAGTGTATCACGTGACCATAGAGGAAATGCATATATACGAAGTCGTGTGACGTCTAAATGATCTAAAAAGAATACCTGCTCGGCCCGGTGGCTAGGATCAAAGTGTAGTATCTGCGCCTTGTGAGCTGCCGGATCGGGTGTCTGTTGAACTCTCTGCTTGCAGAGGGGAACCCGGACGAAGCTCCGCCGAAGGGTAGGGTTTCGTTGGAGGAGGTTGACGGAACTGGCCCGCCTCGGCGGGTTTGGATGGTTATTTATTTTTGGCTGGACCTACGGGCTCAGAGATACCCACATTAAAAAGGCCTTGTGGGTGGATTGATAAATACCATCTTTAGATCTAGTCTATCGTCTATTACTATTTCTATTCTCTATTGCTATACGGACAGTTACTCTCTACTCTATTCCCTATACTATTTCTGTTCGGATCAAAGGCATCCGACACCACTATTGTTCAACGGCGTACTACAATTGTGTCTGCGATTACAAAGTCTACTACAACGAGCATCACGAAAGTGATGAGTGTTCGTTGACATCACAAAACCTAGAAAACCTATATTTAAAATTTTCAAGCAGAAGAGAGAGAATAAAACAAATAATTCATATTTTACAATTTTAAAAATGCATTCTTAGATTTATAATACGAAATATTTACAAAAAAAAAAAAAATAACATTTTTGTTCAGTTAGTGCATTTTACGCCGCCACTGTGGTCACAACTCCCCTCCAATTCACAATTGTGGTTCATGGGGACTTTCGAGGCAAAATCGCGCGATGGCTTGTCGGTTCTTTTTGCGGAAGAGATGTTCGGGTTGCCCAATCCCTCCTCACAGAAGTTAAAAAAGGCAATACCTAAAGGTGGACTGAATTCAGATTTTTCCTTCTCCTAGACTGACGATGGTATATGAAGGCCATGCGCTGCCCTGACAACATGGCCCGCCTCACGGCCGTACCGACAAAATCCAAAGAAATACAGGACATTACATTTGGGAACGTTTTAGCTGCAGAAGTTGCCAGAAAGTTGTCAGTGTTGACAGACATACGCCTTCGGGACACCACTCCGGATTTACTTCCATAACCTTTTCCGTCTTTGGATATGCAAAGGCAGCGGAGTTTTAAAATCAATTTTTTTTTCTTCCCTTAGATGAACTGCATTCCTGGGCTGTCGATCTTCATCCACCCGATGCAGCTGGTCATGAGGCGCTAGTTCTTCGCTTTCATCCATTCTCCAGCTTGAAGTTGGACTCTGCTGCTGTCAGGGGCTATTTGAGATGCTTGTCACAAAAGCATTTTATAGACATTTTAATATGACGATAAATGATTGAATTAGGATTAATCAAAATAATGTTAAAATATTAATTTAAAAAATGTTAAAATATTTATTAAAATAAATGTGCAGGGTATTGCATTTGGGACTATCTTGAATGCTGGAGTTGCCAGCAAGTTGTCAGTGTTGACAGCCTTTTAAGTTCAGTTTCTTTATAGACTCCTAGTATTTATAAGAGTAATTTTATCGTGTGATAATAGTAATATCTTAGTTTAATTCATAATTTCCGTTTGGGAAACCAATCGTAATGACTGCTGTATCGTCCTAATTATTAATAAATATCAATTAAGAATAGAGTTTTAGTAAACTAACATACTTTAGTTTTTTCATGCAATTGTCAGTGTTGACAGCCAACCGTCATCGGGGCTCCACTCTGGGTTTTCTGTCCGGAATTACTTCCATAGCCTTTTTTAGTAAGAGCCCCATAGAGGAAAACATGACTAAAAACTGTGTGTACGCTGTCCCGTGCAGCTGCGAAAAGAAATGTAAAGGAGAGACAGGCCGCCCTCTTAAGGTAAGGCTTCAAAAACACCAGAAACCTGTAACACGAGGAAGGGAAGTGGAAAAATCAGGCGTGGATGACTACATATGGAGAGAGAAGGGAGATCACCGCCCTCTGTGGAATCAGGTTGAGATCATAGACAAAGAACACCATTGGAAAATTCGTAAACTTAAGAAATCAGCACATATGCTAGGTCAAAAAAAATCTCCTGAGCCGACAAAGCATAGAAATAAATACAATATGGGAACCAGTAATAAAGAGTGCCAGAGAAAAGTGATAACAAAAATTGCAATATGAGCTCTGGTAAAAAAAAAAAAAAAATGGAAGACATTAGGTTTATAATATCCAGAAATTCATACACATATGTCCTCAAGAACACATGGAACAGTGGATAAAGTGACAGGACCCAAAGAGTGTGAGTTCAATACCCGGTTAAGGCAGTGGAGAACTTGGAAAACGGAATTAACAGGAGATAACTGACATTCATTAAACATGGCACGTGGAACTAGAACAGTCTACCCCAGTGAGCGAAATAAAGGGTTCAGTTCGACATTCCAACCACCTGAAGAAGGCTGGAGCGTACAACGGCCTAAACATTGTCATAAATATGGCAACAAAGATATGGTGTTCCAATAACTTGGATCGATTATAAACTTAAATTAAAGCGGCCGAGTTATTTTCTTTTAGATTTAATAACTTAAGTCTTTGCCAACTTTGGCTACAACCATGGAAAGATTAACAATCAAACAAGTTATCGAAGCCTATTACGAAAATGGACGTTCAATTTTATAAATATACGGCCCAATGATTCCGCTAGCAAAAAAAAAAAAACAGTGACCTTTTGTGGATGCAGTGACTTCTCAACAATCTTCCTTGCATTTTTATCAGCCTAAAGTCGACAATTCTGCATATGAACGAATCCACCAAGAAAAAAATAGGCTTCACCACTAAAGATTTTTTGTCAATTGAATTTTGTAAGCGTGTAGAGAAAAAAATCTTGTCAAAATTCGATGTAAATTCGATTTTCCATGTGCCACATTTTTGTAAAAGGTGTTCCAATATCTGGACCAATTTTAAATGTAAATTAAGTTTAAGCGGCTAATGATTTATTTTCCTTTTCTTTCAGATTTAATAACTCAAGTGTTTAGAAATTTCAACCATGTAAAGATTAACAATCAAACAACATGTTAAAGTTATCGAAGTCTATTAGGAAAATGGACGTTCAAACAGAATTTGAATGAGAAGTTCCCAGGTAGCATCATCTCTCGAAACAGCGAAGTCACTTGGCCACCACGATCGTACGACTTGACGCCTTTAGATTTCTTCCTTTGGGGTCATCTCAAAGTCACCTCAAACCAACAACAATTCAACAGCTGAAGGATGAGATAAGGCATATTGGTGAGATCGAGTAGCAACTATGCTGAGACGTCATCAAAAATTTTGACCATCGAGTGGAGGTGTGCCGCCGAAGCCTTGGCGAACATCTGGGCGATATTATATTTCATACATAATTGCCATGACTTAAATAACATGATCCAACAGAGAAATAAATAAAGTTTCACCAATAACACTATTTTATTTACTGCTGAATTTGATCCGTTTTAATGAAACATCCTTTATAACGTTCTGTTTTTTGTGTTTTGCATTTTAGTTGCAGTGAATATTTCTCGTCACAGATTGAGTTTTGATGACAATAGGCTTAGAGCCACATCACGTTGAGACACCGGTTCCTTGCACATAAGCAACGTCGAGCCGGGTCAATACTTAGATAGGTGACCGCTTGGGAATACCAAGTGCCGTAAGCTTGGATGTATTAGAGTGTAATGCGCTTACGGGAACATCACTATGAAACACCAGTTCCTGAACGACCACCTGAGTTAAGCAACGTCGGGACTGGTCAGTAGCTAAGTGGGTGACCGCTTGGGAATACCAGGTGCTATAAGCTTGGGTGTGCTAATGGTGTAATGCGCTTACGGAAATATCACTTTGAAACATCGCTTCCTGTACGACCACCGGAGTTAAGTAACAACGAGCCTGGTCAGTATATAGATGAGTGACTGCAAATGCTCTTGAGAAAGGTATGAATCCACCTTTTCCCTCCTCAGCTATGGGTTAATTAGTAAGATGAAAGAGGATCGATAAACAAGCTGCTTCTTTTTTTTTAGTTATTTTATTCATTTTTGCTTTTCGATATTAATATTTTAAGGCAAATGTTGCTTCTATTTTGTTATTTCTGTTGTTTTATGTCCATTTTAATTATCCTTATTTAGGTACCTCCAAAGATTCGCTATAAATGAGCATACCATGATGTAAAAATGTCCCAAGATTAAAACAAAGTTATCGTCAAAATCGTTATGCAATCATTAAGAGGAAACAGCAAAAGCATTTTTTGATTATTTTAATAATTATTTTTTATCGAAATCTTGGCTAAAAATTGTTTTTCTTTCGTCAGCGGGAACCATTTTTGCGGTAAAGAAAAAAAAAAAAATTTAGAAAATCTTGTTGTGTATTTATTTTATTTTTTTACATCTGTTATCCGACCACTCCCACCACTACTTATTTAATTTTATCAAATTTCGAGAAATTCATTTTTGTACCGCTTAATGTTTAATTATATTATTTATATGTTGAAATCCTTGGAGAATTTTAATCATTTAAAAAAAAAAAAAAAAAAACCCTCTCACCAGTTACCAAAAATCTGCTCCAAATTGTAAATAAAAAAAAAATGAAATAAAACTAAGACATTATTTAATTGCTCTTATGAACAAGATATATTATGGACACTAATGTCTTGCGAAAAATATTTTTTTCGATGACTGAATTTTTACAAAAATTATTTTCATTTTTTTTTTATTTAATTTTAGTTAGACTAATTTATAAAGTTTTAAAAATTAAAAGAATTAAAAATTTTGTATTAATTTGTACCGTTTAGGTGATGTAGCTAGCAAGTAAAAAGTATAATTACTAATCATTAATGGAAAAATCTTACAGTTCAGCGACTACCAGTATTTTGAAAAGAATTGTGTGTGAAAATAGACGTGCCGATCTTTTCAAATACGGATGTCCCTACACCGCATTATCAGAATATAAGAGCGGTAACTATAGTAAATTTAAATCCAAAACACCTAAAATTCAATAAAACAGATTACGGCGAATATTTTCTTAATTTAAATTTACTGAGAAGTTAAAAATATAAAAAGGCGCTCACGTTATATTCATCAAGTATTGTTATTGGGGAATATTTCTTTCAAATCAGTTTAAAGAAACTTTAAAACAGCTAATATCCCTTAAGTTTCAGAAATAGATTTTTGAAAGATTTTTATAGTTATATTGTGCTTACAGGTGGCTAAAAAATGGCTAAAAACTAAAATAAAAGCTTCAAGAAAATTTTTTTTATTTATAAAAAATAATTTGAAACCTTAGGCATGGCATTTCTTTGGAGGTATCTACTGGTGGTAGCTGGCCGCTCGTATCAGAGTATATTCTGTCTCCTAGGGCAGCAAGCAAATCCCTGTTGCAGACGCTTGCTCTGGAATATTTGTGTTCAAAATAAAAACACACACACACACACAACCTGCGGTTCTGCAACTATGCTGAGCGGACCTTGGTTACAGTTTCTGGGAAAGAGCGCAAGTACGTTCAAACCCTCGGTCACGATGACTTGTGACTTCGTGCTTGTACAACCATTGACGGCTCCCAAATAGTTTCCACTACCCAATTTCACTCGGGAGACTTGGGTCAACGCGTGATACGAGTTTTCAGGCACTTTCTTTCCAAAAAGGTACCACAGGCTTGTAATCGCCCCCCCCCACACCCAGCTGATAAATCGACCATGATGACACATGGCCCAGTAAATAAAAGCGTTGGCTGAATCCAGAGAGTTGACCCAAAGAGTTGGTTGAGTTCAATACCTGGCTACAGCGAAGGTGAACAAAAACTTCGGGAGTCGAGTTAAGAGATAACTAATACAGAGACTTCAGGAAGAGGCATGACACGTGGAACTAGAACAATCTAACCCAGTAAATTAAAAAAAAAAAAAAAAAAAAAAAAAAAAAAGGGTTCGAAATTCAAATCACCTGAAGAAGGCTGGAGATTACAACGGCCGAAACGTAATGAATATGCCAACGAAGATGAGGACAAGAGTCAGAACAATGTCAACAGTGTAAATGACTGATAAGATTTGAACATCGGGTCTCGTGTTAGGAAGGCAAACTTTCTAACCACTCGGCCACGCACCCATAAAAGGTACTGACTATTAATCGATAAAAAAAAAAAAAAAGGATAAATGAAGTTCAGTAAAAACTAGGCTTAATCAGAAAAGAAAAACAAACCTATCCTAACAAGTGGGCTGGGTCGACTAGTCATTCTCAGAAGAGCACAAATGTATATATTTCTTAGTAATTTTGGTAAAAGCAAAATGTTATGATTTTTTTTTAAATCTTTTTTTATTTTATTTTATTATTATTTTACGTCATTGGTTGATATTTTTAAATAGATCACTGCACAATTTACTTCCAAACAAACGTTTTCTTCTGCATATTATCGTGTTTTTTGTTTGTTCTTTTCTTTCATTTTCCTTACCAAGAGAAGAACAATTTCAAACCTAATTCGTTCAATTGTTGGGACTGTAAAGCAGCCCACTTGTTGAGTCAATCTTTGATTTCCCCGAAATTCCTGCTGCAGAGTTGTGGGAAGAAAGTGTATGTGCGCATGCATGCATACATACACACACACACACTTCCGTGATAATAAAACCTGGATAGGTGGTGTTCATCGTGTTCGTGGCAAATATTTGCACCAACGCCTTGTTATCAGCACTTCCAATAAGTGCGGCTGCTTCTACACAAACCTTCACCACTCTAAACAAATCTTTTGTGTGGATAGTCTGCAGTTCAGTGCTGTGTTCCTTCTTTGCTATTCCACCTGAGCAACAAGTCCGCTGGTGAGAGAGTTAAGGCGACGGGGACAGGTACAAGATTAAAAACTGAACTGAAAGACACTCATACGTTTAAATCGACGGTCCATCATATATATATATATATATATATATATATATATATATATATATATATATATATATGAGACAATTCTGAGTAGACAATGGCAACGAAGGAGTTGTTGGTTGAAATAGCTATTCTGATGAGGTAAATTTGGATTTCTATTTTATGTAATTCATATGCTCTGCTATAATAAATACATTTTTTTAAGCGTTTCATCCCAAGCAAGGCGGGAAGCCACTAGGACGTGAGAAGATTTGGAGCAAGATCAGATAGGAGTGATAGAGGAAAGAATAAGGAGAAGGATAGTGGATAGATCAATATATTCGTTACACATTTACAAATCTACAATTCATCCGTGCATTGAATGTTGACAGAGTAAGAGTTACCCAGGACGTGTGAAAAAGGAAAGTATTAGTCCGGTAGCTTTTTCAAACTCTGTCAAATCGTGTGTGTGGGGATTATGTGAACATTATTCGAATTGTAAATTGTTTGAATAAAAATTAACCGAAAGGACAATTATACTAAATGATAATTATTCGAAATGAAAAATTATTTATTGCAATAAAAATATAAAAATTAAAACAGGAAATAAACAAAATGATAATTATTCGAAATATAAATATCGTTAATAAAACAATTAAGTAAGAAAAAAATCCTTATAATCTTAAGTCATATGATACTGCAGGTAAATAGTCAACTACTGAAGAGTTCTCGTTAAAAGGATGCCACTAATTTTTTAAGTTTTCCATTTATGTCGCCGGATATCTTGGCCCTATTTTGGCAAACTGCAAAAGTACTTACTTTTGCAATATGAATTTCTTGCAAGTTCTGTTCCCTTTGAGAGCGTCTTAGAATGTCCATATTGTGGAATGATGGGATGACACTTGCTGAAGAAAAAAAAGAAGCCCTATTCCATCCTTCAAGGACGTTATTATTTCTAGGTAAATCAGCATCGACTCTCTCAAAGCAAGAGCACACACGTATTTCAAACAAAGGAATTTCGAATAATTATCATTTAGTATAATTGTCCATTCGATTAATTTTCATTCAATTTACAATTCGAATGTTTTCGAGCAATTTTCTCGATACTGTGTGTTCGTGATACATTAAATGGCATAAAAACATGCAAGTCATTCACACACAACCACAGACACATGCACAGTCACATGCAGACAAAGCATGACGAACAGACAAACATCTTTTATTATATAGATTTCAGTTATCTTGAAATTAAATTCCTAAATGTTACCCTTCTGGAATAAACAAGTATTTCACTATTAAACCTGTGTGGATTAACCAACGTTGTCTGCCAGGACGTTCGCTAGGTGGCATGATATTCAAAACCATAAAAGTAAGAGACATCAACCTTCTTTTTCTCTTTCTATTCCGAGATGTAGTAGCAATAGAAAGAGAAAAGGGGATTTCTTTCCTGGGCAGGCCAACTACTTGATTTTAACCCATCCACGTGGTACATCACACACATGCTAATACCGTGCTTTTTCCTTTGAGTTATCCGTATAAATACATTTTTCTTTTGTAACATACGATATATATATATATATATATATATATATATATGTGTGTGTGTGTGTGCGTGCGTGTTCTTACGATCAAAACCAAACCACACTGAAACACCGGTTATTGTTCGAGTGTTGAAGTTAAGCAATGTCGAGACCGGTCAGTACTTAGTAGACCGCTTGGGAAACCCTGGTACTGTTAGCAAAAACAAAGTGTAAAAAGACCAGTTGGGCATAGGACTTGCAAGCTAATCCCGTTAAAATCCTACTTGCTATGGAAACCACAGTGTTTAGTGTTGTTGAAAGCGGTGGACCCAGAATCCTCAGTCGAGTTTACGAGACTAAAAGAGGAGATGTGTGAAAAACCCACTTCTATGTTGAATTTCCTTTAATAGTTTTCAACTCTTGCCCTCACAATTTCTAACACCCGTCCGCTAAAAACGTATTCGAATTAAGACCGACAACATCATCAGGAATCGTTGCTATTGTGCATCCTCATGGAACAGTTTAACACACGCATGCGTACATAGACAATGCCGACTTACCGGAAGTTTGGGGTACGGTACTTAAGAACCTTGCTTGAGCTTTCATCAATTTTTGTTGCTTCTTTGGAAATCTTAGCTTCGGTGTTATAAACTCGGAATTTATGGGCGATGTCCGACAAAGGATCAGTCCCAATAAACATTCGCTGATTCATAATTGACCCCACGCACGAAATATTAGCAATCGTAAGGCTACTGCTCTTTGGGGCGGGGTTTATCTTGTGGGTGGGTACAAAATGATGGAAATCGTGGAGATTTTTAGATAACCCCTTCCCGCTGAGCCTGGACTTTCGGTGAATTTCTTTTTAGACATGGTAAACAAAGCATTGACTTTATATTTTTTTTTACACTTCATGACGCAAAACAAGCGTCGTTCTTTTGTGACGTCACAATTAGGGACTGAAAATGTTATGGTGGACATCTCAGAGGACGAATTATTGGGTCGGAACAAAAGTGAATTTCGGAGACAATATTTCGATATTTGTACATAGATTTTGTTCAGCTACATACGTGTCATTTTATCCCACTACCTTCTGCCATCTTTGGAGAGGTTTTATCGTTTCCCGTTCCCAGAACTTGGCATCTTTCTGGATGATGAACTGCTTCCGATGAATATTGAAGTTATTCTCAATAAGATAATTCAATAGCGATCAAAATCGAAAGTAATCCGTACTTTCAAGGTCAAGTAAGTATGACGGATGTCGTAGGACATCCGAACCAAGCTATACCATTTTACGACAGGTCTGTAAAGAGTCGTGTGACCTGGCGTTGTCTGGATAAAAGACGATAACCTTCCGATATTCAATTCCAGATGCTTTGCATCGATTGGTGGCTTGAATCTGTCCAATCGGGAACTGTATTTGTCAGAATTCAATGTCTGATTTTCAAAGAGAGCTAATTCATAACCACATTTCAATATTACCAGATACACGACAGCATCACTTTCTGTTGCAGACCGAATTTTGTAGTAGTTAATAATGGCTCATTTCATTTGCTGCCCGGAACTTTTTCCGCTGCATATTATTATCGGAAATTGTGCACCTCAACGTGGTGTAATGGTGAGAAAGCTTGTCTTGCTAGAGTAATTACGACCGAGTAGTGAGTTCGATCCTCACTGGGTACCCTATACTTTCGGCCTTGTGTCACATCTAAGCCGAGCTTAGAAAATCACTATTATTATCGGAAATTCATTTCTTTTAAATCACCTCTGACTATGAAAAAAAAAAAAAATTTTGTTAAATCGTGTACCACTCAAATAGCGATTCACGTGTCCAAGTGCTTTTAAATGCCTTAGCGTCCTGGATAAGACGATAAACTACATCCAACAACAAGGCTTCTGATCAGGAGGTTTTGAGGAGCGTGGAACCAGGTCTTAATTGCTGGTTTTCCCAGGTCTACCCCGACTTGGGGATGGTAGCACCTTTTAAGGTCCCAGTTATGGCCAAATAGTTAACCCTCTCCGCCCCCCCCAAAAAAGGGGTCAAAAGACTATAAAAGTGTAAAAATAGGTTTTAATACCAACAATAAAATTTTGAGAAAAAATTATTACCAGCGATACATTTTTGAAAGAAAAATATTACCAGCAATAAAAATCTTGTTGGTATTAAATAACCCATTGAGGTCGATATACCGTAAAAGAAAATAAAGCAAACCAATCAAATGCCTTACGAACACATGTTGAAAGACCGGTTACGTACGATTACCAAAGTTTTAAAAAACATTGAGCCTGGTCAGTACGTAGATGGGTAACCGCTTGTTATTACCAGGTGCTGTAAGTGTAGATGTGCGGGTGGTGTAATGGATAATGTCTCGGAATTGTTAATCGGAGAGCAGAGTTCCAATTCCAGTTGGATTCGTTATATTCACTTACGCGCAAATACCTTGGGGTGGGGGGGGGACGTATGAATCCACCTCTCCTCCCCCTCCAGCTAAGAGTTAATCATTATGACTTATCACCAAAAATCATTATTTCTTCCTCGGTGTGACGATAAACTACACCCGGCAGCAAGAACTTCGATCTGGTAATTGGAGGTTTTAAGGAGCTTGGAACCACTTTATAATTGCTCTTGTTCTCAGGTCCACCTTAATCCTGGGTGGTAGCATCTGTTAGGGTCCCAGCTATGGGCAAAGAATGAACTCCCAAAACAGCATTTTTTATAGTAAATTTACCAACAATACATTTTTAGGATCTATAAAATTTAAAAATAAATAAATAAAAAAAAACATACCCTGAATATATAACTTTATGTACAAAATATCTGTAGTTGAAAGCATAAAATTACGCACAAAATATTTAGATTCCGACATTAAATAATCCAGCGAAGTTGATATGCCTCTAAACATGAAGGAACTTTTCCATGAGATTAATCCACATAATATTCTACAATTTCTTAAATAAATCAAACTGTATTCCAAAATATAACTTAAACTGCAACATAAAACATACTTATCACCGCCTCTAGTAATCATGTTCCCACAAACATACATATATATATACATATATATATATATATATATATATATATATATGTGTGTGTGTGCGCGCGCAGAAGCTGAGTGTCAGCAGAATAACATTTTTATTACTTCAAAACTCACAAGAAAATTAAATTTTGGCATTAAATGACCCATAAGGAGTTGATATGCCATTAAAGAAAATCAATCAATCATTAAAAATCATTCTCTAAAACGCCCCATGAGTATCTTGCAATGTCAAACTTTTGGGGATTTCTATCACAGTAATTGAATACTAGAAGTGAGATAAGATGAAAGTATAGCAAGCAATAATTTTCATATCTATTTTTGGTGGAAATCACTTCCGGTTTCTTGCCACCTACGATCTACAAAATTTGGCAAACATGGATAAACTAGCCCGCAAAGAAACGGCTTGTCAAGAGGACGATTTTCCCATGACACCGTTTTTTTTTTTTTTTTTTTTTTTTAATTACCTTCACTCTTCAGCAATATTTATCGTTTTAAAAAGGCGATGATTATAAAATGTAAATAAAAACTAGACAGATGAAAGTGAATTTATACATTTTTTTTGTTCTTAAGAATTGAGATGAAAAATAAACACTATTTGTTATATTGTTTATTTACACTATTTATTTATTGGAATGGTTGGCAAAACATCGGTTCATTACTAATTCATTCGAATTTTATAAGGATTTCCTTTTAGTTGGTTCATATATTTTAATCATTCACTAAATGTCTATAAATTTATGAATAAAAAAAAAAAAATGTTTTCAAATTTATTTCGTTACTAGCTTAAAAGCCACCCTATTTGGCGGCATTTAAACTAGATCCCGTGGAGGGCTTTTGATTGGGCCTTCATCACAATAGGTAGGTAGGGAGTAGAGGCGATAGGCAACAAACTACATAACTCAAAATTGATCGCCGAATTTAAGTACTGCATTAATATTTTTAAGTTGACAAAAGGTCAACGATAATTCTTCTGCCGCTACTTAATTTACATTTGATGTACGTAGGTCCTTACTTTCCGTACAAACAATTATTTTTATTTCATGGGTGACTTTCGCCGGATTTCGCAATTTCGATTATTTCTAAATTTGCAAGTTTTAAAAATTGTCATCGTACAAAAAATTCGTCAAAAAAATAAAAATAAAAAATAAAAATCGCCGAAAACAATCGCAATAATGAAAACTTGGGAATTCAAAATTTTAGGATTACGGGTCAGGATCAGAATGTTTAGAGTCGGCCTGATTCCAAAATGATATATGTTGGGCTACGGCCTCTAATAGTAAAGTTGAAAAAGTGTGAGTGACACAGTGACATTAGCATTTATTATATAGATAAATAGCCAACTGATAGCTATTGGGCTGCGTTAGTTTTAATTGTATTCATTTTGAGAAAGCTGTAAATATAAAAATTATTCTTGTAAATAAACAAATAAATAATGTATAAATTCACTTTAATCCTTCTCTACTTTCATGTGAAAGTAGAGAAAGAAAGTAAAGGTATTTACTTTGAGCTCCTTGATCCGTAGAAGAATCTGCAATATTATCGGTCCTTAATAGCACCACTCTAAGGTTGCCTATGTCTCTTTTTCTATTAAAAAAAAAAAAAAAAAAAATGCTCCGAACGTAATGAAAACAGTTTCATCGAAGGATTAAAGTATTTTTAGATTATGTATTCTTTTTTAAACTCCTTTTTAGAACATTCGAAATTTATTAACAAAGTTTTTTTTCTTGTGCCAACAGTTGTACTAACTTTTGGCATAGCAAATTTTAGCCTCTTTTTGGTTACAGACATTAATTTGGAAATTCTTGTAAACAAAAAAATAAATAAATAAATAAATAAAAATAAAATAATTATCGGATTTTAAATGAAATTTTCAGGGCTTATTCACAACGGACCCAGTTTTACCGAAAATCTGAATAAAAAGAAAGAAAAAATGTAATAAGTCTAAATATTTAATTAGAGAATCCTTTAATTGCGTTTATAAAGAATATATATTCAAGACAATATTATCCGACAAAAAAAAAAAAAAAAAAAATTTTTTGCAAGATTTATTTTCATTTTTTTTTTTATAATATGAAACTGAAGTTATATAAAGTTTTTAAATCCTTTAAAAATTCATTTTCAATGCGATGAGGAAATGTCATTAAGAAAAATTATATTTGCTAATCTTATATTGTAAAGTTTATTACAATCTGACAACACCGAATATTTTTAAAGGAATTTCGATTTGGTTTTGTATGTCTGATTACGTGCAGAATTTCTGAAGTATGGATGTATAAACCGATCACATTAAAAAAGGGTCACATGTTTTAAGGATTACCCTCCTTATAAACTTTATTGTTAAGTATGAACACGTTCGGCTGTCAATAAATCGATTAACACGTCAGAAAAACATTTTATGCTATAAGTAATATTTGTTTCAAATTAGATTAATTTAACTTTAAATTTACTACTTTTCTCAAATAACGTTTCAGAAATATTTTTGTTTTTGGAAAATTTTTATTACCGAGAATTAATTTTTGTTTACAAATGTGTCAAAAATGGCCGATTTTCATCGATTGTACTGAAAAAAAAAAATTCTTTTTGAAATACACCATAAAGTATTTTGCTTACTGAATCCTTTAGCTTTCAATTAAAGCTAAAATAAAAGCTTCAAGAAAGTTTTTCCATCTTTAAAAAAAAAAAAAAAAAAAAAAAAAATAAAAAATCATTTTAAACCTTACTTATATAGATTTAGTGGAGGTACCTATAGTATAGGTACCTAGACTTCATGAATTTAAGCGCAGCACCAGACTGGCGTCGAGATCATATCAATTTCCAGTTGAGTTGGCTAGATGGAGCCGTAAGTTCTATGCTAACAGTTTCTTCTCTTGCACTTCTCGCTTGTGGAAATCCCTTCTAGTTCCATTCTTTCCAGCCAACTTTAATCTTCAAAAAGTTAAATGCAATGCCAATCGCTATCTACTCTCCACCTGATTATTTTTTTTCTCTTTCTGCTCATTATTGTCCCTAATTCTTCCATACCTTGTAACCCCTTGTGTCTTAGTGGCTTTAATGCCTTGCTTGAAGTGATTCCGATTCAAAAAAAAAAAAAAAAAAAAAAAATATTACGAGAGCAGAGTTCGAATTCCAGACAAATTCGTTACATTCACTTACGCACAAATACCGAGAAAAGCATGGAACCATATCTTCTCCCTAGTTATGGATTAAATATTAGCACTTGTATCTGAAGAAATCATTATTATCTTTAAAAAAAAAAAAAAAAAAAAAAAAGTGAAATGCAATATTCACTCTCAAAAATATTTCTGAAATATGTTTCGGCGTTAAGAAAAAAAACCAACGAAAGGTTGATAAGCCGTAAAACAAAACAAAAATAAATCAATCAATTCATCGTGTATATTTACATTGATCGGACTGCTGTCCTCATCTTTATTGTAATTCACGACGTTTCGGTAGTTGTACGCCCTGGCCTTCTTCAGGCGATATACGTTGGAATTTCGAACCGATCCCTTTAAATTGTTCTAGTTCCAGGTTCCATGCCTTTTCTGGATATCTGTTTCAGTAATTTCCCTTTAGTAACTAAACTCTCCAAGTTTTTTTCGCCTCTGCTGTGGGCAGGTATTGAACTCACAACATTTATAGGAACACTCATGCACACATTCACATTTTAGACAGATATTAGTCGAAAATACATTAGTGCTTCAAGATAAGCAAAAACTTAAGTCTGGAAGCTCTTTATATAAGAGCATTGCGGCAAAAAATATAGTCAACTGAGTATAGCAACAAAGTTCTTAAGTTTGTTGCTAATTGTTATATAAAAAAAATACTAAAATTAAAAATCTTAATGTTCTTTTTAAAATCTTAAAAATTTACCTTAAATCTTAAGTTACCCACCTTGCATGCAGGTAAAAATTTTGAATTTACCGCATAATCCATCCATAAATGTGCAACCCCTGAAGACGGTCTCAAATAAGATAAAGTACTTTGGAAAATAAAATTTACTTGAAAGAAAATTTTGGAATTTTTCTAATACAGCCACCAAGAAATTAATTCGTTGGCTTAAAAGGATTAAAACTAAAATAGTTATAATAGTTTAAATTAGTTAACCAAACATGCTTGAAACAGGTACAATATACGCCAGCTGGATGTTTTCCATAAAATCTGTCTGCGTGCCATCTGTGGAGTTAGCCTTCAAGACATGACATCAAATGTAGACCTGTTTAACAGGTGTAATATTGGAAGAATCGAAACTTTCCTCATACAGTCTCAGTTACGGTGGACTGGTCATGTCTTGAGAATATTTGATGACAGGATACCCAAGATCCTAATGTACAGCCAGTTAGATCAGGGCTACAGGAATGTAGGATGCCCATGGCTAAGATACAAAGACAAACTGAAGAGCAACTTGTCAGCTGTCAATATACCTCGTAACACCCTCGAGCGCTTAGACTTAGCGGGTAGAGTGGAGATCAACGTGTTTTAGCGGACTCAGCAGCTTTTAATCTGCTAGTCTGAATAGTCTTCAAGAAGCGAGAGCAAGATCTAAAAGGTCGGCCAATCTAACGGTGACCTCATCCCACAATCCTCACTCTTGCTCCATGTGGGGCCTCCTTTGCAAATCATTCGCGGGTCTTAAGTGCCACGTAAGATTATCATATAAAATTCATAACTGAATCAATTGGTTAAGTTGTCACATCCCCATACGTCGAAACAGACGGGTGAGTCCATTATATATATATATATATTTTGGTGGGGGAAGTGTGTTTAAATTTGTTTTGCCGAAATGAGAGCCATCGTGTTGGTTTTTAATCATGAAATCCGTAATACCATTTTTTCCGTAATCCGGTGACAAATTTTTAGACCGAAGCTAAGAACTTCCAGTTGTGTATCCGATGGTTTGAATTTGGATAAATTTGTAATTAAATCTTTTCTGGTGATTTCTGAAGAAGATATATGTAAAATAAAAATTGCCAGAACTGTTCCTCACAATACATTGGGTAAACTTGCAGAAATTAAAAAAACGTATCTATGAACACAAAAAGGATCTTGTATACAATAATTTATCAAATGCATTAGTCATACATAGAAATAAATTCAACCACAATTCTGATCTAAAGAATGCGACACTTATTAAAAGAGAAAGTAATTTACTTAGACAGGAAAATCTCGAGAATGCTGCTATTGAATCTTACCAAAATATAAGTCTGTAACTTATATTTTTCCAATATCTTCATTCCTGACAGAATTACTACATTCCCAAGCTAAAATGAAATAACACATACACACAGTAGTTAAATGAGAGCAGTTTCGTTTTGGAGGCAATAAAATTTACAAGCTATTTTCTGTCCCAGTTAACTGGACTGGAGGTCTTTTTCAAGAGCAGCTATCAGGTTAACTTCGTAAGCTCTGACGGATTTGCTATCGAGACAAGAGAAAATGGTAGTGTCATCTGAATAAATGCCTACTTGGGAACTGATGACATCAGGAAGATCATTGACGATCAGAAACAGCGTAGCACCCAGAATAGAGCCTGGGGGGGGGACACTCGCGTTTGTGTAAAAGGATCTGGAAGCGAACCCGTTCGAAACGACCTTCACTTCACGATTTGATACGAACGATTGAATTTAATCAATCATCCTGGAATATCGTAGCCCTGGAGTTTGCGTAGAAGACTTAAAAGACCCTATCAAACGCCTTCGAGATATCTAAAGTCACAACTCGAACTTCGCCGTTATTATCAAAAGATGGCCGTTAGCATATCAGCGGAAGACCTGGCAAAACGGAAGCCATATTGTTTGTCAGAGAGTAGGTAGTAGACAGTAAGATGCATAACCACTTCAGAATTGATTAAAGCCTCGAATACTTTTGCCGGAAAGCGAAAAATTCCAGAATAAAAAGAAATCTATTAATACTATATACGATGTCTGATCCAGAATTATCGGATATGGCCCTATAAAAAAAATACAACACAGCATTTCGTTACTGAATCTCCGTCAAAGTAGCCTCTTTCAGAAGTCAAACAATTTATCCAGCGTCGTTTCCATTAATGGAAACATTCCTGAAAATCATTGGGGGCGGGGGATAGAGAGTGATATTTAGCTAACCCCCCCCACAAGGGTTACGTGTGGCACAAGGCCAGGTTTGACGTGGGATCTCCGAACCCGTATACTCGGCCAAAAATATTCCCTCTTTGAAACCGCATAAGCGGGTTCAGGGGCAGTCAACCACCCCGAACGAGACTACCCTACGGCGGATCTTCGTCCGGGTTCCTCTCCGCCCGAAAGCAGAGAGTTAGCCTGTTACTTTACCAAGTTTGCGGGGGATAGAGAGTGGCTGCATAGTCTCCATTCTCTTGGATTTCGTCGTCGAAAATGTATTGCTGATAATCTTTTTTTTCCAGTACTTAGATTGTTTATTTACACGAATAATTTTATGTGTATTTCTTTAGAATAATTTATATTAATTGCTGTAGGATACTAGTTTGTCTTGGTAGAAATATTAGTCATCATTATTTTGTGGGAATCAACATTTTGGATATTAAATATTTATGGGCTCCTGGAACATTTATCCCGCAAATAATATTGCCAGTCTCAATATGAGTTCGGTTAAAATTAAGTTACGTGAGAGCGGTTTCGAATTGAAGGTACACTGCAATCAGTGTGATTTTTCATCTTCAACAACTATCAGTTCTCTTCAAACCTCAGTGTCATTTGCTAACTCAAGTGTTGCAGGTTTTTCAAGCTCTTCAAAGCTTTTACGGAGAAAAATTGAAATTTATTGATAGTTCTTTCAATATTGTTCAAAATGTGTATACTATGGTTGTTCGTTCAGTGTCTATGAATGTTATTCTTCCATTTTATAAGAAAAAAAAAATAAATTAAAATTTATTGAAACAAAACAATTACAGTTGACCACAGAAGAACGTAACAATCGCCAGTGAGACACGCTGCAAGAGCCACTCCGTTTCGCGAGGCTCGTCCCTTAATCGAGACGCAATCGCGCCAATCCTCCGAAGGAACGCCATCGAACGAGGGCTAATAAACCTCTGAAGTCTCCACTGCCACAGGAGTGGATATATATATATATATATATTATATATCTCAGCAAGAGAAGAATATTTAACTATTTTTTTTTTTATCTCTGCGTCCCGGGCGACTGACCCCGGTTCAACCGCGGACCTGATCAAATTACCAGCCGAAAATGTATTCGCACAGGTCGCATCCCAAATAAACGACTTCCCCATTTTAAAAGGGAAAATGGTAATGCCATCCGGCCGCTTTCCATCACCACGGTCGAGGCCTACGGGTTCGATTTGGGAAGGGAACCCAGCTGCATCCAAACCTCTTTTGATGATGTCGTTTATTGCTGCATGCCATGGAAAGCGGCCGGTACTACGACGACAGGAGAGAGGATGCAAACCAAACTCATCGATGGAGGCTCCACAACTGCATCTGTGACGCTCACATATTTTGAGTCCAAGACGGATCCCGACTCCGACTCGAGTGCACTTCCATTTGGTATTGGTGACAAAACCATTTCCATAATGTTTTTTCCAAAGATATTGCGTTGTCAAACTCCGATATTAATATAGAGTCCTATGGTCTTGAGGTTGATATGCCGTAAAACAAACCATATAAAACCAAGGCCGATAAGATTTTATTGTTGGTTTTCCAAAAATGTATTGCTGGTAATATTTTTCCCAAAATAGTATTGCTGATATTAAAACCTATTTTTATACTTTCATAGCGTTTTGACCCCTTTTCAGGGGTTGTTAACTATTTGCCCATAGCTGGAACCCCGACAGGTTTTACCGCCCCGGCTCAGAGTGGGCCTGGGAACACCAGCAATTAAGAGGATGTGGTATTATGATGTATGGAGGATTGGTTGGCGACGGACGAGTTTTTGTGGTGAATGTGTAAATTGTAATGAGTGAATGGGTCGTGGATAGGATTAGCTAGGTATAAGATAGTGAAGACCAACTACCTTCAACCCCGCTTTACGACCTTGTGCCATAATTGTATTTTTATGCAATAAATATACATTAAATGCCTGAAAGTAAAAAAAAAAAAAAAGTCAACATTTAACGGTTGACAAATCGAAGAAGTCGTTATCTTTTCCGCTAACGACTTAACGACGGTAATTTGTTGTTGTCGGCACCCGCTCGCATCGGAATCGTCATCTTCTCCCCCTATTTTCTTTCTCTCACCTGGTGACGGTGATGGCTGTGAATCAAAGGGAGCTTGACGAGAGCTTGGATTCTATTTTGGTGGACAACTCTGCACGGCGGAGAAGCCCCTAGCACTTAGCCAGAAGCGCCTCCCTCGGGAATCAAAGAGGGTTAAGACAGAAGACATCTGGCAAACCTGGTTGCGTCAGACTGTCGGATACTTGGCCTGTCAAGTTCCGCCATGCTTATGCTTACGCCAGCCCGACTTGTTTGGCTATCGAGTTCGTATAGATCTTTGCCTATTCCGCTGTTGGGGGTCTTCGGTGTCGGAGGGTTGCCTTCAGCTTGATCCTTCCTCTTTGACCATACTGTCATAGATGGCTCTACGGGAGTTAGAACTCCAGACGACTTCGCTATTGGAATCACTAGCATAACAAGGAACGACCATATATATTTTACAATGGATGCCGGAGTTCAAGCGAATCAATGAGAAAGGAAAGAATAAAAGTATAAAATTATCATTAAGTGTATGAGAACATTTTTTATTGTTGCCAAAAATAAATATTTTAGAGTAAATAATGAAAGAAAGTACAGACCGTTCAAATCATAGGTAGTCTCCATTCTCCTATATGGACGTGAAACGTGGACACTTATGGAAGATACAGAGAGAAGGATGCACGTGTTTGAGAACAAATGTATGAGAAAACTCCTTGGCATTTTCTATTGGGAACATAAAACTAATGAGTTTGTGCGGAAAAGAGTTGAAAGATTCTGAGGGCCACCAGGAACCACTTCTCACCACTGTCAAATGGAGAAAAATGGTGTGATTTGGACACATTATAAGGCATGACAGCCTGTGCAAGACCATCACGCAAGGCACCATTGAAAGTGGACGTAGAAGACACCAACACAAAAATTGGTTGGACAATGTCAAACAATCGACAGGTATGACTATACCAGAATTTCTGATGGCTGCCATTGATAGACTGTTGTAGAATAGAGTTAGTTTGGCTTCTGCATTCGAATCAAAAGTCAAAGGAATGATGAAGAAGATGAGGAAGAACGGAAGAAATTCGCTACTGTACAAAAAAAAAACACGTTACAATTCGAAACGCTTTTTCTACAAGTTTGAAAATACGACTTCGTCCATAAAAAAATTAGTACAATCTATCAATAAGAAATATCCTTTCTTATTTATTGATTGTCGTAGTCATTGGCGGATTTCGTTGTCGAGTATTGGGGTGCTCATCGACAATTCCTTCTGTGTGAAATGACTACGAATCTGGCTCTTGGCAAACTCAGAATTTCTTGATTGCAGTAAAATTTGAATTTACCGATCAGAGATTTAAACGATGACGCGTTTTTCGTTGCAATCACGAAACTACGTTCGAAAACACGCGAGACTTGTGACACTACAGCAACGTCAAAGAAAGGGCCATCATCATCATGTTACTGTCAAGGGGACCTAAAGACAGAAGAAACAGATAACCTCCTCCAGGATTATCTGTTAGCGGTGGCTCACATGAGTTCCGACATTGAGCATACCTGTCCACATTTTGATGATGGCTGACCAGCATTTGCGTTGCCGACCTCGCTAGCGTCCGCCTTCAACTGTCACTTGCATGATGGTCTTACAGAGGCTGTTATGCCGTATGACGTGGCCAAACTTTGCCATCTTCCGATGCTTAACGGTAGCCAGGAGAAATTCCTCTCGGCCCACAAGACTTGACCTTGCTCCGTAGATAGTCATTGGTTTTGTACTTCCAATAGGAGACTTCAAACATGTGTTCTCGAACACTTGGATGTCTTTTCCTGCCTCAACCTGGAGGGTCCAATTTTCACACCCGTGGATGAGAATGGATACACCCAGCGATTTGTAGAACATCGTATTGAAACGGATGCTGCTCTTCATCTGTGAATATTTTCATTAAACGAAGCATCATAAACCATTTAATCATTTCACCCCAAGCAAGGGAATAAAGCCACTATAGCATAAGGTGTTACTTAGTGAAAAACAAGAAAAAAACCATAATAATAATAATAATAACAGAACGGGAATTAAGACAACAGAAGACTACGATTGATACTGCATTTAAATATTTGAAGATCAAATTTAACTGGAAAGAAAGAGGCCGGAAGAGAGTTCCACAGGCGAGGTGCTAGAGAAGAAACTTAGCTTAGAACTTATGGTTACATCTAGCCGTTTTAAATTTAAAATGATTACCTAACTGCCAATCTAGTACTGCGCTTAAATTGGTAATGTCGAGGGACCAAAGAGAAAAGCATATCAGAACAATTAGAGTAGAAATATTAATAGAAAAGTCCCAGAGAAGCCACGTCACGTCGGTGGGAAAGTGACTTAAGCCGAGATGCCAGGTGAGGAGCGATAGCGTTGCAGATCCTCCTTTAGATACATAAGAGAAGCAGCAGATCAGATGTGACAGCTCTTGGTATTCCAAACGATCACCCATCTAAGTACTGACCAGGCTCGACGTTGACCAATGTTTCAACGTTATATGGCCGCAAGCCCAATGCTATTGCTTGACTGAATCTCAAGTAGTGACAGCACGGGTGTGGCTATTTAGTCTTGCAAATATTACAATGTTTTTCTTGCAGTAAATGTTAAAATAATTGGGTGAATTTTCATATGACGTTTTAGTCCACCAACTGGGGCACATTCTTTTTTGCACTCTCCGCAAGTAGAAATGCCGTACAACATGTAGTGGTTTACCTCTGTGTGTCGCTTCTTTGACATTTTTGAGGCATATTATACTTAGACGCAACTATATACAAAGGGTGTTCCAATAACTTAATAGACCAATTTTAAATGTGAATTAAGTTTAAGCGGCTAATGATTTATTTTCCTTTTCTTTCAGATTTAATAACTTAAGTCTTTAGAAATTTCAACCATGTAAAGATTAACAATCAAACAACATGTTAAAGTTATCGCAGTCTGTTACGAAAATGGACGTTCAAACAGAATTTGAATGAGAAGTTCCCAGGTCGCATCATCTCTCGAAACAGTGAAGTCACTTGGCCACCACGATCGTACGACTTGACGCCTTTAGATTTCTTCCTTTGGGGTCATCTCAAAGTCACCTCAAGCCAACAACAATTCACCAGCTGAAGGATGAGATAAGGCATATTGGTGAGATCGAGTAGCAACTATGCTGAGACGTCATCAAAAATTTTGACCATCGAGTGGGGGGTGTGCCGCCGAAGCCTTGGCGGACATCTGGGCGATATTATATTTCATACATAATTGCCATGACTTAAATAACATGATCCAATAGAGAAATAAATAAAGTTTCACCAATAACACTGATTTATTTACTGCTGAATTTGATCCGTCTTAATGGAACACCCTTTATAACGTTCTGTTTTTGTGTTTTGCATTTTAGTTGCAGTGAATATTTCTCGTCACAGACTGAGTTCTGATGACAATAGGCTTAGAGCCATATCATGTTGAGACACCTCTTCCTGCACATAAGCAACGTTGAGCCGAGTCAGTACCTAGATGAGCGACAGCTTTAGAGTACCAGGTGCTGTAAGCATTGATGGTCTGGTGTTGTAATTCGCTTACGACCACATAACGTTGAAACACCACTTCTTGTGCGATCACTGAAGTTAAGCTTTGAGTCTGGTTAGTATCTAGCTAGGTGACCGCTTGGAAATACCAGAGTGTAATGCGCTAACGGGAATATCAAGTTGAAACACGAGTCCTGAACGACCACAGCAGAGACGTCATCAAAACTTTTGACCATCGAGTGAAGGTGTGCCGCCGAAGCATTGGCGGACAATTGGGTCATAATAATTTTTACACAATTGCTATAACTTCAACAATATGATCCAATAGAGAATTTTCACCAATAACACCGATTTATTTACTGCTGACTGATCAGTCTTAATGAATAACGTATTTGCATAAACAGGTCTTAAAAGGAAATTATTTTAAAAATTTAAACTTTCCAAATCGCGTCTACATTGTGTGTTTGCTGATTACATCACCCATAAGTGTAAAATAAAATTGTGTGACTTGCGTTAGTCTGTCCAATACACACACTAAAATAACCATATATTGATTGATCGAAACCAAATTTAGGGTAGGAAGTGCAAACAATTTTTCTTTTTTACTAGGGTGCGTAGCTTAGTACAATAATTTTTCATAAAATGTTTTTGGAAAAATTAAGTTTTATTATTTAACATACAAAATGCTCCCACTATTCTTAAAAACAAGGATTAAAATACTTATTTAATAAAAATGCAATATTGTTTTTTTGCATGTCTAAGTTATATATATATATATATATATATATATATGAAAACAATAGACAAAAACTAAAATTCCTTGAAGCATTATACATCAAACACTTGAAACCCAACAAACAAAATCAATTATGGCATCTCTACAAATATTCTTAATATCTATAATTGGTAACAGAAGACATTGGTTTATACCAACGGCTTTCCATACTTCTTCAATTAACGTGCGATTTTCGCTTCTAGCGTCTTATATGCACGTGTTTATCGTTGCTTAGAAATCATCTATGTAAACAATGACAGACTATCATCACTGTCTTGTCCGTATATTGCTTAATATGTTGTAATTGGCATCTTTGATAATGACTTATGTAAGCCGAAAGCTTAGATTGTAATAAATAAATAAAAAAAATATGGATCAATAATGTGAATTTCTTTCTTCGTTCAACGATAATGTTATTAAACTTATCAGATGTTACGAAAAAAAAAAAAAAAAATTACATAAAATAAATAGACAACACTTGTCTATCTTATTTAATAAAACGTGTATGAATAAATACACACACACATTATATATATATATATATATATATGTTAAAAAGTCCACATTATAACCCAAAACGTTTGCGGTTTCTTCTCTTTAAATATATACACTTTTCTCTCGTTGGAATAACTATAACCTATATATATATATATATATATATATATATATATATATATATATATATATATATATATATAACACAAAAAATCCAGTTTCAGTTCGCCCTGCCTTTGCGAGATTAAAAAAAAAAACCACAAGGCCAAACGAAATCAGTTTATTCAAATTTCAAAAGGCACGAGAGAGATGAAAAGGCCTAATAAATCACACAGGCATTGATCTATTGACCAATACTGAGAATGCCATGGGCTAAACATGTAAGCAGCCAGGAAGTTAAAAAAAAAGTGCTCACTACAAGGAAATTTATACTTACAGACATGGCCGGTGCAAGGGTCTCATGGGCACCCACCGAATCGACAAAACAGGGCCCTCACTCTACTAAATCTCAATTTTCGTAAGGTCGTATTCATATAAAATACAGATTTTATTCTAACCTAATTATGTACAATAATTGATCATATGAACAATTCAATCAGAAACCATCTTAAATAGGTTTTGCGGCAATTTTTAATATCAACTTGAGATATTTCTTGTTAAAAAGCTGAATAATTTTAAGTTAAAATAATTTCATTCATTTGTCCTGAAAATTTCATTAAAATCTGAAAATTTGATTTTTGCAAGCATTTCAAAAACTGTTCTTTACCGCAAAATGACGCTAAATTTCCCCTAGTAATCTTTGGCCCAACAATACTCGCGGCCCCCAATTAAGCTTGCCCCCACCCGATCCGGGGTAGTTTTATGCAGGTTGTACCACAGTTTTTGTATAACAGGACAGTGACCCTGAAGAAGTCATAGTGTACGAAACGTCATTTTGTGAGGTATTGAGAGTGGGCCTAGAATTCTAGTTAAGGTTAAATGGAAAACAATTATAGAGGACTAGTTGATCAGTCAAATTCGATTTGGTTTTTCTTTTAGAACAAAAAGAGAGAGAAAAAAAATAACGTCATTCACGGATAGGGACAAAGAAATAAAATAATAAAGCGAACCCCAAAATGGCGTCAAAATCTGCGAAAATATTGAACCCTTTAATAGTCGGTTGTGCTTAGTTTAATTTGTAACGTATATAAATGGAGGTAGAAGAAAAAAAAAAAAAAAAAATGTTGGTAAGATAGCGAGGGTCACAAAGTACAGGGACCCCAATCAAGTTCCCTACTCTGGTTTGTGGGGGTCGGCAGGTAATACGCAACGGCTCTGCTTACAAAGACATGTATATGCACATACGTATATGAAGAAAAATATACTGAAAAAACAAACAAAAATCTAATATGCGATTATGCTGTTTTAATGTTAATGTTTAATATTAGGATTTTTGTTTGTTTTTTCAGTATATTTTTCTTCATACTGTCGGATCTATATCCATATATTTGCTTACATACGTATATATACATGCATGCATAGATATTACTGTAGGTAATTTTTTTTTTAAGCTGGTTAAAAAAAAAAAAAAAAAAAAAACAAACAGGATGAAAAAAAAAAACGTCAAACTTAAGTTTTATCGTCAAAATGCATGTTATTAAGAGGAAACACCAAAATATTATTTTATTAAATTTTTTTAATCCTGTCTAGCACGTCATAAATTTTGGTTAAATTTTTTTTTTGCGTCAGCGGTCGACGTAATATTTATGATTAGTGGGTTTAGCTCCTTTTTTTTTCCGCTGAAAAACAGATTTGGAAATTCTTGCAAAAATCAAATAATTGTCGGATTTTAACGAAACTTTCAGAACTTATTCACAAATGAATGGAATTATTTTTTTTATTTTATTTATTTCTTTATTTTTATTACATATTTTAGTTAAAAGCAGGACTCCTTGGAGAATGTAAATCATTTTCAAACTATTACTCATTTCCCGAAAATCTGCTCCGAATCGTAAAATGAAAGATGCAATAAAACAGACATTATTTAATTAAAAAGGCTTTTAATTGCTCTTATAGATAAAATCTATTAACACTACGGATTTAAAACTTTTTCGATGAATAATGAATTCTTACAAGAATTGTTTCCATTTTTTTTTTAATTTTAATAATTTAAAATATATAAATCTTGTAAAATCCTGCCTTACATTTTTCAGTTAGGTGATACTGTTAAGTGAAAACTATATTTACTACCCCCCCCACAAAGAAAAAAAAAATAGAAGCTTAATGCATATCATTTTGCACCAAGGTTTTTATGCATATAAAATATTATGTAACACACCCATTTTTGAAAGTACGGTCGACAATACACGACATTATCAGAAAATAAGAGCGATGATTATAGTAAATTTCAAGTCAACATTTTTAAAATTAAATTATGGAGAACATTTTTAAGATTACCGAGTACTTAAAAATTACATAAGAAAGGCGCTCACGTCAAATGATGTTTTAAAGATGAAGTCCCCGTAGAACAACAATCATTAGTACAAGACTCCTTAATTACGTAAAACATGGCGATGTCTGTTAAAAATACAACTACTGTTTTCTTTAGAAAAAAAATAAAAATTCTGTATTATTTTAAACTTAAAGGAAATCATTTTTTTTTTTTTTCAAATCGGATTAATTATACTTTAAATTCCTCAAATAAAGTTTCAGAAATGTATATTTTTCAAAGGTTTTGTAATACAGAGAATTGCATTGCGATGAAGGCCGACTAAAAAGGTCGCTAATCAAATACTTTAGAAAAAAAAAAAATCTATCCCAATCGATATAATTTCTGTTTGAAATAAATTAGAGTATTTTGCTTACTGGTAATAGTAAATTTAATCCTTTAGCTTTCAATTAAAAACTAAAATAAGTGCTTCAAGAAAGCTTTTTATTTATAAAAAAAATCATTTTAAGCCCTAGGTATCGAAAATTAGTGGAGGTTCTCATGTTACTGGGATCCATAATGAAGAAAGGCCGTTTGGAGAATACTCACAGTATTGGAAGCAAGAAGGACAAAAGAAGACATTGATTAAAATATCAAGCTTGTTTGAATGGCTTAAAGAGCGGGGGGGGGGACAAAAAGGGGTTGAAAAGAAAGTGAAACATTGCTTAGAGAAACAAGATACGGGAAGCTGTGAAGAGCTATGATCGTCTACACCCTGAAGGGGCATTAGTATCTTTAGGGGTTAATATCCGATTAAAAACACCCAAAAACCTTGCAAAAAAAAAACAGAAAAGATGGATGCGAAAACAAAAGACAAAAAACATCAAAAATAGAAAAATAAATGTTTTCGGAGAAAATGATTTTAACTTTATGTCACTTGAAACAATACAGAAAAGTTCAGTTTAAAGTTTCTTATGGCGCATACATTACTGGACCTACTACTATTATTACTACTACTACTACTCCCGCTGTCTGATTCTTCCTTGAATGAATGAATGAATGTTAATGTGAAGTTAGGTCTTTTTATATACTCCCATTCAAGCATCAGCGCCCACTTCCATTCTAACTCTTGGTAAAGGGAGGAGGAGAGAAGCGATGAATGAATGAATAACCAGAAAGAACAACGTTTGTACGTTCGAACAATGACGACTACTCTGAAAATAGGGGGCGGGGAAACATACTCCACATTTTTCTTTTTCAAAAGGGGAGTTGGCAGGCCTCAAGAATTTACGACACGTTCTTTGAGTTGGGTCTTGAAAGCAGTGAAATACGATTTGTTTTTTATTTTTATTTTATTCTCTTCAACGGGATTTCGCAACTTTTAAACAGGAATTTTTGTGGTGGAATCGTACAAGAAACAGAGGCCATAACTGAGACTAGAGATTAACACTTTCCCCATAAGCCTTCCAGATAACTTTTTGTAATTAAATTTTATAAAAAGTTAATAGGGTGGACGGGGTAGTCCTGTGTATGATGTAAATTAATTGCAACAAAAAAAATAAAAAAAAAAAAAAAATAAATAAATAAAAAAAATAAATAAAAATAAAATAAAAGTAACCTCGACGGAAGTCAAAACAAAATACGATCATTCCAACGTGTTTCCTTAGTTTTTTTTTTTTTTAATTCGTTTAACAGTATGAACAAAGAATACCAGATTATGAGATATATATATATATATATATATATATATATATATATATATATATATATTTTGTGTGTGTGTGTGTGTGTGTGGTGGGTAGTTTCGCGCATGCGCGTGGTTTGTTTCTGATTATGTCAACTGCTAGTATGGTCAGTTGGGCACTGTCTAAGAAAAAATAATACGAACATTTCAGTGTTTGGGTGTCAATCTGAAGACAGTTCAGAGGATTCGGAAAGAGTTGGATGAGTCTAATGCTGATTACGAAGGTGTTTGGAGTGATGGCGACGTTATGTCTCCATCTTCCCACAGGACCTCAAACTCAACACGGAGTTTTACATCGTGTCTTAAGGAGGTTGTGCTGCCCTGGGTCAAAAGGATGGCTGCTTGAAGACCCTGTGTTTTGCAACAGGATTCTGCACCATGCCACACAAGAAGGAGTACCCAGTCACGGCCCATCAGACAATTTCTGCAACCACACCACCTCTTACATCTGAACATCTAAATCCCCAGACTTCAGCCCTCTTGATTATTATATGTGGAGTGCAGTTGAGCAAGAGACCAACAAAACTCTTTGAACATCAACGATGAACTGAAAGCAAGGATTATGGCAGCATTCACCAACTTAAAGGAGACAGTCCAGAAGAGTTGTAGGAAATTGCGAAGTCGTCTGGAAGGCAGTGATTTTATTGAATAAATTTACTCTTTAGTATTTCAAGATATTTGGGTGTTATTCTGGTAAATATATGTTAAAATGAGATGTTTTCATTTTTGCGTAATTCAGACAATTTTTCTATCGCACCATATATATATATATATATATACACACACAGTGTAACCCGGATATAAGAGAGATTTTCTCTGGTCCCAAATTAGAGACTGTGTTAATGTATATAAAATAGACCAAACCCGGATATAAGAGACTTCTCCGGTCCCGACAACTCTCTTATATCCGGGTTACACTAATATATATATATATATATATATATATATATATATGTGTGTGTAACCTTTTAAGTGAGTACCTCCACAGAAAAAAATTTATAAAAGATTTTTGAAAATGATAAATCTTTTCTTGAAGATTTTATTTTAGTTTTAATTTCAAGCTAATAAATTTCCAATTGGCAAAATTCTAATTTCAATTGGTTGGAAAAAGATTTTATTTTGAAATCACTGATTTTAGAACAATTTTTAGCCATTTTTTTTTATCACAACGTAATTCTCTGTAGTTAAAAAAAGATCTTTAAGAACTGAAATACGTTTCAGAAATATTATTTGAGGAATATTAGCCAGTTTAACAAATCATGTGGTATGAGAATATATTGCTTCCGTTTCTGTAGAAGTATCAATTTATAATAAATTTATATAATAAACTGTACACACTAACATTTAGAATTTTTTTTTAAGGGTCTTTTCTGGTTGAAATGCAAGTGTATAACAATTTTTTTTTTTTTTTTATACTTTTTCTTTCAATACTTTTACTTTTGTGTTTCACCTCAACAGGATCGAAAAGTTTAATTAAATAAAGCAAAATAAAACGACAAAAAAAGAACTATCTTCCTTCATTTTTAAGAAATTCTGTAGGTACCTTTTTACGTGTCGTGTACCCCCACAGGACGTAGACGATCATGGCTCTACAACTTTCATTTCCTTCGTAGCTCTTAGTAAATTTTGTCATTTCTCCTAAACTGTTCCGCCATCCATTTATTCAAGCTCATTCTTCTACGTGCCGTGTACCTTCCGGATGTAGGTGATCATGACCCTCTACAACTTCCTGTCCCTTGTAGCTCTTAATAAATCTTGTCTTTCTGTTAGTTCTCCTAAACTCTGTCCCGCCATCTACTTAAGCTCATTAAGTGTGTTATTCACTGTTTTCCTCTTGCCCTCAATCTGTCCTTTGAGTATCAAATTTTCCAAGCCCTCTTTCCTCATTATGTACCCTAAAAGCCTCATCTGCCTCTTCCTGATGAGAGTTTCCATTTTGTTTGTATTTTTTCTAAAACTTCGTTGCTGTTCACATGTTAAGTCCATGGTATCCTCAGTATCCTTCTGTAGAACCACATTTCCGTTGCTTCAAATCTTCATAAATACTTCTAATTCATGATGGTCGAAAGTATAAAAAAAATAACATCAACTTCGAAAAATTTACACGATTTTAATTCAAATGTCCAAGTTAATCGAAAATTAGAACAATACAATTAAAAAACACACAACACTTTGGGTCAAGTCAATGGATTTAAGCAGCGCCCTTATCCACTGGACCATATGTCCTTGAGGAGACAATTGCCTAGTGGATAAAGAGAAATAATAATTGAGACATCCGGAGGTGGCATGCCACGTGGAACGAGAACAATCTACCCCGGTGGACGAAAAAGGGTTCGGTTCGAAATTCTAATCACCTGAAGAAGGCGGAAATGTTGTGAATATGGCAATGAAGATGAGAATAAAATAAAAAAGACATGTCTTAATAATGTAACAAAAATGGATTATGAACTTATCTCAATTACTCAAAATATTGAGAGATTATAAAATAAAAGATATGTCGATTGAATTTGTCTAACAAAACTGGATTATGAACTTTTTTTAATCATATTAGACAGAAAAAGGGAGAACAAAGTCACTAAGATAGAACACGCCGATTGGCATTGTGAAAAAAAAACGCCGATCAGAGATAAAAGAAATTATTAAAGACAGAGAGAGGGGAGACAGAACACGCCGATTGGCATTGATTTCAATTTTTGGAGATCAAAATTGACTTGAAAGCATAAAGCCCTAAGAGTTCCACTAGCGAGAAGTGCGAGGGAAGAAACTGTTAGCATAGAACTTAGAGTTACATTTTTAGCAATACTGCCGAAGTACACACCATGGCCTTGTTCTGTAAGCTACGCTTAGTAAACCACTATATAACACACACCCACACGTCATTCTGTTTGATCTGAAACCTTTAGTTTCATGATTTTTTTCTCCATCGAAACAAATACATACAAAATTAAAACCTTTCACAGTTTAGGCAATTGCTTTCTTTAACCACTAACCACGACCAATTTAAAAAAATATCGATCTACTGAAATAAAATGTTTCTTTTTCTATTTTAGTTTTATCGATTGTACTGAAAACTTATTTCGGTCTCTAATTTCACTCAACGTTGACAAAACAAACTGACTACTTTAAAAAGGATTTTTTAATTAACACATGTCTTCATCGTGATGGTTCGAGTCACGCTTGATTTCTGTTAATAAAACGATTTTCCTAGCAGTGTTGTGGCCACGTTGCGCTGAATAAACCCAAATTTATTATTGGAAAACAGCAAAAATACGCTTGTGTATTTGGGCAGCAGTTCCTTTATAATACACATTTCATCTAAAAAAATCGCCAACTGTAAATCTAGATTGTTTTTATCTTTCTATATAAGCTTTTAATGGAGAGTTAGTTTTAACTTTTTAAACCGAATTTTTTTTATTTATTTTTTTTTTTTTTTTGCGTGTATAGCGTTTGTTTTTTCATTTTAAATTCATAATGAACACATTTTTAAAGTACGATAAACTTAAATAAAAAAAATAATCTATATTTTCTTTTTCTCGGCAACAATTCAATTCGTGGTGTTTACTAAGAAAAAAATAAACGTAAACCAAATTATTAATAAATACTTTTGTCTTTTCTAGGCTCCCGTAAAATTACCCACCGCTGAATAAAGACGAATAGGGTCCAGTTTTTTTTAAATTGAGCTTTCGATTTCATAAATGCCGGATATGAAGTTAAAAAAAAAAAAATAAAATAAAAAAAAAAAATAAAAAATAAAAATAAAAAGTCAGTGATATTTTTTTTACCTTTTAAATATGAATAGAAACTTCATTTTAAAAGCTTCGCGCTTCCATTTTAAGCATTTTCGTTCCGAAATATTCCCAAAGATAAGCCATTTCGCAGAAAAAAAAATAACGAATAGAAAGAAAAAATTACATTAGAAGGAAAATATTCCTAAATAGTTTTTTGGTGAAACTGCAACCTCACTGACCTCTGATTTAACCACCGAGATAAACACCCACGTGCTTTTTAATTCAGTAAGCCGAGCGGAAGCCATTCGAAACCGGAGACCTGTTGGTTGAATAAATAAATAAAAAAATCATCCCATAAAAGAAACTTTGATTGCATGGTTGTGTAGATAGCTGCTTACTTTTGCACCGGTGTTAGAGGTCTGTGTTACCAGCCTATGTAAAAATGGACAGAATTTTTAGACAGGCCGACCCACTGCATTACATTCCTTTCCTCGATCGAGTCTCTCTAGTATACGAAGTGAAGTTTTTGTAAATATCCACTTTAATCTTTACTGGATAACCTGCTTTGTGGCCTTGTGTCAGACTAAGCATTTAGTTTAGATTTTGAAAAAAAAAAAAAAAAAAACCAACAGTGGGAATTGCTATGTCATCATACATTACCACACACCCACGAGGACAAGAAATCTCATACAACAACACTAAAAACCAGTAGTTGGCGTTAGAACATAAAAAAAAGGATAATTTTTATTACAAATGCTGATTGCCGAAGCAGGTCGGTGTACTTCACTTTAAGAGATTGGCGCAACACAATCTTCTCGTCCACACGATGCTTTGACTTTGAAGTCAGAAAGCAGCTTTCTGGTTAAGAGCATTTTTTAAACTGCATTTCAATATAATTTTAAATTATTTTATGTTCCAAACAGTAAAAGGTGTGGGGACTGAAATGCATAGTATGGTATAAGGTCATGTATTATTGGGAATAAGGAGGAACTGAATCTGCGAAACGCCCGCTAACTTCACCATAGCAACACGCACCAAATATATTTATTTATGAAGTGTAGCTTAGTTTGGCTAAAAGCCTCAGAACAGAGATCGAATTCAGGCAAAGGTTCGAGTTTTTTTTTTTACATTTTTTTTTTCGAGTCAAGCAGGTAAAAATACTCATAAAAAAAATAACAAAACAAAAACTGCGTACTTTGTGGATGATCGAAAAATAAAACTGACAATGTCCAGTTTAGCATTTTTTTTTTTACAATGTATTGTACTGTGTCGATTAAAACTTAAAAGCAAAATCGATATTAGAAAAAAAAAGTTTAAAAATTCATAATCTAGGTGCTTAAATCAAATAAAAAAAAAAAAAATTTTTTTTTTTTTAGAAATCACGTCATACGAGCATATTTGTTTTTGGCTTCCGTATGACGGTATGAGTATTTACAATGAATTTACATTGGAAACTCGATTCCCTAATTTAACGCTAAGATTTAAATTTCTTTCAATTTTCTTTGTAAGATTTGTAATAAAATATGAAAATTGATAATAAAATTATTTCTGGTTGGAGGACTTACTGTTGGTTTAAGTTCGATAGATGAAACAACCACCTATTTCCCCAACCCTTCAGACATTTTTATTTAAAGAAAAAAGTGGTGATGGTGGGTAGGGGGTTGTCGTAAAATAAATTAGTGGTTTTTTTGGTTTTTTAGTGTAGCAACATACTCAACTGTTCAGTCTTGTAGTGTATCGTATGCAAGAAATTCCAAACAAGAGTTTGTTTTTTTACTACACAGAAAAAAAGAAAAAAAAAAAAAATGGTGTTCCAATAACTTGGACCGATTTTAAACATAATTCACATTTAAAATTGCTCCATGTTGTTGAAACACCCTTTAAGTTAGCTATAAAATAAGAGTGTTTTTTTTTATAAACCAATTGAAGACCTATTTATCTCAAAATAAAAATGTTTATACAAAAGAAGTAAATATTTATATTTCAAAAACAGTTTTTGAAATATAAATATTTACTTTTTTTTGTATAAACAAATTTTTTTGAAAAACTCATAACAATTGACAAAAATTGTTTGAATTTCTAACTACAATTTAGTAACATTAAAAAGAAAGAAATGAATCCTCAGTGCTATATAAATGAAATTCTTTTTATATCACTTTCATTTAATTTAAGCTTGTTTTGCATTAAGTCCAAAAAAGATTTCACTTATGCACACACACACACAAAACGATAAATTTCTTTTGTTTAAAAAAAAGTAAAACTTTCTTCACCGAAATTGACATTGTGAACCTTGACATCATGCAAAAAAAAAAAAAAAAAAAAAAAAATTAAATAAAAATAAAGAATTATTTCCTAAGAATTCGGAAAGTCCTTTTCAAAAATCAAAGTTAACACACACATGTCAAAATTCTTGAAAGGAATTCACCCCCGCACCAAATTACTTCGTAAAGTTTGTTTGTACTTACCTAAAATTTGGTGTTTTATACTGTACAGTTTTTTCATGTTCGCTAATTTTTGTTGCTATATTTTCTATCCTTACGTCGACTGTAATCTTTAGAAATGTTCCTATATCTTCCAAGCTCGATGTATTTACAAACGTGAGAGGTTTCGTAGAGACTGGGGACACGGGAGATGGACTTGTTGGTATCGTGTTTTTTTCGTCCTGGAATAATGAGTCTGTGTTTGAATAAATAGTTGGGACTAAAATCTTGTTTTTTGTTTTGCGATTAATGTGGTGGCTACTATCGTCTTTGTTCTGTGCCGAAAGTTCTGTGTCTTTTTTCACTTTTCGTCTGTCGTCGGCAGTAGAAAAACAAGAAAAAGCAGCCTTAAAAGTTTTAACGAGTTGTTGGGTAAGCATGTTGCTACATTCGTTCGACTGCACAGTGATATCGAGACTTTTTCTTTTAGTTTTCATCTTTCAGTTCAAGAAAAGAAAGAGATAATCATATGTGTGTGTGTATGTATATATATATAAGAAGAGAGATATTGTGGCTTCAGTTCAACACTAAACGAATCCAGGAAACAGAATGGTATGTGTTACTGTTTAGTGTTTATGTATAAAAGTCGGAGTGGGTGAGGTCGAAGAATCCAATATAAGACTCAGCAATTGGTTGATGATAAAATAAAATAAAAAAAAATGAAAGTAAACCTTAGTAGTAAAACACGGGATTTATATTTAAAAAAGAAAAAAAAAAGCAAACAATTCAGCTTTCTCCGAAATAAAAACAGCAACGCTGTTCAAAGAAAGCGGTTTTAAAATTAAAACTCCTAAAAATTATCTGTACTTTATTAAATCGAACGTCAGTAAATTTTTAACGGTTTAAGTTTCCTTATCAATTCATAACAGAAAAAAAAAAAAACAACTTTAGTCAACTGCGGTGAATAGCAGTAGTTTTACAGCTATCTCATAAAAGTTTTTTATTATTATTATTATTATTATACCGAGCACCTTAACTAGAACCGTACCACACCTTGGGGAGCCATCTGTTTTGTTTTTATTATTATTATTATTATTATTATTATTATTATTGGAGAGTTGAAAAGTTTCATATTTTTATTTCTTTTCTTTTTTTCTTTTTTTACTTATTTATAGCTGTATTTAAATAAATAAAATTTAAATAAATAAAAATTATTTAAAAATTTATTTAAATTTAAAATCGATTTTTTTAAAAAATTTAATTTGTAAAATTTCGCCTAAAAATCTAAATCTAAATTTTATTATTATTTTTTTTTTTAATTTAATAAATTATTCCAAAATTTGGTTCCTTTCGCGATAATTTGCGAGAAATCAATAATGTCGGTAACTAAATTTTACCGAAAAAAGTTACCTAAAAACTAAAAAAAAAGTTATTATTTTATTTGATGTGATACTACTATTATTGTATCTTATTTTTTTAGAAATAAACTATGATATCCGTTTTAAAAATTATCTTATCTTGGTGTGGCTCCAGAAACTTGTTTAAAAAAGTTATATTTGTTTAGTCAACAATAAATAGTAATAAGTTTAAAAACGTTTAGTGTGTTACTGTACAATTGGGTACTCCACATTTGTGGCCTTGTACTCTCACCTTACCTAATAATAAAAATCTTGCAGTGGGGTAATGGCTAACGAGCTAGTCAAACAGTAGACGTTATTATTGTGCAGCAAATTCGCTCCTCACTCAGTGCTCCACACTTGTAGTCTTGTACCAGTCTAAGCGAAATGAATGGGCACCTCACCGTTGTGTAATGATTAACGAGCTAGTAATAGATCATTATTACTGTGTAGTGAATTCGACACTGAGTGCTCCAGATTTGTGACCTTGTACCAGATTAAACTTTGTTCAGTGGTTAACGAACTGATCTAGGAGGTGTTTATTATTGTTATGTGTAATGTGTTTGATCCTCTTTAAGTGCGCTGCACATGTGGTTTTGTGGCAGACTAACTGGTTCTTCGTATATACAAATAGAAAAAAGATTCCCGTCACTGGGCTAACGGTAAGATGATCAAGTTTCAAATTTAATTCTTTTTTAATCATTTCACGCCAAGCAAGGCGATAATGCTACTAAGACGCAAGTGTTTACAGAAAGTGAAAGAGAATGACAAAAGGAGAAAGGAAAAATAAAAGTTTCAGGAAGACAGAAGATGGCGATAATGCCACTAAGACGCAAGAGGTTACTGGGAGTGGAGTAAATGAAAAGACTCTAGTGGGGAGAAAGGACAATAAAAGAACAGGTTTCAAGAAGACAAAATATGGCGATTGACGCTGCATTTAAATTTTTGAAGATTATCGGCGGCACGGAAGCAAGAAACGGGTAAAGAGTTCCACAGGCGAGAAGCGCGAGAAAAAAAAGCTTTCTTGTTAATTCATCCCCAAATAATAGAAAGTTACTCATCGCAAATATTAATTCAATCCAAGAAATTATAAATTTTAAATCAAAGCTTGTTTCTTTTTATTAAATTTTTGGCACTCTTTTGAAATTATAAATTTTAAAAATCAAAATTTCTTCAACTTGCCTCGCAACAACTCCTGCCCTCAGAATTAAAAATTACCAAAAATCATGGAGTTATTCGCATTTCGTAAATACGGATGATATTCGAGGATTTTTCTTTTTTACAATTTATTTTAAAAAAGAAGAAGAAGAAATCTGTTTTTGTTTTGTTTATCAGAGTGAGCGTGAACGTTGACCCCACATTTAGAAATAGCGCACTCAAGTCGCCCACATTTGGGACGATCGCAAAGGTCGACCCAACCGGAGTGCAATGGAAGGGTCTCGCTCTGGGAGAATTTGGTGTGAATTTTAGTAAATGTAATTTATTTTATTTTGGGGTGAATTAATAGAAAAGATCGGAAAATATAAGTATTTACACTATTTACATGCAGCCTATTGTCCTCATCTTTGTTGTTGTTATCACAACGTTTCGGACACTGTGCTCTCCGGCCTTCATCAGGAGTATGAGGTCTGATCAAAAAGTATCGGCACTGGAGCTATAAAGCGAAAACAACAACATCTTCCTTCTGAAGCCACACACTTTATCTAGCCTCGTTTCCATTGAAGCATTTCTGGAACTCATTTTTGGTGGATAGCAAGCAGCTGCTTCGTTACTATTTTCTTGGATTTCCTCGACGTCTTGAAATGTTGTTCCTTTCAAGTGGGATTTGATTGTTGAAGAGCAAAAAATCACATGGCGCGAGATTCTGGGGAATATGGTGGTTGACGGACTTGAAGAATGTTGTGCATGGCTAAAAACTGCTGCACAAGCCATGGTTACTGATGGAACCTCTGTTGTGTGGTGAGACAACCACACTCTACACACTTTCCTTCCGAGCAATGCTATAAACAGCGAAAGTGAGCAAGAAGGTTATAACTTTTGCGTATGTGCGGCAGAGTTCAATTTGTGCCAAGTGGGTTATCTCTACACACTTCGGGCTGGGTTGCGACCATGGCAAAGTCTAGTTTGGACCATATCAGGACCTGCCAAGTCCAATTTGGACCAAAACTTGACTAAGCTTTGACCAGCCTAGACATGTTGTGACCAAAACTTGACTAAGCTTTGACCAGCTTGGACATGTTATGACCAAAACATTGACTAAGCATTGACCAGCTTGGAGATGTTATGACCAATCATTGACCAGTGACCCTATGCGGAAACGCTCGGGTTTCCCACGAAAAACGACCTTTTGTCACATCTTGACCTCGTGGGAGTTAAGTAAATACTCCCTTATCGCTTGCCCGGTTCAGAGATTGAACTCACTGTTACGATCTCACCAAATTCACGAATCAGCACTTTAATCCTTTAGGTTATTGCCCTGTAGTCAGGATATAATTTACGGCCGCATCTATTTCAACAGTAAAAAGATGATACTTATTTGCCAATCTTAAACTAACAACTAAGCCTCGTTTCAGTCTGCTTAAATTCATGCGGTCGTGGTACCAAGGAAAGCTTATTAAAACAATTGCTATGAAAATATTTATAATGATAGACGGAATCCCCGCAGGGCCGGTGCAAGAGTCTCGTGCCTCTCGAATCTATGATACGGGGTCTCCACTCTACTACATCTCAATTTTCTTAAGGTCATATTCATAGAAAATACAGTGTAACCCGGATATAAGAGAGTTGTCGGGACCGGAGAAGAAGTCTCTTATATCCGGGTTTGGTCTAATTTATATACATTAACACAGGCTCTAATTTGGGACCAGAGAAAATCTCTCTTATATCTTGGTTTCTCTTATACCAGGGTCTCTTATATCCGGGTTACACTGTACAAATTTTATTATGACAATTATGTACAGTAATGGATCCTATTCAATATAGGTGAACAATTCAACTTGAAAAATTAAAAATAAATCCAATGTATCAATACAAATTAGAGACATGTCATAATAGATCATTCCATCTTAAATCAATAATGTTTTACACTAATCTTTAACATTGGAAGCAATTTTTAACATCAACTTAAGATTTTTCTTGTTAAAAAGTTGAATAATTTTAGCACAATCAACATTATGGAAAAAAAATATTGAATTCCAACCACCTGAAGAAGGCCGGAGCGTACAACGGCCGAAACGTTGTAATAAATATAGCGACAAAGATGAGGACAATAGTCCGAATAATGTAAATGATGTAATCTTGTCACATAAGTTTCCTCCTGTTTCTCTTGCTTTCATCACTCCCCGTGTGTGTTAAATTCTCCTGGCTTTCTTTTATCATTATATATTGCATAAAATTTCAGCTGTCGCTTTCTAATTGTTAGCGATAATAATAGTATTTTCGAAATAAGGACGTACGGGTGTTATAATTGACTAGCAGTAGAGCCCGGCGTTGCCCGGGGATGTAACAGTAAGAGATAGATCAAGTATCCACCATCATAAAGACTGAAAAATAAAATTGACAAAGATTATTGTTTAAGGTTGACGGACACGCATGTCTTAATTAGTTTTTTTTTTTTTTTTTTTACGAATTGGTCAAACCCAAACTCAAACAAAAACATTGTTTTCAATTGTTATGAGTCTACCGACTGAATAGAATTTTATTATAAACAATTGTCTTGTAAATGGAATTTTAAAGCATTCTGAATGTAAAAATAAAGAAAAAGTGTGCAAGACAATAAGAAACACTACCTGCCAAAAAAAAAAATGAAGTTTTGTTGAAATCGGTTTGAAAAATGTAGGAAATCCGATCCCATATATAAACGAACACACCCACACATACAAACAACCTGGGTTTTATAATAAGTATAACTCGATATGAGTTGTCCCCCTTTCATTCTCGTGATGCCTCTTAATCGTGCTTTCAAATTGATTTCGTGCAAAAACAATTGTGTTTTTCCAATTTTTTTTTAGAAGTCAGAACCACCGCAAGGTAATTTTACGTAGTCCTGTGAAGTTTTGTTGAAATCGGTTGAAAAATTTAGGAAATCCCATCCAATATATAAACGAACACACACACACACACACACACACACACAACCTGGGTTTTATAATAAGTATGATATCAGCAAAGAAAATGAAATCAAGTTCAAATTTCAACCGAGGCTGTTGAATTTACGCTTGCAGTAATGTCCTTTGGAAACCCGAAACTATCTCTTCTCTCATCCAGTTATGGGTCAAATACTATCGTAGATTGAGCTCTCTAGTCCCGGATGAGCACCAGGAAACTCTGAATTCAAACTGTAGAGAAGGAAGCGCAAAACCACTCCACGAGCTTTGCGGGGAGGGGGGGGCGTCATGTTTCGAGAGAAAAATGTACTCATCAAACTAGACAGAAAAGGACACTGGAGAATGAGAGGTCTGAAAGAATATTCTCGGCTTTCAGGATATCCTTAGTAAACCTAGTATAGAAATAAATATGACACGGGTGCCGTTAATAAAGAAAATGAAATGACAGCAAAGCCTCAATAGCAGCAGCATCCGGAGTGGAAAAGAGAAGTGTCGGGGTCCATTCAGACGTAACAAGCAGAAGTAGTAACCTCATCGGCAGTCAGGTTAGGGTTAAGTCTCCAAGTTGTCCAATCAGAGTGTCCCACTGGACAATCGCTTAGTAAATTAAAGCATTGTTTCGTGAACTTGATGAAATAGTAATTGTGCCCTGGGCCGAGCAATATGGACTTGGACTTAGTGGAAACAGGACAAGCAGTATCTATCTGAGCAGTAGTAAAATAAGAACTAGATGGACTCTCCCTAGGTATGGTCAGTGGCACGAGAACAATATACCACGTAGATTAAAAAAGCGTTTAGCTCGGAATTCCATGAAGGTTGATCGAGAAGAAACTGATGAAAGCCGAAGTGTACAACGGCCGAAACGTTATGATAATTAACAACAAAAATGTGGACAATAGTCTGCGAATAAATAATGTAAGTATAGCTTGAGGTGCCATCTCTTGGAGACATCGTCCAACTAAATCACAGCTCTGTGAGTCCATCGCTGATATTTCTAGAATCTTACGCGAATTCAGAATACGCTTTGCAGTTTACGGCTGGCGAGCAAAGCAAGAACTCTCGAGTGATCTTCTGCTCTGGACGCCTGAAAATAACACAAGACGGGCTGGTCGCCGAACAACCACCTACATTGGCCAGCTATGTTATGACACGGAATGACCTTTCCGGACTTGATGCAGGATCGTGATGCTAATATTTAGCTGTCCACCTCACGTGGGGTAGCATGTGGCACAAGGCCGATTTTAATGTCGGTCATCCGAGCCCGTAGGCCCGGCCAAAAATATAGCCTTTGAACCCGCCTAGTCGGGTTCGAGAGCTGTCATAACCTCCCCGAACGAAACCTTGCCCGTCGGCAAAGCTTCGTCCGGGTTCCTCTCTGCAATGTAGAGAGTTAGACAGACGGCGCTGGCTGTAGCTTTAATACAGCTTCAAGGATCGTGATGCTTGGCATGGTAAACTCATGAATGTCGCAGCTAGCTTGATCTAATAGATAATAAAATAAATAATGCAAACAAAGAAACAATTTTTTTAAAATAACAACGGACGATAATGGGTATGTCCCCATTCACATAAATGTAGTAGTAAATACTGTATGTTGATCTGCAGTTGGAGATTCATCTCCAGCTGTGCTGGTCAAACTCTCTGCTTCCGAGCAAAGAGAATCCCCAGACCAGGTCGAAGGGCATAGTCTCGTCTCGGGAAACGGCTACCCGATACCGTTTATACGGGTTTTACGGGGAATTTTTGGCCGAGCCTACGGGCTCGGATGCCCCACATTAATTCAGCCTTGTACCACATCTGACCGCGTGGGGCGGTTGGTAGATATCCTGCAGTTGGAGATTCGTCTCCAGTTGTGCTGGTTAAACTCTCTACCTTCGGGCAGAGAGGACCCTAGACGAGGCTATGTCAAAGGGCTCAGTTTCGTATCGGGAAATAGCTACCTGAACCCATTTTTTACGGGATCTATGGGGAATTTTTGGCCAAACCTACGGGCTCGGATGCTCTACATTAAATTCGGCCTTGTGGAACATTTGACCGCGTGGGGCGGTTGGTAGATATCCTGCCGTTGGAGATTCATTGTGGAATTCACTTGACTCACATCTAGCAGTTGACTACTTATACGCGCTGCTGGCGAATCTTATATGTGTTCTAAGTATTATCGTTCATTACTAACCTTCGTTTGATTATTCTCTTCAGTAACCTTTCCCTAGGGTGCAACAACAAATTAGTTAATAAATGCTCTCATTATCCGTGTTATGTGATGCAGGGGCATAAGTTTAAATGATAATACTAAAAAGTTCCGTTCTTAATTTACCGAAATGTTTTCGTTAATTCATTTTACGACTTAAAACTGGTCCAATGTACTTTTTACGTTTTTAAAAGAGATTCTTGATATCCCAGTAAAATTCTTTGGCTATAGCGAGTGTATATGATAATAGAAATGATTGCTTGCTCGCTATTCGTTTTCCAATACCCCCGTCGACTAGGAGGGTGGAGCTAGTTAATTCCTACTGCTGGCAGCCACTCATATGTATTTTTCAACGCTCATAGAACCAACCTGTGGTTTATATTGCAACTATACCTGATACTTTCGTAGTTTAATAATTTCTTTAATTCAATTTAATTCATAGTAGGCAATATTTTTCAAGAGCATTTCTTCTTTTTTTTCCTTTTTCTTTTTTAAGAGCGAAGAATAAATTGTTAAGATTTCTTACTCTTGAGCATGCCACATACAACTGGCAATACGTAAATATTTCTTTCTGGAGCCAAATTTCAACTCTTTGAAGCATTTGGCATTGTAATTTGTTTATAGTTCTCGCAAACGCAGAGAAAACTGGAAACTGCATTCTTGTATATATAAAAACTTAAAGAGAAGATATGCAAGAAAGCAATATTGCATTTTTATTAAATAAATATTTGTTATGTCAATCATTAAAGACTCCGCGATAATTCGTCTATCTCTATGTAGTAGACTCTTTTGGTGACGTAAAAATTCTTCTTCTAGTGACTTAAAAAATGTTATTCAATGGTGAATAGATTTCTTTTTTAGTTTCATATTCAGAAAATACTGAACATAACACAAACTAGTAAGAGTTAATGTCTGCTGGAAACAGCACATATCTAATGAAAATATGGCAACCAAAGTTTATGCACAGAAACTGTAAAAGATAAGTAAGACTTATTAGACATTGCAGGAAAAGTAAACAAGTTGGGCAACATCTCAAAGAAGACGATCTTTCATTAGACCACATAGGCTAGCGTTGGAAACAACTACAATTCTCACAGTATTTAGTATTGTTGAACATATCGCTAACATTTTTAGTCGAGATTTACAAAGTACGTTTCGTTCAATTTCGCAAACCAATCGAAGAAATTTGAATAACATGATTTGTTTGGAAAAATACTTTGACAAAAACTATACTTCGTGGTTTAATAATTTCTTTAATTCAATTTAATTTTATATGAATTCATGGTAAACAATATTTTTTAAGAACATTTCTTTTTTTTCTTCCTTTTTCTTTTTACACAGTGAAGAATAAATTGTTAGGATTTCTTACTCTCGAGCATGCAACATACAACTGTCAATGCATAAATATTTATTTCTGGAGCCAAATTCCAACTTTTTGAAGCATTTGGTTTTGTGATTTGTTTATAGTTTTCGCAAATGCAGGTCGGATTGGAAACTGGATACTTATTAAGAAAAATCAGAGTTTGCAAGATTATGAAAACACCTAAAAAGTAGTCAAAATCGAGTTGTTTCTGCTAGAAAACAAATGATTTCAGTAGTTTAGGCAGCAGTTACATTTAAAAAAAAAATTAATACTGTACTTTGTAACTCTTACTTGTTTGACTTCTCCCTCAAATTTCGTTTCGATCGGCCAATGTATGGCTAGAGGGTGGGACGGACGGACAGAAATCACAGAACTTTATATGTAGATGCCTAACACTTAGCAACTTTCTAAAAATCTATTCACCCCAAGCAATGACTTAAACGGACTCTTTACGCTCCCCATTATTATTATTATTGTTATTATTATTCCATTCTATTATAATTGTACTTGTCCCTCCCTTCGTAGTTCGCACAACCGCTACGCCTTGCCAATACCTAATAAATAATGGACTATTCCATTTTGATCCCGTGGAAAGAGTGGAAAAGACGCTACATAGTTTCAGTCAGTAAAAGAAAGAAAGAGAGAAAGGAAGAAAGAAAGATAGAAAGATAGAAGTGTTTAACGTCACCTGCCAATATTTCATAAATAATGGACTATTCCATTTTGATAGTGTTGAAAGGGAGGAAAGACACTACCCGGTTTCAGTGAGGAAAGAAAGAAAGAAGCGAAGATAGAAGTGCTTAACGTCTCCTGCCAATACCTAATAAATAATGGACTATTCCATTTTGATCGCGTCGAAAGCGGGAAAGTGTTTAACGGCTGTTTCAATGAAATAGAAAAAGTTACCAATTTCAGATCATTTGTACCCACTTCTTAAAATAACGACCAGCATTCATACTTATGATTGTTATTGCGATATTTTGTTAAAGTTGTTCAACTCAAATATTTAACGGTGCGATAGGGGAATTTCTGTGGATATTTTATTGTTGTAGAATTCGCCATGAGCTTACTCCATCATTATCTTAGGAATTAAGATTCATCAGAAATCTAAAATAGGAAAACGGTGAAATTTTCATTGGTATTTTTAGTTATTAATATTCCACGTAAAACGACATTTTTAGTTATTAATATTCCACGTAAAACAACATTTTTAGTTATTAATATTCCACGTAAAACGACATTGATTAATTTTTTTTTTGTCCTTGGCAGAAATTGATGAAAATTAGTAAAGGTCTATTGAAGACCTACAAGCAAGAGAATTTAAACAAATGGTACACAAACATCTGTCGTCTGTAATCGATACATTGGTTTTATGAACAGAAACCGAATATTTAGATCCCACTTTTAAGTACGTTAGCAATTGCGATTGGTATGAGTCTACTTTTACCTAGTTTGATATATAGTCAGAAAACGTCTAGTCACTGGCATGCCACAGAAGTCGACAAATGAAAGAGTTGGTGAGTGAAAGAGCACTTCGGTAGCATATTATCTCTCTCTATTTCTCTCTGAACTTGACTTAGCGGCAAATAAACTAACATATTGATAGTTGGTGTAACAGCTTTTTGTAGTGATTATTACAGATTGTGACATTATGATTGGGACATCCACATAGGAGTGAGGGACTGGGTTTGTGATTTTAAGTGTTTCGGGTTTTATGACTAGTAATAAAGTCTGTGTCTTTCTTCAAAGGCAGTCACCTACTTGACCGAACGAGAATAAAATAATAGATAAATGAATAAAAACCTTTCGGAACAAGTGACAACAAACCGGACGTTAAAAATTTCCGGTTGCAGATCTGTATAATCGGTCACAGTGGGAATTGAGGAGCAATCGCATAGATTGTTCAACTGTCAAACTGTCTGCCTCGACAGAGAGGAACTCGGACGAGGCTTTGCCGCAGGGCAAAGTTTCGTCCGGGGAGGTAGACAGTCGCTGAACCCGTCTAGGCAGGTTCAAATGGAATATTTTTGGCCGAGCCTACGGGCTCGGAGAAACCCACGTTAAACTCAGCCTTGTGCCACATACATTCCTTGTGGGGGCACTGTTAAATATAACAGTGGGAATTGAGGTAGTGTTGTGTCACCCGCAAGCGGGTCTGGACAGTCCGTTCATCGATGAAGTTCCGATGTTGCCCGTTAGAGTTGCCTCTTGCGCGTCGTGATGTTGAGATGAACATAGGGGTGATAGGAAAGTCAAAGTTCACTTTGGTTGAAGGGAAAAGCTGATCTATTAGTCTGAGAAGTCAAGTTGCCCTAAGTGTCACCTAACTATGTGCCGAGACCGTGCAAGTGAATCCCTCAATAAACAATGATTTACTTTCCCCTTTCGTTTCCCTCGTGAACGCACAACAGACCTTTTTCAGTTATTGCGTACACCAACGCGAACGAGAATAGAGCTGCAACACGGGGTTCATTGTCCGGTTAGAAAAAACCCGAGAAAGGCCTTCGTTGCAAATTTACAAGTGGGATTAAAAGCAATCGAGAAATTATGCTGTTCGTAACGCCGAGCTTATTCTTTCTCTTCGTTTCCACAAACGTTCTATCGATCTATTCTCCAGTCTTCTTCGGTGATTCTGGGAAAGGTCATTATTATTCCAAGGACTGTTACCCCTAATGAACTCTTTCTTCATTGTGCTGTCATCCCAGTATTTCCACTAGTCCATTCCATAGCTTTCTTCAAATGTACAATCCGTATGTAAAGAAAACACGTTGCACTTTTGCATTACGGAGAAAGCCGTAGAAAGTATCGGGCAAAATTTGTTGTAGTAACAACAAATGCAATATATCATAATCCCTAGCTATAAATACAATACATTCAGTATGCAAAGAAAATATAAATATATCAAATTTTGAACTGTTGAGAAGGCTGTAGAAAGGGTCGGCCCAAAATTGTTTGGGCAATAACAAAAGCCATGAAAATAATGTTTAATAGTCAAAATAACTCAAGGTTAAAAAAACATATTAATGATTCATGATCCAATTCGTGCTAAAAAAATTAAACAGGCAAACATTGTCGGGCAAATTGATTAAACTTGTTTTAATTAAATCTCGCTGCATAAATCATTTCACCCCAAGCAAGACACAAGGATTGATTTATTTGTTTAACGGCATATCAACTCTTCATGGGTCATTAAATGCTGAAATTTGATTTTCTTGGGAACTTTGAAGTAATAAATATATGATATATGTTATTCTGCTTTCACAATTGAATACATGGTAGATGATACTCAGCTTTTGTGCATATATATGTTTATGTGGACATAATTACTAGAGGCAATGATATGTGTATTTTATGTTGTAGCTTTGTTGAAGTTATATTTTGAAATACAGTTTGATTTCTTGAAATTGTTGGATATTATATTGATTAATATCATGAAAGAGTTCTTTCATGTCTGTTCGATGATTTTGTTTAGCGGCATATCAACACCCCTATGGGTTCTTTAATGCCGAAATCTAAATATTTTGCTTGGTTGATTTAGTTTAGGGGCATATCAACGCCTCTATGAGTAATTTAATGCCGATAGCTAAATATTTTGATTGGTTTGGTTGGTTAATTTTGTTTAGTGGCATATCAACACCTTTATGGGTTATTTAGTGTGAAATCTAAATATTTTGATTGGTTGATTATGTTTAGCAGCATATCAACACATTTATGGGTTATTTAATGCCAAAATCTAAATATTTTGATTGGTTTGGTTGGTTGATTTTGTTTAACGGCATATCAACACCTTTATGGGTTATTTAATGCCGAAATCTAAATAACTTGAATACACTTTTATGGCTTTAACTATATATATATATATTGAACACAATTGTGTGCTTTCAATTACAGAAAATGTATTGTTGGTCATTTTGCTATAAAATGTATTGTTGGTCATTTTGCTATAAAATGTATTGTTGGTCATTTTAATATAAATGAAAATTGACAATTTTTATATAAAAAATTTATTGCTGGTATTTTTACTATAAAAATGTATTTTTATACTTTCATGGTGTTTTGTTTTTGTTTGGTGGTTCATTATTTGCCCATAGCTGGAACCTTAATAAGTGTTACCACCCCGGGTCAGGGTGGACCTAGAAAAAAACAATTAAGAAGTTGTCCCGCGCTCCTCAAAACGTCCAACCACCCGATCAGATACCTGGATGGCAGGTGTAGTTTATCGTCATATCCAGGACTAAGACACAAGAGATTATTGAGAAAAAAAGAGGGGCAATAAAGACTGTTTAATCATGCCTGGCGATTGCCACGTGCATGAAACTCAGAGTTGTACCAAACGGCGAGGAATAAAACATATATTTATTAGTAGTTCTAGCTCTGTTATTATACACCGAGCACTTTTTTATAACCTTCGGAACTCACTTCTATTTCAAATTATGGGGTCTGATTAAAAAATGATCGGTTCTGTTGCTATGGGAACAGAGACAAATATTCGCAAAATGAAGCCGCTTGGCACAAATTGACCTTGAACTCTGTTGTGTGTGCATGATAAGTTCCGCTCACGTTTGCTGTTTATAGCAGGAAGGAAAGTGAATACAGCAGTGGTTTCCGGACGTCTTTTTTTTTTCTCTGAACCGCATTTCCGGAATTAAAATTTGCTCGCGCCTCATCAAATTTTAGTTGATAAAAAGTACATTTAAAAATTAAAAAAAAAATTAGAGATAGAGTTAAAAGCGGATATCCGCGGATTCGACGTCAGAACATTATTATTGATAACTCTCTCCTCCAATTTGCAGACCCTAGTTACTATATTCTTAATACTTGATATAATACAAAAATATCACTGATAAAATCTGTCAATAATTATTTATAACTATTTGTTGTAACATATCTACAGACGATAATGGATATGTCCCCATCTACATAAATATAGTAGTAAATACTGTATGGTGGTCTGCACTTGGAGATTCGTCTCCAGCTGCCCTGGTCAAACTCTGTGCCTTCGAGCAGAGAGGAACACAAGACGAGGCTATGTCGAAGGGCAGAGTCTCGTCAATGGAAACAGCTACCCGACCGCGATTTATACGGGGTCTACGGAGAATTTGGGGCCGAGCCTACGGTCTCTGATACCCCACATTAAATTCAGCCTTGTGCCACATCTGACCCCGTGGGGCGGTTGGTAGATACCCTGCAGTTAGAGATTCATTGTGGAATTCACTTGACTCACATCTAGCAGTTGACTACTTCTTCTACGCGCCTCTAGCGAATCTTATATGTGTTGTTCTTGTCCTAAGTATTATCGTTCGTTACCAACCTTCGTTTGATTATTCTTTTCAGTAACCTTCCCTAGTTTACAGCACTATTTATAATGGAACCCATGCATGCAATTACAAGTAATCCATGATAATATTTTTGATTTTGAAATTATATTTATTTTCGGCCTATTAATTTTTTTTCTAAATCTATGATTGTCTTTTAATCATTCCGCCTCACCTGCTATCCTCTTCCACCGCACCTATGAGGTCGTCTCACCACACCTCAGAGGTTCTATCAGTTACCATTGTTTGTGTAGCTGTTTTTGGCTAAGAACAACATTCCCGAGGTCCGACAAACACCATATCCCCCAGATCTCGTAACTTTTTCTACTTCAAAAATCAAATACCACTTGAAAGGGACAAGATTTCAAGATGTTGAGGAAATCCAAGAGAATACAACGAGGCAGTTGCTTGTTATCCTTCAAAGAGGAGTTCCAGGAATGCTTCCATCAATGGAAACGATGCTGCATACAGTCTGTGGCTTCACAAACGGACGATTCGATGGAGGTTCATCAGCCGTTTGATATGTCTTATTTTTTATCCTGTTCTTTATCTAGCCACCCTTCTTACCAGAAAAGCGTGGTGAGGGAACATACTTAGTTACCGATAACCCGACCATACGACAGATAGTAATCTTACTTATTATAAAACGCAGATTGTGTGTGTGTGTGTGTGTGTGTGTGTGTGTGTGTGTGTAACGTTTATATATTGGATCGGATTTCCTACATTTTTCAACCGATTTCAACAAAACTTCACAGGACTACATAAAATTACCTTGTGGTGGTTCTAACAGCGCCAAAAATGGGAAAAATATAATTGTTTTTGCACAAGATCAATATGAAAGCACGATTAAGAGACATCGTGAAAATGGAAGGGGGACAACTCACATCGGGTTGTTTGTGTGTGTGGGTTCCTTTAAATGTGGGAGCGGATTTCCTATATTTTTCAGCCGATAAAACAAAACTTCACTTTTTTTTTTTTGACAGGTAGTGTTTCTTATTCTAATTATCATAATTAATAAACCCAAATAAAGTTAATATTTTTTGTATTAGAAAAAACGAGTGGAAAATATATTCAAATCAGAATTCTAATTATGAATCACCACAAGCAAAATATGCAATTTTTATTACTGTATTCAATAAGTAAAAATCATAAATTGTAAGACTAAAAGATTACAGAAAGGCTACCTACATTTTTTTCAACCGATTTCAACAAAAATTCACTTTTTTTTTTTTTTGGCATGTAGTGTTTCTTATTGTCTTGTTTTTCACTTTTTTTTTTATTTTTACATTCAGAATGCTTTAAAAATTCCATTTACAAGACAATTGTTTATAATAAAATTCTATTCAATCGGTAGAGACTCATAACGATTGAAAACAATGTTTTTGTTTGAGTTTGGGTTTGACCAATTCAACTAAAAAAAAAAAAAAAAAATTAAGACATGCGTGTCCGTCAACCTTAAACAATAATCTTTGTCAATTTTATTTTTCAGTCTTTATGATGGTGGATACTTGATCTATCTCTTACTGTTATATCCCCGGGCAACGCCGGGCTCTATTGCTAGTGTGTTATATGGTAACAGTAGCATTCTTTGATAAACTGATATCACACGTTATGAAATGGACAAAATCCGACAATTATTTTAAGACATTTTTATGTTTATACATTTTTTTATAGATACAAATATTTAAGTAAATTATCTTGTTTTATAATAAACAGTATTAAACAACATTTACCAAACTTTCATAGAAAATATTCGTCCTCCGACCCGAATCGAACCTGTATCCTATACGGAACCGTCATATAGCCTGACGTGCCTTTAACCAATTGGGCCACAGAGGAACGTTCGTCCTCCGAATATTTGTATCTATAAAAAGAATGTATAAACATAAAAATGTCTTCGGAGGACGTATATTTTCTATGAAAATTTCTCGGACATTCAGGCCGGTAAATGTTGTTTAATACTATTTAAACAACATTTTACCATTTAGGTACTGACCAGGCTCGACGTTGCTTAACATCAGTAATCGTACGAGAACCAGTGTTTCAACATCATATGGCTGTAAACAGAGCATCTATTAAATATTTGTATCTATAAAAAGAATGTATAAATATAAAAATGTCTTAAAATAATTGTCGGACTTTTAATTTTATGTGTGACGTTATTTGTTTACATTTGGATACGCATTGAGCAGATATGAATGTCCGTGAGAGAATCATGGAAGATTGTAGATTAAAAGCAGTAAAATCGACCTTGCTAACCGAACAATCATCTGTGGCCCAATCGGTTAAGGCACGTCAGGCTATATGACGGTTCCATATAGGATACAGGTTCGATTCCTGTCGGAGGACGAATATTTTCTATGGAAATTTCTCGGATATTCAGGTCGGTAAATATTGTTTAATACTGTTTATTATAAACAGAGCATTTACTTAAATATTTGTATCTTAAAAAGAATGTATAAACATAAAAATGTCTTAAAATAAACTAATATGTTTTTTTTAATGCTTACCAACCTTTTGCGAGTTATTTAAAGGCAGGAAACATTTTTTTGATATTTTAGAACATAATAATGGCTTACTAGTCCTGCTACTTAACTTATAACTGAAGCGAGAAGAGGCGAATTCATACCTTTCACAGGTATATTTGCGCGTAATTGAATATAACTGACTTAAATTGGAATTCGGCTCTCAATTCCTAGCCATTCTTCATTAAACCACCGCACACCCAAGCTTACAGCACCTGATATTCCCAAGCGGTCACCCATCAAGGTGCTGACCAGGCTCGACGTTGCTTAACATCAGTAATCGTACGAGAACCGGTGTTTCAACATCATATGGCTGTAAGCTCATTACACCACCCGAACATCCAAACTTACGGCACCTGATATTCCTAAGTCACCCATTTAGGTACTGACCAGGCTCGACGTTGCTTAACTTCGGTGATCGTACGGGGGCCGGTGTTTCGTAAGCCAGCATTCGTAAAATGACCTGACGAAAACTGGACCTATGTCTACCGTTTCGGCTCCAGCATAAACCCGACCTATGAAGAAGAAAGTTTGTCATAAGAATGTCAATTGCTGTAAAGCGCTCTTATCTGACTGTCGGAGATAAGTTCGCGCGCAAAATTGACACGTATTGGGAGGTCGTACAAACATGGAGGAAGTTATTTCCTCTGCCAAAGTCAATAATTATCTCTAAGAACCCTTGAGATAAATGTGTTTACATAAAGAAGCCGTGCTAATCCCCCAAAACAGCCTCAGAAACCACAACAGTTCATCGAATTGTTGTCGATTCATGGGGAGAAATATTTCGCAGAATTGATTTTTTTCCTTAGAAGAACTGTAAAGTTGTTTCCTTTACCTTGAATACATTAGCCGATGTTTTCACAGAAAGTAAACTTTCCCAAACTGGGTTATGGGTACTTGGTCAAGTGGAGAACTGTTAATTGTATCATTTGTCTAAAATCATTAGTGCTATTAATTTTTAAAATAAGTTATAAGACATTAATCATTAGTGCCATTAATTTTTAAAATAAGTTATAAGACATTAATCATTAGTGCCATTAATTTTAAAAATAAGTTATAAGACATTAATCATTAGTGCTATTAATTTTTAAAATAAGTTATAAGACATTAATCATTAGTGCCATTAATTTTTTTAAAATAAGTTATAAGACATTAATCATTAGTGCCATTAATTTTAAAAAATAAGTTATAAGACATTAATCATTAGTGCCATTAATTTTAAAAAATAAGTTATAAGACATTAATCATTAGTGCCATTAATTTTTAAAATAAGTTATAAGACATTAATCATTAGTGCTATTAATTTTTAAAATAAGTTATAAGACATTAATCATTAGTGCCATTAATTTTTAAAATAAGTTATAAGACATTAATCATTAGTGCCATTAATTTTAAAAATAAGTTATAAGACATTAATCATTAGTGCCATTAATTTTTAAAATAAGTTATAAGACATTAATCATTAGTGCCATTAATTTTTAAAATAAGTTATAAGACATTAATCATTAGTGCTATTAATTTTTAAAATAAGTTATAAGACATTAATCATTAGTGCCATTAATTTTAAAAATAAGTTATAAGACATTAATCATTAGTGCCATTAATTTTTAAAATAAGTTATAAGACATTAATCATTAGTGCCATTAATTTTAAAATAAGTTATAAGACATTAATCATTAGTGCTATTAATTTTTTTAAAATAAGTTATAAGACATTAATCATTAGTGCCATTAATTTTTTAAAATAAGTTATAAGACATTAATCATTAGTGCCATTAATTTTTAAAATAAGTTATAAGACATTATAAGACATTTATAATCATTAGTGCCATTAATTTTTAAAATAAGTTATAAGACATTAATCATTAGTGCCATTAATTTTTAAAATAAGTTATAAGACATTAATCATTAGTGCTATTAATTTTTAAAATAAGTTATAAGACATTAATCATTAGTGCCATTAATTTTTAAAATAAGTTATAAAACATCTGTTTATTTTATGCTTTGTTTGTTTCTGAAGTATTGGCTTCTAAAACCTTTATATGTCATATATGCGGAAAAACACTGTTGGTCAAATTCAAGAAAATAGGTTTTAAGAAAAAGAAAAAGAAAACTTTTAAAATCAAAACAAAAATATTCTACAGTAGAATAATAGATCTAAAAAAAATGCTCATTTTATGAGATCATACAAAAATATAGAATCTAGAATCTTTAAAATTAAAACTTACCATCTTATTTGGCATATGGATGTTAATAAGGTTGTGGGTTTAGTGCGTACTTTGTAGGTGCTTCAGGAGTACTGCTTGTGTTTAAGTTCGGAAAATGCGTGTCTCCTGGTTTATTTACCCCACAACAAAAATTTCGGGTTCGAATGTGAGTCCGGGTAATAAATGAGAAAAGTAACAACAACACTATATATATAAACGAACCATAAGTATGTATTAAGAAAACAAAGGTATATATAGACAATAGAATATTGTTGCGCGTTACAAAACAATGAACATGGAAGAAGAAAACATTTAAAACAGTGAAGGTGTTTGTGTAGAAGTAAGTGTAACAAGTGTGTGTGATAGACACATGTGTATTTTGCAAACCAATGTGAAATTATTTTCTAACTAATGAAAACCTTGTATTCAAAAAGTTCACACCTCTATGTGAAATTTAATTTTGGCTCCACTTACGGATATAAAAATAGAAGGATATTGCTTCTTGGGGTTCAAAACAATTTCGGAGACTTGTTTGAGCTACAAGCGCGTACATCCCCACGCACACAATGGAAAAGATGTGTCAGTAGTCGCCGATTAAGGCCTTGTCCACGCACTGACAGAAACATTAAGCTGACCGTTGTAAAGTTAATCTGTCCACACATTTCACAACGGACTAAGAACACTTAATTACTTGAGAAAACAAACTTCACTGCAAGGAAAATTGAATATTTTTTGTTATTATATATTTCAGAAAAGAATATATAAATGTTATTTCAACTAGCGTTCTGCTTCTATTTTTCCTTCAGAAAATAACATTTTTTATGTTTTATTTAAATATGTTGTTAAATGTTTGGAATCCCGACACCCAGATAAAAACAAAAAGCTGGGTAGAGGAAACCCAACAATAACATGCATTATGGGAATTTTTTTTTAATTCGTTATGATTATTTTATTTATTGGTTTTATTTTATTTTCCCCTCGGGTGCCCCACCCAATTTTCGGGTGGGGTGCATAATTCATGGATAAAAAATGGCAAGAAATTGTTTTAGTAATAAATAAATAAATCACGAATTATTCCGATTGCAAAAGCCACGCAACAAGCATACCATTATGTTGCGTGAATCAGAACTTTTGATAGTAAATATATACAGGTTCCTGGAAAATTTATCCCGCAAACAATATTGGCGTACTCAGTGTGAGTCCAGGTAAAAATGAGTAACTCTAAACAATAGATATAGAAGAAATAACAATGCATGTATTAACAAAAGACATGACATGTGACGACAATTGTAACGAACGGAAAAAAAAAAAACATTAAAACAAGTTATAAGAAGAATGTGCTTGTTTGCGTATGTGTGTGTGTAACAAGCGTGTGTGATAGACACGTATGTGTATATATGCATGTGTGAGAAAGAGTACAAGAGTCAAGAGAGAGAAAACCATAAAAATGAACATGTGCCTCAGTGGGGGGGGGGAGCTTTAACCTAGTGCTGAAAGAGAAGTGAGACTATCATTGCGTACTTACAATCACAAGGAGCGCCCCCAAACGAACGCTTCTGGCACAGCCAAGTGCGGTAACCCACAGCCTCTCTGGGAATTAAGGGTGTTTTTTTTGGGTTTTTTTTTTTTTTTTTTTATAATCAGTCACCCTTCCGTAGAATGTGATGTGAATGTATTTTTTTTTTCTGATTTTTAATAAACTAGGTACCGCTATTGCGGGAGCTGACTTTCTCAGTTATATGGGGCGCAGAAAGTGTTTAGTTGTTGGGGCTAACTCGTATGAAATAGTGGCAGCGATTACTTATTATTCCGGGTGCTGTCCGGAATAAGGCAATTTTAACCCAACGTACAACGCAATGATGAAGATAGGCATTTATTAAACAACTGAAATTAAAATGAAGAAGATAAAGGCTTGTTTGTCAACAAATAATAATTTATTTGAATATTTTATACATCGTGTGGTGAATATAATAAGAGCCTTGAGAAGAAGGGTAGGTTTACATGTACACATCTAGGTATGTTTTAATAAAGTCCTTGAAGATAGAAAGGTAAACAGACACACGTTGAGGTGTGTTTAATAAAATCAATGAAAATGAAAAAGATTTTAGCACCCCGCTACCACCTTTTTTTATCAATATCAATTTTTGTACAAAAAGTGGATCACAGAGCTTATTCAGCTTAATAAAAATGTTTCATAAAATCACAACTTCTAATTGGTCACTTTATATTTAAGTCATGTTCAAATAACATCGACCTAGTCCTTGACCTGACCAAAAAAATAATTCCGCCAAAATCTGTCAAGCCTCTGTGAGTCTATCACGTAACCAAAATTAGCAATAAATATGAAACGTCTTTCATCTTCGACAGTGAGCCGATCGGAATCCTTTGAACTCGTCACACAGTTCCAGGCTTTACATTAAAGTTCCTTAACATGATTTCAGCCTTAAAGAACACTCACTCACACAGCAATATTTTATCACGAACAATCAACTCAAATTTTCAACTTGATACACGAATCTTTGTCATACGCTTTCAAGCTCAACGTTAATTATTGCAATTAACATAAACACAGTTTGTTAAGAACCACTTACTCCAACTACAGAATATCCTCTTCAAACGACAAGTGAAAACAAATCAAAGAGCGACAATTCCGTAAAGCTTAAAGTAATCCATGAACTATATTTCTCTACTTTAAGTACCCACTTGAACTGTTTATTTTTCCTTAAATTACAATAATACCCAACACATTTTCTCATTATTGTGCAGACCATTCAACAACTTATAATATATCAAACCAGAACTTTGATAACATTTCAATCTAAACATAAAAGGACATTTGAACTTTTTAAAACTACCTCTTTACTCCAGCTGTTTGTACTTCTTGGTTATATAAATATTCTATTCATTGTTGTGCAAAAATTGTTATTTCTCATGTTTGTTCTGATTCTATTTTTGTTGAATACTGAAATTTTTATGTGAGAGGAAATTGTTAATTTCATTACGCAGCCTATTTACTCAACAATTATTGATCCATATAATTGAATCAAGTAACACAACCTTCACAAGATCAAAGACAAAACACACATTGAGCTGTGTTTAATGAAACCCCTTGAACAGGGAAAAGTTCATAGACCAGACACACATTGAGCTGTGTTTAATGAAACCCCTTGAACAGGGAAAAGTTCATAGACCAGACACACATTGAGCTGTGTTTAATGAAACCCCTTGAACAGGGAAAAATTCATAGACCAGACACAAGCTGTGTTTAATGAAACCCCTTGAACAGGGAAAATTCATAGACCAGACACACATTGAGCTGTGTTTAATGAAACCCCTTGAACAGGAAAAGTTCAAAATGACCAGACACACATTGAGCTGTGTTTAATGAAACCCCTTGAACAGGGAAAAGTTCAAAACCAGACACACATTGAGCTGTGTTTAATGAAACCCCTTGAACAGGGAAAAAGATAAACCAGACACACATTGAGCTGTGTTTAATGAAACCCCTTGAACAGGGAAAAGTTCATAGACCAGAGACACATTGAGCTGTGTTTAATGAAACCCCTTGAACAGGGAAAAATTCATAGACCAGACACACATTGAGCTGTGTTTAATGAAACCCCTTGAACAGGGAAAAGTTCATAGACCAGACACACATTGAGCTGTGTTTAATGAAACCCCTTGAACAGGGAAAAGTTCATAGACCAGACACACATTGAGCTGTGTTTAATGAAACCCCTTGAACAGGGAAAAGTTCATAGACCAGACACACATTGAGCTGTGTTTAATGAAACCCCTTGAACAGGGAAAAGTTCATAGACCAGACACACATTGAGGTGTGTTTAAACCCCTGGAAAGAGGGAGAATTCATAGACAAGACATACATTGAGGTGTTTAATAAAACTCCTTGAAAGGGGAAAAGTTAATACCTTAGATCCATTGTAGAATCTACATCTGAGAAGCGTGAAATATTTCAGCGAAATAAGTGATTTTGGACATTCGACTTCTGACTCTTGAGATGGAAAATTCCGGTCGATCTGACACCGCCATGGTCTTTCTAAACAAAAAAAAAAAAAAAGAAAAAAAAAACAAAAACAACGAAAAACACATTTTAAATATTTTAAATGCTTTCTTTGAACTTAAATTTCGGTTCTATTTGAAAGATAATGGTCTGTATGAAAAGAAAAATTCTTTTCCTTGTATAAATAAACTTTTCGTTAATTTTTAAAGCATTACTGCTTTTTTTTAGTTATTCATTGTGTCGCCATTGCATGCGAAAAGTGTAAACAATATTTTAGTAATCCTCATTTCAATTACAAACATTTTCTTGAATTTCATTGGCTGTTAAATAAAAAAAATAAGCTTCGAGAAATCTGCATCACAAGAACAGTCAAAATTTGTGCAAAAATAGGATCAGCCGACGTAAAAAAAAAAAAAAAAAAAACTTTCTCAAATTCATCCCTAATTTAAATGTTTCAAGAAATCCTATTGGCTAAAAAATAAAAAAAAAAATAAAATACAACATTCCCCCACGCATTTCTCAGAAAAATTCGTAACAGCTACCAAGCCCCGTTGGAGCCGATTTTGTTGTTAAGAAAACTATAAATAGAAATAGTAAACGATTTTTCGTCGCATTTGAGACTCACACACGCGAAAGATACACACAGGAATTATGTGCCGCCAGAGAAACAAACTTCCTTTATGAGAGATTAGAAAAATTTACACAACAAAGTTTTTCATTCAATATCTTTCATAGAAAATCTTTTGTCTAAGTTAAATTCAACCTTTTTAATTAAAGGCAGACAACCTTTTAGACATTGAACATTTCCGAAACAGCAAGGAACTTTTTCTCTAAAATATACCTTTGCACACATTATAAACAAAGAAATTGCAAATTGTGTATATAAAATTTAATCTGTTGTTTCAAACATGTATATTTTTTTGTCGTGATTGAATATCGTTACCATTTGGCCATTTCTTATAATTTATGTTTGTGGATATTGCATATTTTATTTGAAGCACAGTCTTAAATATTCATGCAACCTTCTTAGATCCACTACAACATATTTAAAATTCTCTTTAAAGCCCAATACTTATCCAAGAGATGTGTTTTGAAGTCTGTTAATGAATTTAAGGATTAACTGGATTTTTTGAAACAAAGTGAAAATAACGTTTCATTTATATACGCTAGCATATAAAGTCAAATTATAAAGCAGATTACAATCATTCTACCCTTTTCTGAAAAAGCGCGGAAAAAATTAAAAAATAAAACTTAAAGACGCACGTAAGACCAACTGTAGACTTTTAGCATCCCGATGCCACTTTCTTGTCAATGTTGAATTTTGTACAAATCTGCGCAAAAAGTGGATCAAAGAGCTTACCTAGCTTCATACAAATTTTCAGGAAATCTCAACTTCTAATTGGCCAATAAACACACAAGTGGGCGTTGCAATCCACTCACGTACAAGTCTTTTCCAAGTGCGTGACCAAGTCAAGTTTCCCCGCTTCTTTTCCAGGAGCCTGTCACGTGATTACGTTAATTATAAATATCAGACACACATTTCCTTTTTTTTTTTTCTTTTCTTTCTTGATTTCAGTCGCCTACGGAAATGTTACCTTAAAGGAAACTGCGTTACGACCCCATTGCGGTCGAACGCTGAAAACATATTCATACATGCACGTACGTACGAAAATTTCCAAACTGCATTACAAACATACGAAACATTTCCAAACCAGCAACAAGAACTTTTCTCTTTAAAATACTCTGATCAAGCTTATGCACACATCTTTACAAAACAAAATTGTAATATTCTGCATATAAAAAAATATATATTTGTTGTTCCAAACATATCCTTTTTGTTGTAATTGAATATCGTTATCATTTGATTTTTTATTTAAATTTATGTTTGTGGATGTTGCATGTTTCATTTACAGTGAAACATTAAAATAGTCATACAGCCTTCTCAGATCCACTACATAAAAATCAAGTATTTGTCATCTATGTTTAAAATTAAATTTTCTTTAACCTTCTATATACTATAAGCTTTTATTAAACTTAGTAGAGAGGTTTCAAACAAGGAGGAGACTTATACTTAATATCAGGAAGAGGCAGCTGAAGTTTCTGGGACACATAATGAGAAAGGAGGGCCTGGAGAATCTGATACTCACGAGTCGAATAAAGGAAAAGTGACAAGGGAAAACAACGCGTGACATACCTGGCGGTCTTAAGCCAGTGGACGACAGAACGTAGTCTGGGGAAGGAAGCAGACGGAAGGAACTTGTTGAGAGCTGCAAGGGATAGAGGGAGGTGGAGATCGCCTACGTCCTGAAAAGACATGGCACATAAAAAAGAAAGAAAGAAAATTAATAATTTTATTTTTTATAGTGACTGAACGGAAAATATGAAAATAAATTAGCATCATAGTACTCTTCCGATATTGAATAGTAGTCAGTCAACGCGAGATATCAAAATTATTACCTCTTTGTATATCCATACCAAAAATCATCTAACAGTTGCTAAAAGGAGCGAATAAAATAAAATTATTTCTTTAAAAATGTTCACATTCGGAAATTACATTTTTTTAAATTTTCAATACAATAAACGACCGTGACGAACAGCAATGGGATTAATTTAAATCAAAATTGCACTGAAAAGTAACAAGTCAGTTTTTTTTTAATAAATATTATAAAGTTTATATTTTTTTCTGTCGATTCTGAAAGAAAATAACTCGTTTTATTAAATTACGCAGGCACCAATTTAAAAAGAATGTTTTTTGAGTTTTATTGAATTGTCTTTCGGCAAAGATGCCGGCCGGATTTTCCGTATGTTCACACTTGATATTGCGTATTTTTTCTTTTTTTTTTACTTAAGTTAAATAATATATTCAGGGATTTCTTTTTATATAACTGAGTAAAACTGTAAGTAAAAAAATTGGACGACCTCCACCCCGTCCAAATTAAAAAGTATACATACATCAGTCAGTTATGCGCCATGCGGAATACACGCTTAGACGATCATGTATCTTTTAGATACATGACTGACGAGGCAGATTTTTTTCACGCGGTAGGTTGCCATTTCTTTCTGCAGTAGACCAGTTGCCATCCAAGACTATAGAACCTGGTCTGTCCTGCTATTTACCCACAGCTTTGAGAAGAAGATGATTCATGTGATAGATATAAAAAACGACGATAAGGGTGTGTGGAACATACATCTCCAAATATTTTCCGAAAGTTTTTTTTTTTTTTTTTTTAAATAAATTAACCTATTTAGTAAAATATTCATTCATTAATGAATAAGTCATGAAAATTTCGTTTGAATTGATAATTTCCTGAATATTTTTAAACAGGGGGTATCGCTTTTTTTTCTTTCATTGCGGAGAAAATATCCATTTATTATATATATATATATATATATATATATATATATATATATATATATATATATATATATATATATATATATATATATATATATATATATATATATATATATATATATATATAAAAAAAAAAATCCCATCATGCACCGTGGCAGAAAGCCCGAGGACGAGTCACGTGATTAAATCCCACAATGCTCGAGAAAGGGGATTTCCCATTTTTCTTGTTGGACAAATTTTGCCACATTTTGTTGGCGGAGACTTCGAAAGAGTAGATTTGAAACGTTTTTTTTTGCATTTTTTAAAAGCAAGAAAATTATTTATTTATTTGTTTAGTGTGGTGACAGGGGAAACAAACATCATTACAAAATTAATCGAATCTCCACCCCCCCCCATAAAAAAAGAAAACGTGAAAAATGTCGACATCGACAAGGAAGAGAAATACTACTAATGTTGTTGACAACAACGACACCCCCGGTAATAAATCGGTGGACGATAAGGAAACAGAGTTAAAATCTGACCAAATGAACAATACTTCCGAAAACGACTCTGACAAGATTAAGACAAAAGATGTTTCTTGTTCTTCTTCGTCTTGTTGGGATCAGCTGGCCCTTTGCGCCCGTTCCGATTCTCCCCTTGCTGTACTACGGCCCCTAATGATTGCCATGGAAATATCCTGTCACGGATTAATGTGGATTATCGGGAGTCTAACGACACTACTTTGCACCCACAAGATACACCATGCACAAATTGTGTTTAATCTTTTATTCGGTAAGAAAAACTTGAATTTAAATAAATAGATAATGTTTGTTTTTAATTTCATAAGAAAACTTCTAATCATAAAATAAAATTACAGTAAATAAATCTATCCAATTATTTAATTAGATAAGCTTTTAATTGTTTTATAAATAATATTAACGACATTCTGGTCTGAAGAAAAAATATTCGATGAATAAATTTTTACAAGAATTGTGTACATTTTTTTAAGTTATAATAATTTATAAAAGTTTTTAAAATGTTTTTAAAATTCCTCTAAGAAGTGAAGACACTATTGACTATAATATTTATTAAGCGAAAATTGAAAAGCTTCCCCTTAATTAATACAAATCACGCCCGTTGGAGTACGACATTTAATTTCATGAAATTAGCTAAAGTCAAAGTGGGAGGTAACAGATGTATTTTTTTTACCAAGATTTTCTGAAAATAATCATTTCAAAAATAAATTAATTTATGAATAATTCCTGAAAGTTTCATTAAAAATCCAACAGTTATTTGATTTTTGCTGCAAGAATTTCTAAATTAATGCATTATTTTACCGGAAAAAAGGCGACAATGTTTCCATAGTCAATTCTACAACGTTGACACACAAAAGAACAGATTTTTAACCAAAATTTCGAACATGTCAGAAAGGAGTCAAAAATTTTTAAAATAATAAAAAAAAATGCTTTGGTCATTGTAAACATTTTGACGATAAAACTTAATTTTTATTAAGTTTGGGGGGCCTTTTTTCATTATGCTATATGTCCTTGTACTGTTTTTTTCGGCGAATTAGTGGAAGTATCTTACACTTTTGGATGAAAATGCAATTTTTTTATTTAGTTTTAGTCCAAAGATGACATTCAGTTCTTTCGGAAATAATTTACTTTTGATTTTGAGAGAAAAATAAAGCCCACACCAATATTGTGTTAACCGAACGCATGAATTGAATATAAAACTGTACCCCGATTTTGTGTCCGTTTACGCAAGTATGGCTGCGAAAATGTATCTTAATTCAGTGATAATTTTAAAAGAAAAAATAGAAAAAATGTTTCTTAAATTCTGAAAAATATCGATTTCTGTATTAATAGCTGCTTTTTTTTTTTTTTTTTTAAATTTATTTTATTTTTAATGCTCGTTTTAAAATCTCCTTATTTCAACCTTTCTTTCGTAGCCGTATTTGCGTAAACAAGCACTATTTCGTTGTTTGTTTTTTGATTTTGTCGGTTGCACTAGGGCCAGTTGGGCACCGTCTGTGATAAAATTCACACAGCCAAAAATTTGGAAACGGCATGCTGTACTGCTTGGCATTCATGCCGATAGCTCCAATACAAACATTTCAGTATGTTTGGGTGTCAATCCGCGAACAGTGCAAAGGATGCAGAAAGAGTTGGATGATGATTCCGAAGCTACACCAGCTTGGAAAACTCATCCTGATCGTTCTGATAGAAAAGAACTCCCGAATTTGTTGGTGAGGGTCTCAGACACGGAAGCCTTCATCAAGTGCCTTGAGGAGTTAGTGCTGCTCTAGGTCAAGTGGATGACTGCTGAAAGACTCTGTTTGGCAACAGGACTCTGCACCATACCACACAAGCAGGTGAACCCAGTCATAGCTATGATACAATTTCTGTGACTATACATCTGGCTACCTAACTCCCCAGACTGCAAACTCTTTGATTATTATGTGTGGAGCCCAGTTGTGCAAGAGTCCAACAAAACTACTTGTAACAACTAAGATGAATTGAAGGCAAGGATTATGCCAGCATTCATCAACTTAAATAAGGAGAAGGTCTAGAATTGTTGCAGGAGATTCCAAAATTGTCTTTAGGTTGTGGTTGAAGCCAGTGCTGTTTTTATTGGTTTTCATTGGTGCTGGTTTTCA
>CAHIKZ030001895.1:637500-647500 GCA_903632075.3 Acanthosepion pharaonis | reverse complement strand
TAAAACATTAAGCTTGTATGAATTTTTTTTTTTTTTTTGCTTTCTTTTTCCCAATATCTCCCTCCATTCACTCAATATTTTGAATTTACACCCCAATAATGCGTTTATATTAACTTTGAGCTTTGAATCTGAGTATAATTTAATGTTCCTCCCATGGGACGCAGTATTTTTAAAAAAAAAAAAAAACAACTGTAATAAATGAACCCATACCCATGTATGCCTAAAAAGTAGATAAAACCATGAAACTTTTTTTGCATTACAAACATATATATATGTGCATTTATTAATATATACTTCATAGCTCTGTTTTGTTTTCACTGTAAATTAAATAAATATTTATTTGCTTATCTGTGTATACACACTATTGTACGTATATACAGTTGCTAATATCTTATTTAATTTATATTTACACTTGTGTATGTTACCATTTCCCGATTGAGCACTCTAAAGAAAGGATAATTTAAAAAAAACAGTGGCTGCTCCTGCTATTAATGTATCGTTCTTCAGTTATGAATTGAGCACTATTGGCTACTCATTTTGTATACATCATGTATATAATTTGGTTAATGACAAAAATTCTCTGCTGTATGCCGATTATTGTTGGGTTTAGTGAATTTTGTTGATGCCAAATCAATAATTTGAGTTCAATCCCATGAACCAGTTAATATAGATATTTCAGTATATATATATATATATATATATATATACACACAACAGGATATATATATATATATATATATATATATATATATATATATATATATATATATATACATACAAGACACATATATATATATATATATATATATATATATATATATATTTACACACAAATATATAAAATATAATAACAAACATATATATATATATAAATGTATTTATTTCAACTAGAATTTAGAAAAAATATTGTATTCATATTGTCAAATGAAAATTACATCAAGTACTATCACGTTTGACAATATGAATTCAACATACTAAATTCTTCTAGTTGCTAAGCACATTTTGTTTTTATATATATATATATACACACACACACACACACCTAATCATGGATAAGTGAATGACAGAATGGAAAAGTAAGATTATTTGTTGACTTCCTTCTTGAAATGTGATGCGTCACAAAAAACTTTGTTTCGTTTTGGCATTAACTGGGATATATGTATATATATATATGAGTTTTTTTTTATGTGTGTGTCCTCTCAAGATTGGCAAGTGTTTTTTGCTCATTTTCAAGTGGTGAATTTTTATCAAATCATCTTAACTCATTCATGTCCTTGGAACATTGGATATTTGAACACTTATCTAAAGCCACCTCCATTTTGTTCAAAGTTGCCATTAGAAATTAGGAGTAGGAGAAGACAAAACATCCTCTCTCTTATTTCGAACATTAATAAAGTCAGGATAACAGATCAAAAAATATATAAATGATCTTAAAAGATTGATGAAACAATCTTTGAGAAAGAAATACAAAATCTATATCTATAATTTGCTAAATTGTTTGTGTATGTATGTGTGTGTGTGATCAGATATTGTTCATGCATTTCCAGTTTTCATCTGATTTCGATGAAATTTTTATTTTTTTTGTTTGATAGACAATTTTTCAGTGCTGGTTTTGAATCCAAATTGTTGGCGACAATGGCTCTCCATTACTTCCTGTCCATTATAACTCTGAGCAACGTTTTACTATCTGTTCTTGGATATTGTTGTGGTAAACCCTCCTACAGTAGAATGAACTCTTCCTCCTCTCATAATGAACTCTTCCTCCTCTCATAATGAACTCTTCCTCCTCTCATAATGAACTCTTCCTCCTCTCATAATGAACTCTTCCTCCTCTCATAAAGAACTCTTAGCTCTCATAATGAACTCTTATATATCCTAAACATAAATATAAAAAAATCTGAGACTTCCTAGGGAAGTCGTTGAGGCAGTCGAGACACGTTCGGATGGACACCTCTATCTGCTTATTACTAGCACTCATGCTTTGTATAAATCTGTTATTTCAATATACTTGTTCAAGCTACCTTCGTTTTCCATGTCTTTCATTTCTGGCCCCTAAACAGGCCAAAACAGATATATATCTTTCACGAAAACTTTAATAAAAAATAGTTTAAATTATTACAATAATATTACTTATTATTATTATTATACTGTTCCCTTTTCAAATTGTTAAACCCCCCCCACACACACACATTTGGGGATGTGACTCAGTTGCACCCAAATGTTGTTAATAATATTGATTTTCAGGTGGGCTGACTTTAAACTTAAACTGCTTCAATTGAATGGCAAAAATTCCCAGTAATGAAACACCTGGTCAAAGACAGGTTATATTGCTAGTTTTGTATAAGGCAGAAAATGCTCTTTCAATAAAAGGTGCACCCAACTGAAAGAGGAAAAAAAAAATCACAATATGAAGGCAGCTTTGGAACTGTATCAAGGGATTTTTACCAATTTAGCTTCTTTAGAACTCTGTTCTGTTCACAGGTTTCAATTCCTTTTTCCACATGTTTTCCTTTCTGGCATCCTGGGTATGACGATAAACTACATCCAGTAGCAAGGCCTCTGATGGGGGAGGTTTCCAGGAGCATGGAACTACCTTTTAATTGCTGTTGTTTCCAGGTCCGACCTAACCCAAGTCCAACCTAACCCAGGTTGGTAGCACCTGTTACGGTGTCAAGTAATAGGCAAATAGTTAACTCCCAAACTGCTGTCAAAACACTATGAAAGTATAAAAAATATTTTTATAGTAAAATACCAGTGCATACATTTTTGTTAGTAAAAAAAATTTACCATTCAATACATGTTTGTAAAAATAAATTACTAATGCTCCCCAAAAAATTAAATTTTCTGCATTCTTTCTTTTTTTCTGTGAGAAAGGCTTCAGAGACATAAAATAATCATGGCTCTCCAATTCCTCCCAATAAGAATTGTCCCTCTGCCACCTCCCACAGATCATTGTCATCCACTTGCAATATCCCTACCAGGTATGTCATGCATTGCTTTCCTTTTCTCTCTTTTCCATTCTATTTGACCTGTGATGGAGATTCTCCAGGCTCTCCTTTCTCATTATGTGTCCCAGAAACTTCAGCTGCCTCTTCCCGATGTTTAATATAAGCCTCCACTTTGTTTTCATCCTCTCTAAGATCTCATCGTTGCTTACACCTTGTAAGGTATTTTGTCCTTAGCATCCTTGTCTCTCTTCCCCTCTATTCGACCTGTGAGTATCAGATTCTCCAGGCTCTCCTTTCTCATTATGTGTCCCAGAAACATCAGCTGCCTCTTCCTGATGTTAAGCATAAGCCTCCACATTGTTTTCATCCTCTTCACAACCTCATCATTGCTCACACGCACGGTCCATGATATCCTCAGCATCCTTCTGTAGAACCATACCTCTATTGGCTTAAGTCTCTTCATCATCTTTGAGGAGATTGTCCAACATTCACTGCCATAAAGGAGGACAAATGTGATGCAGGAGCTCAGTACTCTTTTAATTGTTACTAATGAAATCCTCCTGTCTCATAATACTCTGCCTAGCTTTTGGAATGCATCCCTGGCCATCCTAATACATCTTCAGACCTCAGCATTGCACATACCATTCTCCGTCAGAACACTTCCCAGATATTTAAACTTCTGCACCTACTTGATCTTAGTGTCCTCGACCTGCAATCTTATTTCAGGCTCATCCTTTTACCGATGACCATGCATTCTGTCTTCTTGTAGTTTATGCTTAGTCCCTTCTCGCTGTCCTTAACTACCTTGTGTAGGAGATTTTTTTTAATTTCTTTTCTGTGTCTGCTATCATTACTGTGTTATCTGCGTATCTTGTATTGTTGCGATTGTGGCCGTCAATAATGAATCCTGGTAGGATTTCCAATTTACTCTGAATTGCCTTGCTGTATAGGTTAAATAAGTTTGGTGAGAAAACGCATCCTTGCTTTACATCCCTTTCTATTTTTGTAAATCTGCTGAACTCATCCTCTATGCGCATACAGGCCGTTTGCTGCCAGTCTGCATTAAATGACTCCCAAAGAGTTGATATGATGCTAAACAAATAACTTTCCCTTCTGGGTCTTCATTCTGCGTACAGGATGAAAATTCATGACCCTTCTGAATTGGTTGAAAACTCTGGTCATTTCTTTGACAATTCCATGCCTTATGGTTGAAAATGTTTCTTACCTTTGATAATTTGATCACTTGCTAAAAATAATTTGATCACCTACTAAAAATTTATCCACTAGCCCTTCATAAAGCAGCTCATTAACTTCAAAATTTACATTAAATGCACGCTTTTGATTGGATAAGAATAAATATATATCTTTTAAATTTGAAAAGTGAATTTACAAATCATGACAGTTATTAGGGAGATTTGATTAAATATACTTTAATATTTAAAAAAAAATTTGTTCAGTATTATTGTTTAAGTTATAAGCATTATAACAGCAGAAATAGCTATATTGTGGAAAAAGAAATTATTGACAGTATACACAATTTTTATGTATTTATGGTTATTTTTTAACTTTTATCAGAAACGACATTCTCATACATGTAGTTATGGATAATATGCATTAATTACTGATTTTTTTAATTAATAATTATTTGTGCTCAGTTGTTGACATTAATAGCTATCTGCTGATGTGTTAAAATTTTAGAATAATGCAATAATAAAAATTTAAATTTCATCTCTCTAATAAATGTCGCGATCTGTTAAAACAATTCACATTGGTTGAAATAATAGTTTAGGTTTGTCTTGTACATTTACGTTTGAAAGAAGTGTGTCTCAAAGAAAGCTTGACATTTTATGAAAAAAATTGTAATATTTATCTGTAAAAATTTCTATTTTTTAATATTGGCTGTAAAAAAAGTGTCAAAAATATTTCAGCCAAAGATTAATTAACTCAGTATAAAGATAATGACAAATGAGAAAAATGGCAGTCATTTGTTGAAACCTCCTGAAGAGTGGACTGAACAATTATGGAAAAAAAATGAATCTGTGACACTCTGGGGTTGAGGTGCTGAATAGAACATCACTTGGCTAAGTGACAAAACTTGTTTGTATTAATCACAGAATAATTGAAATATATAACAAATGGTGTTTACAACATAAGTGGCAATAATTTGCATAACAAATTTTAAAAAATATCTTTTAATAAATATTTCTTCTGTATTTTAATTCAAATTTTTAAAAAATGCCATATGTAAGTAGTGTTTCTGTTAAGTTTAATTTTTAAATTCAAGTTTGTATAGAATTAATCTATATCCGCCTTGTCAAAATTCATAATGAGCATTGTTGTCATCTGATATTTCAGGTTTCTATGAATTAGTCAAGTAGACAAAAAACTTATGAAATTATTTAAATAAGTAAAAAAAACAAAAAAACTGTTCAATTAAATTTTTTAAAAATGGTACTGAATTATTTAAACAAGTGGGGAAAAAAATAGTAAATTTGCTGAATTAGTTGTTATTATTAATAATACTATAAACATTAGAAACTTATACATATGTTCCTTGTATGATCAGCTGTATGTAACTGTACATAAAGTCTACTGGGTTATGTTGTTTATACACAAATTTTAGAGGTAAAAGAACTTCTATGATAATATAAATAAAGAGATAATATAATATTGATTAATATATTGATAATACGAATAGAATAATTCATATTTATATATAACAATTCATTTACAATAATTCATCTTCATATAATAAAATAATATTTCTATTGATAATTTTTTTTTAATCTTATACAGAAATTTTAGTGGTAAGAGAACTTCTATGATAACCATTTTCTGTTTGTAGGATGAGGATTCAACTAGCATTGATAAATAAACTTTAATTTATTAACACATTATTAGACAGGATTTGCTTTTGTCTTCGTCTTTGGTGCAATCGAAACCTGTCTCTAAATCTTTGAGTCTGCTGTGACTGTAATCCCTGTCTGGGTTTTTTACTCTGTTGTAACTGCAACCCATGCCTGCAGCTTTTACCATCCACAGCAACTCATGGTTGTATCTTTGAAAACAAATGCCACTGTAATATAGAATATTTGATACTTGGTCCTCATAAGCATCTTTCCCTCTGAGCGACTGCTACTCGTGCCATTTTTGAAATCTGGTCCGAATGGCCACTATAGCCAGCATCTTTTGACTCTTTATGACTGCCACTCACGGCCAGCATCTTTGACTCTGTTGCAACTTAAACTTGTGATAAATGAAACTCCAGTGAGACCACAATCATTGACTCTGAATCAACCACAAATCCTGGCCATGTCTTTGACTCTCACGCAATGCAAAAATAACTTTGTTTTTTTTATCTTTGTATTTCAAATATTTTCATATTTTTTTTCTTTTTACTTGCAGGACTGATAATGGATTTGATCATTGTGGGTCTTCTCAAATCCGTGGTACGTCGACAGAGGCCCATCCTAAATGACATGGATATGATAGCCACTGTGCCAATGGACCAATATTCTTTCCCTTCAGGCCATGCAACTTCAATGAAAATTTTCTGACTCTTTTTTTTTTTTTTTAGTGTTTGCTTCTAACTCAAAGCCTGTATTGATTATTGCCATTTGGTCAGTGTTGGTGTGTGTATCCCGTTTGTTATTAGGCCGGCACCATCTCTCTGACGTTGTAATGGGTTGCATCATTGGAACTGTAGAGTACTATTGTCTCTTATCTCTCTGGCTCTCCAAGGAAACCTGCACCACAGTCCTAGAACCGATTTTTGGACAATTTCTTTAACCAAAATTTGTTGCAAATTCATTTATTGAAATTTTTCTTGAAGGATTACTCATTCTCTCATGGATAAAGAATTTTTTTTTTTTTTTTTCATATAACCCAATAGTTCTCTGGCGATATTGTAAAATACTGCCAGTGTACTCTTTGGTACTAGTAACAACAGTTACTAATTTAGTACTTTTGGGACCAAACCTAGTTCCTCAGCTTCTAGCTCTTTTTATTATTATTTGCAGTAAAGACTGTTATCCTCATCTTTGTTGTTAATAGCATAATGTTTTGGCTATTCTGCTTTCTGATCATCTTCAGATGTCAGATCTGGATAACCTTCAAGAAATTTCAAGTTGAACTCTTTATTCAATCTATAGGGTAGATTATTCTCATTCTGCTGGTCATAATGTCTAATTCTTATTTAGTACTACTTGGTTTACTCAGTTGGTCAGTTAATTGCCGTATGTGATACACGCTTTGGCAATCATGTCTCTTTGGATTCATGACTGACTAGCCCAAAGATTTTCCCGCAGTAGGATGCCATTTCTTTCTATGGTAGACTGGTTACCAAGCAAGGCTATAGAACCCAATTTGTCCTGCAGTTTAACCCATACTTGGGGGGAGAATAGATAGACTCATACGGGTATTTGTGTGCAAGTGAATGCAATGAACTCAACTGGAATTCAAACTCAGCTCTACGATTACTCCTTCTGAGTCGATATCCCGACACACCAACAATACATCACTCAAATATTATTCACCCAATTCCCTAATAAAAAAGTCTGTCTGCAACCAATATTTATGGATTAAACTTGGTTGAAATGGCAAGCAGTACTAAATAAGAACTCCGAGAGATGTTCTTAGACATTGTTAGCAGAATGAGAACTTGGAGATTAAATAAAAGGTTCAGTTCAAAACTTTCTCTTAGCTCCACAAGCGCCTGATGAAGGCCAGAGAGCACAAAGGCCAAAACGTTTTTATAACAACAACAAAGGCAAGGATGATAATACTAACTCCCCATCCCTGAAAATGGGGCTAGATGCCGATTTATGGGAGCTAAATGCACGGAAAATGAGGTAAAACTAGTCCTGAAGGTGCTAAATTAGCAAAAGTCTTATCAATAATGATATTTAATCTGTTCAGAACATTTCCTCGACTAAGGCTCGTAGCCTGGTGCACCATTATTAACTACATGTTCTGAAATCTGTGGTTACAAGTCGAGATAATTTACTTGGCTGTCATGGATTTTACAAGCAAATAATTAGTGATTCCCAGGTCACATTCCTCCCCTTGCGATCTTGGGTTCCTGCACTATTTTAAAATGTGATTATTTTTTTTTTTTTTTTTACTGTGTTATTTGAACAATTCTTGAAGTAAAATTGCTTCATAAATTGAAATCTTAATTCTAACAGCACATAACATTTCCATATAATTTAATACCTAATTCCTCCCCTTAGGTTTGCAATACCTCCACTTGGAGCTAATTTGAGAATCATCAATATAAACTAATGCAACATAACTGGACAAAACTCTACAATCAGATTGGCCTGTTCGGATAACTATTTCAATAAAATGTTTGCTGTGAGTCTGAGAAACTTAATTAAATACTTACTGTTATAAGGTTTTTCAAGTGTGTTTTTAAATCTATTTTCCAATTATGATATGTAATAATAATAATAATAATGAGTGATCAGTTTATTACTTAATAACAATAGAAAACCGATCCCCAACTTTATGTCCAGTATAATCTTATATTAATGATAGTTTGCCACTGCTGTCAAGAATGAAGGCATATTTTCTTGAGTCTTTACTATTATTTTGGGGTCTTGTCACTGGATCTAACCAAAATCTTTATCCATTGGTCCACATGTCCTCGAGTGACTAGACCCAAAGAGTTGTGAGTTCAATACCTGGCCACAGCAGTGGTGAACCAAACTTGGAGAGTTGAGTTAAATGAAAATAACTGAGACATCCTGAAGAGGCATGGCATATGGAATTAGAATGATTTACCCCGGTGGAGGAAATAAAGGGTTTGGTTGGAAATTCCAATCACCCGAAGAAGGCCGGAGCGTACAACGGGCAAAACATTGTGTATATGGCAATGAAGATGAGGATAACTGTACGAGTAATGTAAATCCAAATTAGTCAAAAAATGTGTTCAACCCTCCTCAAAAAACAAAATTAGAATGGGTAGATGTCATTGACACAAAAACAAACTTGTTTTCATCATAAAAATTGTTCCCCCTCTCCAACAAATTCTTCCAGGTATGTTTCAATGATAGCGAGTTGAAAGTTTGTTGTTTTTACAAAGCTTCTGATTTACATTAATCCATAAATTTTCAATGTTTGTTTTTCTTATACTAAAATGCACTCAGTACAAGACTCAAGAGCCACTCGAGCTAGAATGCTATTGTATGAGGTGTGTAAGAGGAGATAGTTATGAGGATAAGGAGTATAGATAATTGTACAATTTAGAATTGTAGTGTTCGGGGATGTCTTCATGTTGGGAATCTGTTTTCCCAAAGTAACAGTTGTGAGCATGATTGACTTTGTTCATAATGGCTTTTATGAATTTCTTACTTTCTGAAGTTTTCTGTAATGTAGACTTTCTTTTAATGAAAGAATTGAATTGAATTTCCTTAATGGAAGATTTTTTTTGTTACTAATATTCTCCACCCATCAATACAAGGCCCAAGAGCCACTCAAAGTAGACGGTTACTGTGTGGTGTTGTATGGGCATGAGTAACTGGCAAATAGTGAAGTTCTTGCAGCTATGTAGGGAAGATAACGGCTAACTCTAAACTTGAAGAGGTCGAGATTTAATTGGTGAATAACATTTCAAATTTCAGGCGGATGTTAGAAGTATAGTGTGGAAGTTAACATTAGAAAGAACCGTATTCTCAAACAGGAAATGGGGGATAGACCTCTACTCCTGTTCAAAAGACTGTGGAGGAGTGTGAACCTGATGACTCCTATTGGGAGAGAAGAAAAATAAAATAGTGAATAATATTTCAGAGCTCAGTCAGAGATATTAGAAGTATAGAGTTGGGGTAGACTTTAGAAGGAACCAGAAACCCAATCCTAAACAGGAAACAAGGGATAGTGAAGATTGACGAGAGATAAGGATTGTGTAATTTAAATTTGTAGTGTTCAGGGATGCTTTCATGTAAGCATCTGTTACACAAAGGAACAGTTCTGACTGTGGATGACTTTGTTCGTAAAAGTCTTATGAATTTTAATTCTCTTGCTCTTTACATTTTTTGTTATGTAGACTTTTT
>CAHIKZ030001895.1:612500-632500 GCA_903632075.3 Acanthosepion pharaonis | reverse complement strand
TTACAATAAACGGTTTTACCTGAAGATGTAAGAAGTCTTGGTTTGATGAAGTAGTACTTCAAATGTTTTTACAATTAATGGAAATTGTTCCAACTTTTTTGCTTACTGTTATCAGCTGGTTCTGTTATCAAAAAGACGCTGTTCCAAAATAAGCGGCTTCTGTGGTAATAAATAGAAGGTGCATCAATAAAAACGCCTGCATTTTTATTGGTTGAAAAAACAAGAAAATAAATTTTATTTAGAAAAATGTTTTAAAAATTGATAAACTAAAGGTTTATTCTTTTTGAAAATGCTATAACATAGGCTCTGTCTGCCCCAACACCATATTGAACACCAACCCGTAAATATAGCACATTTTAAACGCACAGAAATGCATGTCTGGATTTTTGTTAGAATTGAAACAAATTCCTTTTTTTACCTCCTCAAATGAATCAAGCTGTTGGGTTTGATTCCTAATAGCGAATTTCATTTGTCTGGAAACTGGTTTCCCTGAAAGTGTTAAATCAGCACTTCACTGAAAAAAAAAAAAAAAACTAGACATAGTAACTTAAAGGGAGATAACTGTTATGCCTGTATGGTACTTTTTTTTTTAAGTTGTGCATCTAAAAATACACTCATTAATTTGATTGTTGCTTACTTACATTCGTGAATGAATGATGATGCAGTTGGTTGGTTTGTTTCAGAGGATTATTTAATGTTTAAATCAGTTAAAGCAAGCAAATTGATTGTCTTTTTTGAAGGCAAAAAAATAAAATCTAAATCCAAAATGATGGAAATAAATAAAAAGGATAAGGTGTTTTTAAATATTTGATTTATTTACACATGTATTTTGGTACGAACAAATTAATGTGACAAATAAAGGCTGTTCCAATAACTTGGACCAATTTTAAATGTGAATTAAGTGTAACCGTCTAATGATTTTTTTCCTTTTTCTTTCAGAGTTAACAACTTTGGCAATTTCAACCATGGAAGGATTAGCAATCAAACAACGTGTTAAAGTTTCAAGAGTGCAACTGGAAAAATTGTTCATAAATTCACACAAACTAGGTCAGTGGCAGGTGTGAAAACACCATTGCATGCTCGTTTACGCCATTCAGCTGAAAACATTGCTGCAGTGCACAAGAATGTGGCCGAAAATCCAGACACCTATATTCGTCATCATGCACAAGAATTGAACCTTTCCCCAACAACGTTACATTGTTTCCAGTTGCACTTTCAGTTCATCAATTATGTTGACCAAAAATATCGCGAAGTGAATGAAATTCATTTATGTTTGAAGGTCCATTTTCGTAAATGGCTTCGATAACTTTAACACGTTGTTTGATTGTTAATCTTCCCATGGTTAAAATTGCAAAAGACTTAAGTTGTTAAATCTGAAAGAAAAAGAAAAAATTATTAGATGCTTAAATTTTATTCACATTTAAAATTGGTCCCAGTTATTGGAACACCCTTTATTTAAATGGGTTTATTTTTTGTCATTTTTACTCGTTTTTAAATATTCCTACAATAACGTCAAAATATTAAGGAACATTATTACATAAATGAAGACTTTAGTAATGAATTTATAAAGAAAAAGGTACTGTATTTACTCACATATCATGTGACCACTGAAGATCTAATTTCAAAGCTAATTTGACTACAGTAAATGGATATATAGTTTGGTTAACAGCATAGCCAGTGCCAGCAGTACATACACTAATTTTATATCTCATGTATGATGTGAGAACCTTAAAATTCGGTTTAGAATTAGGTCTTCAAAAGTTGCATGATACACTAGTATATATGGTATATACTTAAATCTTGTCTAGATTATAGAAATGGATAGCATATACAGTGGCTCAGAAATGGGGGATTAGTTTAATACTAAAGAACAATACAAAACTGATCCCCCACTTTCTATCATCCTGTCATTTGATCTATAAAGTTGTTTTGGAATTTCATCTATGAATCTACTATGGCCAGGAAATGAGGGATGTGTTTATTACTAAAGAACAATACAAAACTGATCCCCCACTTTTACTATTGCTTTGATTATCTATAAGGATGTTTTTAGTTAATGTATATACTCACGTATCATGCGATCTTTGAAGACCTAATTTTGAAGCTAATCTGACTACAGATAATGGATATATAGTTTGGTCAACAGTGTAGACAGGGCCAGAAGTACATGCACTAATTTTATATCTCATGTATGATATGACCCCCTTAAAATTAGCTTCAAAATTAGGTTTTCAAAATTTGCATGATATGCAAGATATATGAATAAGCAACAGATTGTTTAAATTATGTAATATAACTTTAAAAAATTACTGAATAAATCTCACTTTTGATTTTTTTCAGTGATGTGAACAATTCAACAAAGCAACAATTCGATTTAATGGTTTTAGTGAAGCCAGTTTTGGAATAAATGCAGGGCTGGGTTATCCATTAAGGCTAGTATAGGCCGCAGCCTAGGCCTCCTCAAGCTTGTTTGTAATGCTGGGTATAAAAAAAAAAATTACTTTTTACTAAAGTTGTGTTGAAATATAAATAGTAAAATAATATTTCTTTAGAGAATGGTTTTATTGAAAAAAAAATGATATCTATTCTAGTCTGTCTATATTTCTGAGATGATGTATTATGTACAGTATTTACATTAATAATAAGGACTATTGTGTTCATCTTTTTAAAATTTTAATTTAATAATTTCAAATACTGAAATTCTGCGTTCAGGTTTTCATTCAAACTTGAACCCTTTCTTCGATCATTGGATAGAATTTCAGGATAGTTCCACAAGTTATTTTTGAAAATGTCAGATCATCAAAATTCCTGCTTATTTTCTCCTGATTTAATTTTCAAAAATATTTTCAGTGGAGATATTTCAGAGGGAAAATTAGCAGGAGATAACTGATAATAAGATCCATAATAGATGGCATCGATGAACTAGAACAGAAGATAGTTAAATGATAAAAACAAGATTCATAGTTTTTAAAAAAAACCATCTGAATCAAAATTTTGAGCGATACAACGAAAAACGTTTGTGATTAATATATTGAACATATTTGAGGACAATAGTCTCATGTTATGTAAATAAACTATTATATTTTAGTTTAGAATTTGCAAATTTTTTAAATAAAATTTCCTAAATGTAGGATATGTGAAAATTAAAAATTTAAGAAAAATTAAGGGTGAGTTTTTTCTATTTGGTTCCATCTGGGTGTTCAATCTGATCTCATTAGCCTAAAGCCTTTTTTGTCCGGATCTTTTTTTCTGGGTAAATGATATTTAATGTTATGATTACTTTCCCAATCGGATATAATGTGATGGAGAAATGTTTCTTTTAGGATTTACCAGATTTCTTTCACCATTAAATTTAAAAAAAAAAAAATTTCTTTTCAATAATGAAATTAATGATTTATTTTTTATTTTATTAATTAATTTATTTGTGAAGGGAATTTTTTTTTTTTTTTTTTTTTTATAAACCACCAGTCTGAAAAAATTGTATTTTTTATCTTTTGTTTGAATTTTTATTTTTATCTCAAAAACTCTGGGATATGAAATCTTTTGAACAAAACTTTTAAAAAAAAAATTATGACTAAAGAATTTTGATAATATTTAATGACATGACTATTTTGTGTGTTTTTATTTATATATATATATATTGTTTTTCCAGAATTTTGTAAATTTAGAAACAAAAACTTTGATCTCTTGTTCTTTGTGTTTGGTTTTTATTTTCTCTCATCAGAAATAAGAGATAAATAAAAAATTTGTGAAAAGAGAAGAAAAATTTGTTTAAAAAAAAATAAGAGAAAGACGAGGGAAAAAAATTGTTAAAAGAAAATTTTAAAATTCAAGAAATTAACAAGAAATTTCTACATTAGTTTGACACAAGGCCACAAGATCTGAGTACCTAGGAAAGATCAAATTCTCAGTAATGGTCTATAAGATGAAGACAGCCTTTAACTAAACTGAGTAAGACCACAAGTGGGGATTATCCAGTAAGGATCAAATTCACATCAGTAATAAGCTTGGATTGGTGGATTTTATGACCTATCAAAACCTGCTGAGTTATTTAATGTCACCCCCCCTTTTTTTTAAAATGAGAGTAGATATGCTCACCTATCATTTGGTCCACACTCTCTCCAGTCTTTTGAACAGGGGTAGTGGTTTAATTCCTGATTCATGTTTGGATTTCACCGATTCTAAATATTCTCATTCCCTTTTTGTCTTCCAGAGTAACCCCTTGTGTCTTAGTTGAGATTAAACAACTTTATGCTCAGGGATGAATTGATTTTTAAAAAAAATTCATTATATTTATTTCCTATAAGTATTTACTTGGGTTGTGGATAGAAACCATACATGTTCAGCAAAAGAGTTAGTCCATAAAATATCAGTCTATGGTGGAATAATGGATAGTGGCTCAAATTGAGGAATCGGAGAGTTGAGTTTGAATTCCATTCAAATCCATTACATTCATTTACGTGCTAATACCCTTGGGAAAGCTATGAATCTTCTTCTTCTTCTCCCCCCAGCTATAGGTAAATAGCAGGACAGATAACGGGTTCTATAGCCTTGGATGGCAACTGGTCTACTGCAGAAAGAAATGGCAACCTACTGTGGTGGGGAAAAAAATCTGCCAGGTCAGTTAGGTATCGAAAGAAACATGATCGCCTAAGCATGTATCACACCTGGCACATAACTGACTGATATTTGAGTTTAAACATTTTCATGGTTCAGAAATAGGTAACTATTGACTATATTTGAGCGAGTTTATGTACATTAGCTTGCTTCAGGATTTATATTTGAGTCTCAAACATTTACTTGATTCTGGAACAGGTAAATATTGATGATTTATATTTGAGCTTACAAGCATTAACTTGATATGTGGCTCCTTTAATTTTTTGAGAATGCATTGTTGAATAGACCTGAATTTTAAATTTCAGTATTCATCATATTCTAGGCTCTGCCTTATAATAGAAATAATAGTTTGAATAAAAAGAACTTTTAATATATATGCAGGCAATAAAATATCCTACTCCTCTCTTTATATTGCACTTTACGTAACGTATATACTCACGTATCATGCAACTTTTGAAGACCTAATTTTGAAGCTAATTTTACGTGGGTCACAGCCATACACGAGATATAAACTTAGTGAATAAACTGCTGTCCCTGGCTATGCCATTGACCAAACTATATATCCATTTACTGTAGTCAAATTAGCTTCAAAATTAAGTCTTCTTCAAAGGTTTTGATGATAAATATATATTTTTAAAAAAAATCCTTTTAGATTAATCAAAGGAAACAATAGTAAAAAGTGGGGGATCAGTTTTATATTGTTCTTTAATATTAAACACATCCCCCATTTCTTGGTCATAACAGATTCAGATGAAATTCCAAAACATCCTTATAGATAATCAAATGATAGAAAGTGAGGGATCAGCTTTTTATTGTTATTTAGTATTAAACACATCCCTCATTTCTGGGCCACTGCATATGCTATTCATTTCTATAATCTAGACAAGATTTAAGTAAAAATATTCTTATAGGTTGGTTTGTTATACAGTATATACTCAAGTATCATGCAACTTTTGAAAACCTAATTTTGAAGCTAATTTTAAGGGGGGGTCACATCATGCTCAAGATATAAAATTAGTGTATATACTACTGGACCTGGCTACACTGTTGACCAAGCTATATATCCATTTACTGTAGTCAAAAAGTACAGGTTTATTTAAGATAAACATTGTCCGTTATATGGTATATACCACCAAAGATTCACTGAAAAATAAGCAAACCATCATGAAAAAATGTCCCAAAATTAATTTAAAAATAAGTTTTATTATAAACATCTTTGTTATTATAAGAGGAAAGACTAAAGGATTTTTTTTATTATTAAATTTATATTTTTTGATGCTTTTTAGAATGTTAAAAATTTTGCTTTTTGTGCAAAAATCAAATAATTGTGGGTTTTAATGAAACTTTCAAGTTATTCACAAATGAATTAAATTATTTTTGAAATGTTTGCTTTTTTTTAGAAAATCTTGGTAAATATATTTTTTGACATCTGTTACACCATTCCCCCACTTATTTTAGTTTATGAAATTTGAAGAAATTCATTTTTGTAGAGCTTAATGTTTTATATTAATTATAAGGACAAGTCCTTGGAGAATTTAAATCAATTTTTTTTTTTTTTTTTTTTGTCAAGCAGGACTGCCAGTTACAGAATATCTGCTCTAAATAGTCCTTTATTAAAAAAAAAATTAACAAATAACCTTCATTTTATTTATTTGTTGACTTTGTCATAAATAACTGAATGATGCCTGATTTAAACCCCTTCTCTATGAAGGTCTCTTGTTGGATGTCTACCTTTTCCAGATTCATAGGGAGGAATGGGCCATTATCCTAATGCGTGTTGGTAGGGGTGAATGGGACCTACTTGGTTTATCATATCTCTTTTCAATTCATGATTGACTTATGCACAAATACTCTTCGGCAATGTAATGAACCTGACTGAAATTTGAACACTGCTCTCTGATTCACCTGCCTGTTACATCAACTTAATATGTTAACATCACATTTGTTTTCTTGATAAATTGACCCTTTTCATCTTGGTCTTCATTTTCTATTTAGTTTCAGGATGAAATTTTTATTGCTGGTAATATTTTGTTTTGTCAAAAATCTGTTTCTGGTAATATATTTCCTTCAAAATTGTATTGCTGGTAATAATTTTTTTTCAAAAAAGTATTGCTGGTAATAGTTAATTATTCGCCCATAGCTGGGACCCTAACAGGTGCTACCACCCCGGGTCAGGGTGGACCTGGTAACACAAGCAATTAAGAGGTGGTTCCAAACTCCTCAAAACCTCCTGATCAGAGGCCTTGCTGCTGGATGTAGTTTAACGTCTTACCCAGGACGCATAAGAGAGTTTGGAGGGTGGAAAATAATTTGTCACCCACAAGGGTGCTTTTGAACTCTACTGAGACTTAACTGGACAACTCCTACCCAAATATTACAATAGTACACCATTCCTGGCCTGATTTGGCTCTTGTAAACTTAGAGGATAGCATAAGGGTCAGATACTTACTGGAGCAGTACAGGGAGCTGACCATTTTACCTGCATTTTTAGCAATGGATCGTATGTATGAGTTCCACTTGAGGTAAAAGGTGAAAGCCCAATAGTCAGTCAAGGCGTGTAGCCACCTCAAGGGAACATCCATTCATCTTGGTTTGGTTTGTTTGACAGCACATCAACCTCAATAGGTCATTTAATGCTGACAACTCTTTTTTTTCCTGGTAATACTTTTTTTTCATCGAAAATCTATTTCTGTTAATATTTTTTTTCCTCAAAAATGTATAGCTGGTAATATTATTTTTCCAAAAGAGCATAGCTGGTAATACTATTTTTCCAAAACGTATAGCTGATGATATTTCTTCAAAAAAACGTATAGCTGGTAATATTATTTTTTCAAAAACATATTATCAGAGGCCTTGCTGTTAGATGTAGTTTATCGTCTTACCCAGGACGCCCATTCATCTTGACTGATAGTTATGGTTAATGAGCTAGTCTGACAGATGATTACTGATATGGTGAGTCCAATCATTAGTTTTATATCCTGGTGCTAATCTCAAGGATCTTGACATGTCTACATGCTGTTAAGCATGTAAGTTTTTAAGTCTGTCAGAGGTAGGCCCTCCCCACTGGAAATCCTGGTGCAACACAATCTTCATATTACTTTCCCATTTAACTTATGGCTTTAATAAAATTTATAAGAGTATTTCAAATTTTTTTTAAGCCAACCCTTTGAAATCCTGATGCAAATAATCTTCATAATTCTTTTTATGCATGTTGGCTTAATGTCTTACCCTGAAAAAAATTGTTTTGCACATTGTGATGCACTCTCTCTTTTCTTAACCCCCTCCTTCATTCAGCCTTGTCGTGTACAAATTATAAGATGTAATTAAAGAAAGTGAAGGATGAATTGCTACTGAAAGGTATAAACGTGGCAAGGAATTAAGAAGGAAGACATCCAGGTGCAGTTTTTAGGGCTTTATGGCAAGAACTTGTTATTTTTTGCTTTTCTTAAAAAATTCCAAAAAAATTGCTGCTGGTTAGATTTGTGTTAATGACTGCTAGCAAAACATTGGCTTTATTTACCCTGGCAGTATTGCCAATGAGGCTTAAGGCCATATCACGTTGAAACATAAGTTCCCATACAATGACCAAAGTTAAGTAACATTGTGCCTGGTTCCTACTTAGATGGCTGACTACTTTGAATACCAGTTGTAAGTTTGGAAATGACAATTGATTGAGTCGTTTTCTCCAGATTTATCAACCCTTTTTTCCTATTTATAAAACTTTATATTTTTGTAGATTGTGAGATTTTTTTTTTTTTTTAGCTAATAATTAATTAGTGACGCGAGTCTTAATAATTAACCCATAGCTGGGGGTAGAAAAGATGGATTCATACCTATTCATCTTCGATTAACAATTCCGAGTTCTCATCATCTATTACACCCGCACATCCAACCATAGCGCAAAAATTGTAAAAAGCGGTCACCCATCTAGGTACTGACCAGACTTTTCAACGTTGAAAGTTAACTTCTTTTTTTTTATTGTAATAATTCGATTCTTCTTTTCTCTACTTATTCCGATCCATTTACCTTTAACACATCATTTTTAAAAAACCTTTAAAATTATTTTGGGGGGGTACGTAAACTCCCAAGCGATCACCTTTTTTTAATTTTATAACCAGGCTCGACGTTGCTTAACTTCGGTGGTCGTATGAGAACCGGTATCTCAATCTTAGATGTGTAATGGATAATGGCTCGGAGTTGTTCTCGTAGGGTTCGTTATATTCAACGCGGATGAAAAGAACCCCCCTTCCGGCTTAAGTTTTAGAAGTCGTCATTAAACACCTCCCCAATTTCATTTAATTATGTTTTTCTGACAATAAACACACATCGGTGTTAGATTGGGTGCAACGCACGATTTTCCAGCCTGGATCTGTGAATATTCCTAATAGATCGTTAATTTCACTTAAAAAAAACTGTTTTGAATATGGGTGGGACTTAGTAGAGAAACGTTGGAGTTGGGGCTCCCGCGTTGATCTTGTGAATTTCTGAAGGCAGTCAATTAACAAAGAGCATCATGGAACTACTTGAGTGAAAGGGCTTGATTTTTTTTTTTAGAAACCCAGAAAATAGCTGTAGAGTTTGTGTTCCCTTTTTAAAAAGCTGGACAAAACCTTTTTTAATATAGTCCGATGCCCCTGCTATTTAATTTGAGCTCCTTGATAAGATCCAAAGAAGAATCAGCAATATTATTGGTCCTGATCTATAAACCTACCATTCGTCCATGCTTAAAATATTGCTGCCACATGATGGTCCTGTGAATGTTATTTACCTTGAGCTCCTTTTAATAAGATCCAAAGAAGAATCAGCAATATTATTGGTCCTGATCTATAAACCTACCATTCGTCCATGCTTAGAATATTGCTGCCACATATGGTCCGGTGCCCCTCAGCAATATTATTGGCCCTGAACAGGCGGCTCAACTCCAGTCACTTTCCCACAACTAAGGTTGTCTCTCTATGCCTTTTCTATGAATATTTGATGGTCATTGTTCGAATGACCTCTTCGCTATGGTACTTAGAGTTTTTCATTTAAATGCATTATTAGACTGGCGTCGAGATCTCATCAATTTACAGTTGAGCTAGTTAGAAGTAGCCGTAAGTTCTATGCTAACAGTTTCTTCTCTCGCTCTAGTGAAACTCCCCTCCGCCTCTATGCTTTCCAGACAACTTTAATCTGCAAAAATTTAAATGCAATGTCAATCGCTATCTACTGTCCACCTGATTACTCTGTTCTGTTTCTGGTCACCGTTAATGTTTCTGTTCCTAATTCTTCCACATCCAGGAACCCCTTGAGTTTTAATGGCATTACTGTTTTGCTTGGGTTAAATCCAATTAAAAAAAAATATCGTTTTGGTGACGAAGCTACCATCGCAGGCTTCAATAATTGGACGCAATGGCAGCTCTGAAAACGGTTTACCAGATATGTCTCCTTACACAAGTGATAAAGTACTGAAAAAATTTCAAGGACATTTTCTCAGAATTTCCTAACAGCTTCCAAAAATACTATTAGAAAAATTTGTATCGACCTAATATTTTTAATAAATGTAATTCAATAAAGCATTGAAGTTTCAAATTACTAAGCTACAGACACACCAAGAAACGCCTTCCTGAAATATCTAGCACAAGTTCTTGCAAGAATATTGTTGAACAATGGAAGACCGCCGTATACCAAAGCGAGCGAGTCAATTTGAAAAGAAAATATGATATATAAACCTTTATATATCAGAGCAAATGAATGACTAAGTGGAGAGAAAAACATCTGTGCAACGCATTTCGTCTTATAGGAGTTTGACTGTCTGTAATGTTGTTTATGGTGGAATTATATATGTGTAGGTAGAGGAGACGGAAATATAAAAATGTAAGCGTCGGTTATGACAAAAATGTCAGCGTTCAAACAGAGGCTCTGTTGCAAGTGTCTCGTGTCCCCATTCCGCCCTGCAATCTATGATACGGCCCCACACTCAATTTTCAAAAGGCAGTATTCATATAAAATACAAATTTCATTGTAACCTAATTATGTACAATAATGAATCATATGCAATATAGGTGAACAATTCAACTAGAAAAATTGAAAAAAAATAAATACAATGTATCTGAATACAAATTGGAAACATGTCATAAACAGATCATTCCATCTATATAATAATTGCTAATGTCAGTGTGTCATTGTGTCACACTTTTTCAACTTTACCCCTAGAGGCCGTAGCTCAACCTATCATACCATTTTGGAATCAGGCCGATTCCATGAGCAAATTAAAAGCATTCTGGACCGGATCCAGAGCCACATTCCTGAAATTTTGGAATTTCAAGTTTTAATTGCTGCAATTGGTTTCGGCGATTTTTTACGTGATTTTTTTGCGACGAATATTTTTTTTTTTGTACGATAAAAGGTTTATAACTTGGAAATAAATGTGTGAATAATCGAAATTAATCGCGAAATCCAGCGAAAGCCACCCATGAAATAAATATAATTGTTTGTATGTGTTTAAGGACCTACGTACATCAAATTGTCTTTAAAATTGTATGGCAGTTTTTTAAATTATCGTTGAACTTTTTCAAAGGCAAGTTTAAAATATTAATGCAATACTTAAATGCAGCGATTAATTTTGAGTTCTTCTGTAGTTTATTGTAATATCGCATCTACTCTTTCCTGCCTATTGAGATGAAGGGTCAATGAAGAACCCTTCAAAGGCCTTAGCTTAAATGCCGCCTGGTAGGGTGGCTTTTAAATTAATCTTAAATAAATCAACACTGTTTTGAGTCAAATTTTGACGTCAATTGGATGTTTCTTGTTAAAAAGCTGAATCATTTTAACACAGTCAATATTATAGATAAAAAATAATATAGTCTTTTTTCGAGACTTAACATGAGCAAAATAAAATAGCGAAGGTCACAAAGCATTGCCCGGGGCTCCCAATCAAGTTCCCCTCCCCGCTCAAGAAGGTTCTTCATTCTACGAAATATTGTCTGGAAGAATATGATACAGGCACCCTTCGATTAATGCGTTTTCGATTAGTGCACTAAACATTTTATATACTAAAATTCTATTAGAGCATACATAATACTCGATTAGTATAGTAAAACATTCTTCAGTTTAACTATAGTACTTGTATTATTTACATTATTCGGACTATTATCCTCATCCTCATTGCTATATTCACAATGTTTCGGCCGTTGTACGTCCCGGCTTTCATGTCGATGTCTCTATATATCTGTCTATATCTCTGAGATGAGGTATTATGATTACTTGCATTATTTACATTATTCGAACTGTTATTCTCATCTTCAATGCCATATTCACACATGGCCCAGTGGATAAAGACGTTGGTTAGATCCAGTGACTAAACCCAAGGAGTTGTGAGTTCAATGCCAAGTTAAATGGAAATAACTGAGACATCCGGAAGATGCATGGCACGTGGAAATAGAACAATATCCCCCCCCCCCGGTGGACGAAATAAAGGATTCGGTTGGAAATTCCAATCACTTCGGCTGAAACGTTGTGAATATGGCAATGAAGATGAGGATAACAGTCTGAATAATATAAATAATGCAAGTAATCATAATACCTCATCTCAGAGATATAGAGGCCGAAACGTTGTGAATATGGTAATAAAGATGAGGTTAACAGTCCGAATAATGTAAGTAATCATAATACCTCATAGATATAGAAGCCGAAACGTTGTGAATATGGCAATAAAAATGAGGATAACAGTCCGAATAATGTAAATAATGCAAGTCATCATAATACCTCATCTCAGAGATATAGAGGCCGAAACGTTGTGAATATTACAATGAAGATGCGGATAACTCCGAATAATGTAAGTAATCATAATACCTCATAGATATAGAAGCCGAAACGTTGTGAATATGGCAATAAAAATGAGGATAACAGTCTGAATAATGTAAATAATGCAAGTATTCATAACACCTCATTTCAGAGATATAGAGGCCGAAACGTTGTGAATATGGCAATGAAGATGAAGATAACAGCCCGAATAATGTAAATAATGTAATTAATCATAATACCTCATCTCAGAAATATAAACAGATATTAACTGTAGTAATTGAAAATTGATTTCTTTATAGTTACCAATGTATACATTAGCCACACTAATCAAGTGATTCCTGTTAATAAATTTTCATATATAGGAGACAACACGGAAAAAACTTAATGTTTTTGTTGATGGAAAATTATATATGCAGGAAGAGGAAAGTGAGTTATGTCAAAAATGTCAGCGTTTCAACATCTTCAGTTCTTTGTTAAGGAGTGGCAAGAAAAGATGTCTGCTCGAGAGGTTTTGGAGTCTAGGATCTAGTGACAAAGATGACAGATAAAAATGAATTTTATAAGGTTTTGCATCATTTTCATTGGTAATTCTCTTTTATTGATTTAATAAATCTGATCAGTTCGATAAGCTGAAATTGGCAGGTGATCTAAAAAAAAAAAATGACCGATGGTCTGTTGTTAGCTGGAGCAAAGATTGGCTTGTTAATTTTAACGCCCCCAAAACGAAACCTCTTCATTAATCACATGAAAGACTCCTTCCTTCCATCGGTATGTTTGATGCTAATCACCATGAGAGTGACTTGTTACGCCTTATCACTCTAATATATGAAATGGAATGACTATATTGAATCCATCGATAGGTAGAGATTTTCCAAGCGCAGCTTAGATGTGGCACGAAGCCGAAAGAATGGGGCATCCAGTGAGGATCGAACTCACTATTCAGTCGTAATTGTTCCAGCGAGACAAGCTTGCTAATCATTACACCACCTTGAGATGTCCAAATCCATTTATAGGTCTGCTGCTAGGAGAGTCAGTTCGTTGTGTTTTGCTAGACAATTTTTCTTTCCAGAATTTATCTTACATATCTATAAGTCTACCATTCGTCCATGCTTTGAATATTGCTGCCACATACGGTCCGGTGTTCCTGCTGTATATTTAGAGATTCTTAATAAAATTCAAAGAAGAATCAGCAATATTATTGGTCTTGACTTAACATCTCGGCTTCAATCATTTTCCCAACGCCATAACGTAGCTTCCCTGTGCCTTTTCTAGAAATACTTTCATGCTAATTGTTCGGATGAACTCTTCGCTATGGTACCTAGACTTTATGAATTTAAGCGCAATACTAGATTGGCGCTAAGGTCTCATTAATTCACAGTTGATTTCGTGACATGTAACCGTAAGTTCTATGCTAACAGTTTTTTTTTCTCACACTTCTCGCTTGTTGAAGTCCCTTCCGGCTTCATGCTTTCCAGAAAACTTTGATCTTCAAAAATTTAAATGCAATGTTAATTGGTATCTACTGTCTTCCTGATTACTCTTCTATTGTTCTTGCCTGGGTATGACGATAAACTACATCCTGCAGCAAGGCCTCTGATCGGGAAATTGGAGGTTTTGAGGAGCGTGGAACCACCTCTTCATTGCTGTTTTTTTTTCCCAGGTCCACTTTGACCCAGGGTGGTAGCACCTGTTAGGGGTTCCAGGCTATGGGCAAATAGTGCCCCAACAAAAACAAAACACTATGAAAGTATAAAAATAGATTCTTATACCAGCAATACATTTTTATATGAAAAATTACCAACAATACATCAATCAGCGTAAAAGGTCTCTTTCATGATAATTATCCAAGTAATATCCTACAATTTCTTAAAGAAATCAAACTGTATTCCAAAATATAACTTCATAAAACACACATTATAGCCTCTAGTAATTATGTCCACACTAAACATGTATATGCACAAAAGCTGAGTTTTATCTACCATGTATTCAATTGTGAAAGCAGAATAACATATATCATATATTTATTACTTCAAAGTTCCCAAGAAAATCAAATTTCAGCATTTAATGACCCATGAAGAGTTGATATGCCGTTAAACAAATAAATCAATCCTTGTGTCTTGCTTGGGGTGAAATGATTTACGCAGCGAGATTTAATTAAAACAAGTTTAATCAACTCGCCCGACAATGTTTGCCTGTTTAATTTTTTTAGCACGAATTGGATCATGAATCATTAATATGTTTTTTTAACCTTGAGTTATTTTGACTATTAAACATTATTTTCATGGCTTTTGTTATTGCCAAAACAATTTTGGGCCGACCCTTTCTACAGCCTTCTCAACAGTTCAAAATTTGATATATTTATATTTTCTTTGCATACTGAATGTATTGTATTTATTGCTAGGGATTATGATATATTGCATTTGTTGTTACTACAACAAGCCCGATTTTTTATTTATATTTTTATTACTTCAAAGCTCTCAAGAAAATCAAATTTCGACATAAAGTGCCCCATAAATGTGTTGATATGTCGTGAAACAGACAAATCAAACAATCCCGCTTTCTGAAGTTTCTCATTTTTTTTACTTGTTCTTCCACATTCAGTAACCTCTTGTGTCTTAGCTTTATTGCTTTGCATCGAGGGAATTGATTTAAAAAAAAAAAAATCACCTTTGATAATGGCTGATCGAAATCTTGGCCAAGAAAGAGGATGCGTACCTCCATTTTGCTTTGCGATAGTTATTTTCAACATGTTTCCCATTCTTGATGCTCGACATATCAATTGTCAACATAAAAAAAAAATAATTTGAACTTTGCCTCCGATTAGTCAAACTTGATAATATCATATATTATTTCCCCCTGTGCCAAATGAATATCTCACGTGACGTAATTTCTTTAAACCCAAATCATTTCCCGAATGGCGGCCTTCTTACAATATATATATATATATATATATATATATATATATATATATATATATAATTAAATTTTTATGTTTATACGTTCTTTTATTTAGATACAAATATTTAAAAGTAAATGCTCTGTTTATAATAAAACAGTATTAATAACATTTAACGGCCTGAATGTCGAGAAATTTTCATATTCGTTCGTCCTCCGACAGGAATCGAACCTGTATCCTATACAGAACCGTCATATAACCTGACGTGCCTTAACCGATTCAAAACCCAAAAGGTCGATTTTACTGCTTTTAAACTACAATCTTCCATGAATCTCTCACATACTTGGGAAAGTGTTTTATGGACAAATAAAGCAGAAATTGAACTATTTGGGCGTAATTCAAGGACTCACGTTTGGAGAAAAGATGGCACAGCCTTTGCACCGAATAACACAATCCCAAAGATCGTGGTGGCAATATCCTGGTTTGGGGATGTTTTTCTGCTAATGGTAAGAGTAATTTAGAGATAATAGATGGTAGAATGAATTCAAAAATATGTCAAGATGTTTTGAACTCTAATTTATTTGGGTTAGTACTAACACTTGGACTCCCAAATGAATGGGTTTTGCAACAATAACGCAAAACATACAGCTAAATCTACAAAAAGTGGCTTATTGAAAACAATACACTCGTTGGCCATCACAGTCTTCAGACTTGAATCCAATAGAAAATTTGTGGCGTTTATTAAAAATTTAAGTTAATAAAAGAGCTCCGAAAAACATCCTGGACCTAATGAGAATATGGAAAGAAGAATGGAGTAAAATACAAATTGAAACTTGTAAATCATTGATTAAAAGCCACAGAAAGAGACTGATTGCTGTTGAATTGGGTAAGAGATATTTTTTGATCACCACTGCCTTCAAGCCCAGTGGATAAAAGCGTTGGTTGAATCTAGTGACTTGATCCAAAGAGCTGTGAGTTCAATACCTGGCTACGGCAGTGATGAACAAAAACTTGGACAGTTGAGTTAAAGGGAGATAACTGAGTCACCGGGAAGAGGCATGGCACGTGGAACTAGAACAATCTACCCCGGTGGACGAAATAAAGGGTTCAGTTCGAAATTCCAATCATCTGAAGAAGGTCGAAGCGTACAACGACCGAAACGTCGTGAACATGGTAATAAAGATGAGGACAACAGTCCGAACAATGTAAATAATGTAAATAATTACAATATCTCATCTTAAAAATATAGACAAATTCTCAAGGAGTTTATTTATTCGTTAAATTAGCATATTAAAATAGGAAAACCGTAAAACCTTCATGTGTACACTAGTAGTATACATACATACATACATATATATATATATATATGCGCATCGGAGAGTCGAGTTCGAATTCCAGTCGAATCCATTCACTTATGTACTAATACCCTGGGGAAGTTATGAATCCTCTATTTCTCCCCCCAGCTATGGGTAAATAGCAGGACAGACCAGGTTCTATAGTCTTGGATGCCAACTGGTCTACCACAGAAAGAAATGCCAACCTACTGCGGGGAAAAAATCTGCCTCCTCAGTCATGTATTAAAAGATACATGCTCGCCTAAGCGTGTATCACGCGTGGCATATGACTGACTGAATGCCAATTTCAAATATTAATCCTCTTCCTCCCCCCAGCTATGGGTAAATAATAGGACAGACCCGGTTTTATAGCCTTGGATGGCAACTGGTCTACCGCAGAAAAAATGGCAACCTACTGCGGGGGAAAAAAATCTGCCTCGTCAGTCATGTATCGAAAGATACATGATCGCCTAAGCGTGTATCACGCATAGCACATAACTAAACTGACATGCGCATCTCTTGCTGCTTGGCAAGGATGAAAGATGATTGCTATCAAAAGGACCTTCTATACAGAGATCTTGTCAGTGATCACGGTAATATTAGAGCTATACTGAAGTGACGAAAGACTCCTTGAAAAGGACCCTAATCTCATCTGATTTCAGCCCCAATTAGTGAGAAGCGGAAGCCGCCAAAAGTACTGTCGCCTGTGAAAAAAAAAATGATGTGAACTATTATTTTTTTATTCTCCCGCCACTGACGTAAATGCCACTTCCCACTCTTAGCCCTCTGGTGACTGGCCACCAGACAAGCAATAGATTTACCCCGAAGGATCAATTCTTAGAAAACGAGCGGAAGAGGCAGCTCTGCAATGGTGAAACCTGAAACGGTAGCTAGTTCCTTGATGGCGTCGATGTGGAGAAACCATGCGTTTCTCATAGCCTCACTAACCATATGAGAAGCTGCAACAAACAGGGAAGACCATCCCCAATCATTGTTCGCGAAATCATGTCCTTATAACATAGGGATTTGTTTACATTCATAAAACCAATACGCTACATTTAGGTAGCTTGTTCTCTCGATAGCTCAGTGGTAGAAATTCTGACTGATGCCAAATCGATTGGGTTTCGTCCCGTGCTTGACGCACTCGGATGACTAGTCTCACTGAGGAGCTGTGATACAGCGAAACTGTACTGTCTGCGATTGGCATATATATATATTAATTTTATTCTTTCAAGCCCACGAATTAATTTCTTTTTTTTAATTTCACATAAGTTACCTCTCTTGCATGGAGGTAAAAAATATCTTGAATTTAAGGTTTTAACGCATAAGACATCCATAGATATGCAACCCCTGAAAATGAGATGGAAAATACTTGGGAAAATAAAAATTATTTGAAAGAACATTTTGGAATTTTTCTTAATCAATTTTATAGAGTTACAAGGAAATTAATTAATTCGTGGACATGAAAGGATTAATACTAAAATAAATAGACATAATACGTGTAAATTATTTATTTAAACAAACATGTTTTAATGAAAATATGCTGCCTAAATATATACAGTCTGTTTCGCTGTAACACAGCTCATCCTTGTGGCTACACGCCCGGTTGCCTCTAGCTAGGAACGAAACCCGGCTGAATTGGCGTCAGTTGGAGATTCTATCCCTAAGCCATTGGCGTACGACAGCAGTGATAGGGAATTTAAGCATATTTATTTTTAGATAACACACAGTGACTGAGAGAACTCGTTTCGTATTTACCGAAGAGTCTTGAATTATTAACAGTAATAGTCACTGTTTGCAAACTCACACTTCCACTCCTGAGAGCTCAACCGAAATAAATTTTTCAGGAACATATATATATTGTCATATATTGTCATACACAGACAGACTGATTCGCTGTATCACAGCTCATCAGTGTGGCTTTTTTAATCCATAAAAGCCTCTAGTAGGAACGATTTATTTTTTTTCATTTTTACACACACACACACACACACACACACACACACACACACACACACATATATATATATATATATATAAGTATATGTATGATAAAATATAATTTTAAAGTATGACATATTTATGAGTTAAGTAATCAATATCAAGGATATAGTGTGTGTAAATATGAAAGTGAACATGGCCTGACGATTGCGTACAAGCACAGAACAGGCCGTCACCGTTGTGTGTTGACTTCAGTCTCCACTATGGTAATAAACGATTTTATTCAAAATTACAATTTATGAAACATCACTTCATTATCCGTTTTTGGAAAATTTTCCGTACAAGTTTTAAAAGATTCTTTATAAAGAAAAAAAGGTAAAGATAAAAAATAAGAAATCAATAAAAGGAAAAAGAAGAGGAAATAAAAAGAAAGGCAAAAGAAAGCATAAGAAATTAACCCTACTACCAAGAGAATAAAAAGAAAAGAAAGGTAAAAGAAAGAGAAGAGTATATTCGAAGTAACAGAGATACAAAAGTTTAAAAAGAAGAGGAAAGTTAAGAAAATAACATATGAGAAGTTGGCAAGCAAAGCCAATGAAATGCAACGGCCGACAGTTATGCTTTAGCGTTCATTAGAATAGAAAAGTTATCCATTATGGAATGTTTTTTTCAAACAGGAGAATAAATTTATTGAAACAAAACAAGTTCAGTTGACCACTGATGACAATTCCAGAACAAAATAACTATAAACAAATTTTTTCTATCATCTGCCAGCCGCAATGATGGAGAAAGCATAACCTCGAACCATCGCCAGTGAGACACAATGCAAGAGCCACTCCGTTTCGCGAGGCTCGTCCCTTAATCGAGACGCAATCGCGCCAATCCTTCGAAGGAACGCCATCGAACGAGGGCCAATAACCCCTGAAGTTTCCACTGCCACAGGAGTAAAAAAAAATCTATTAGCAAGAGAAGAATATTTAACTATTTTTTTCATCTCTGCGTCCCGGGCGGCGGATCCCGGATCCCTGCTCAACCGCGGACCTGATCAAATTACCGTCTGAAAATGTATCCGCACAGGTCGCATCCCAAATCAACGTCTTCCACATTTTAAAAGGGAAAATGCTAATGCCATCTGGCTGCTTTCCATCACCACGGTCGAGGCCTACGGGTTCGATTTGCGAATGAAATTATGCTGTAAAAGAGAATTCAAATTTGAACGGAAATGAAACGCCACTAGATAGTTAGTTACACAATGACGCGTCTCAAATTTTAGGGCATTTTTAATGAAATCACGTATTCAAACAAAATTATCCATACAATATAAATAAGGGACAATGTAAGAAGCAAGACAATAATTAACAAAACCAACCTTGCATTATAAACTAGAATACGAAATAAATTTTAAACTTTTGATATTTTTATATTAA